>CM053031.1:283581898-284101898 GCA_028564925.1 Lithobates sylvaticus
TAAAATTATTAATAAAAATACCATAAAACTATCCCCTATTTTGTAAACGCTATAACTTTCGCGCAAACCAATCAATAATCGCTTATTGCAATTTATTTTTACAAAAAATATGTAGAAGAATACGTATCGGCCTAAACTGAGGAAAAAAAAAAAACGTTTTTCTTATATATATTTTGGGGATATTTATTATAGCAAAAAGTATATTTTATTGTTTATAGCGCAAAAAACAAAAACCGCAGAGGTGATCAAATACCACCAAAAGAAAGCTCTATTTGTGGGAAAAAAAGGACGTCAATTTGTTTGGGAGCCACGTCGCACGACCGCGCAATTGTCAGTTAAAGTGACGCAGTGCCGAATCGCAAAAAGTGCTCTGGTAAGAACATTACAATACATTTTTCCGGGGCAGAAGTGGTTAAACAATATCATGCGCTAAACATTATTTCCACGTGCACTACTTCAGGTTCTAGCAGAGTAAGGGTTTGGGCGCTATTTGTTTTCTGGGAGCTATAGTGAATTTGATTTTGGGAGTATTTTTTCACCAATGCTATAGTGCATTTTGTTCTGGTAATTAGCGCAATCGCACTATTTTGATTGTATTTAGCGGCATTATTGCATATTAGCGCAATAGTAAATGACCCCCACAGTATATTCCATAGGGGATAATGACACCAGATCTGATTTGATCATAGTTGGCAATGCTCCTGATAAATAATTTTTTCTTCCTGAGTCGCTAACCCAACATGTTATATTCAGGAGACAAACGCCCCCTTACCACCAGTGCCGGACTGGCCTACCGGGATACCGGGAAATTTCCCGGTAGGCCGTCTGCTCTATGTGCCCTGGGGCCGCTTTAGTCTCGGGGATTGGCTGGCAGTGTGACAGCGCAGCAAAAAAAAAACAGCAGAGGCGGCCGCCGCTCTTTTCAATGCAGCCTGTGTGTGCGGCGCGCATGCCTGTATCTCCTCTTCTGATCCGCGCCGCACACACTGATATTTCTGCCTGTGTGAGGGGAGGGAGGAGCATGATTTTTGCATCCATTCGGCCCGTGCGGCGCCACGCACGGCAGCGCAGCACCGCTGATTTCTTCCTCCATTCGGGCCGCCCACTATTTTGCACGAGGAGAATAGGAGAAGTGGACGGCCGCTCATGGATCAGAAGAATTAAGGTGCCTGCCCCTCTCTCTCTCTCTCTCTCCCCCTCCCCCCCTCTCTCCCTCTCCCACTCTCTCTCTCTCTCTCTCTCTCTCTCTCTCTCTCTCTCTCTCTCTCTCTCACTCCCCCCTCCCCCCCTCTCCCTCTCTCTCTCTCTCTCTCTCTCTCTCTCCCCCTCCCCCCCTCTCTCCTCTCCCTCCCTCTCTCTCTCTCTCTCTCTCACTCTCTCTCTCTCTCTCTCCCTCTCTCTCTCTCTCTCTCTCTCTCTAATAAAATAGTACTGAAAATAAATAAAACATCAATTGGATCACTGTGCCCTCAAACGCAGTCACTGTGCCCTCAAACGCATGCCACTGTGCCCTCAAACGCATTGCCACCGTGCCTTCAAACGCACGCCACTGTGCCCTCAAACGCATGCCACTGTGCCCTCAAACACATGCCACTGTGCCCTCAAACGCATGCCACTGTGCCTTCAAACGCAGCCACTGTGCCCTCAAACGCATTGCCACCGTGCCCTCAAACGCAGCCACCGTGCCTTCAAACGCATGCCACTGTGCCCTCAAACACATGCCACTGTGCCCTCAATCGCATGCCACTGTGCCTTCAAACGCAGCCACTGTGCCCTCAAACGCATTGCCACCGTGCCCTCAAACGCAGCCACCGTGCCTTCAAACGCATGCCACTGTGCCCTCAAACGCATGCCACTGTGCCCTCAAACGCATTGCCACCGTGCCCTCAAACGCATGCCACTGTGCCCTCAAACGCATGCCACTGTGCCCTCAAGCGCATGCCACTGTGCCCTCAAACGCATGCCACCGTGCCCTCAAACGCATTGCCACCGTGCCCTCAAACGCAGCCACTGTGCCCTCAAACGCATTGCCACCGTGTCCTCAAACGTAGCCACTGTGCCCTCAAACGCATTGCCACTGTGCCCTCAAACGCATGCCACTGTGCCCTCAAACGCATGCCACTGTGCCCTCAAGCGCATGCTACTGTGCCCTCAAACGCATGCCACTGTGCCCTCAAACACAGCCACTGTGCCCTCAAACGCATTGCCACCGTGCCCTCAAACGCATTGCCACTGTGCTCTCAAACGCATGCCACTGTGCCCTCAAACGCATTGCCACCGTGCCCTCAAACGCATTGCCACCGTGCCCTCAAACGCATTGCCACCGTGCCCTCAAACGCAGCCACTGTGCCCTCAAACGCAGCCACTGTGCCCTCAAACGCATGCCACTGTGCCCATAAATTGCCACCACTGTGCCCATTAAGCGCTGCCACTGTGCCATCAAACACAGCCACTGTGCCCATCAAACGCAGCCATTGTGCCCATCAAACGCAGCCACTGTGCCCATCAAACGCAGCCACTGTGCCCATCAAACGCAGCAACTGTGCCCATCAAACGCAGCCATGGTCCCCTTTAAACGCAGCCACTGTGCCCATAAATTGCCACCACTGTGCCCATCAAACACAGCCACTGTGCCATCGAACGTAGCCACTGTGCCCATCAAACGTAGCCACTGTGCCCATCAAACGTAGCCACTGTGCCCATCAAACGCAGCCACTGTGCCCTCAAACGCATGCCACTGTGCCCTCAAACGCAGCCACTGTGCCCTCAAACGCAGCCACCGTGCCCTCAAACGCATTGCCACCGTGCCCTCAAACGCATTGCCACCGTACCCTCAAACGCATTGCCACCGTGCCCTCAAACGCAGCCACTGTGCCCTCAAACGCATGCCACTGTGCCCATAAATTGCCACCACTGTGCCCATTAAACGCTGCCACTGTGCCGTCAAACACAGCCACTGTGCCCAAACGCAGCCATTGTGCCCATCAAACGCAGCCATTGTGCCCATCAAACGCAGCCACTGTACCCAGAAATTGCTGCCACTGTGCCATCGAACGTAGCCACTGTGCCCATAAATTGCCACCACTGTGCCCATCAAACGCAGCCACTGTGCCCTCAAAAGCAGGCCACTGTGCCCATAAAATTGCCACCACTGTGCCCATTAAACGCTGCCACTGTGCCATCAAACACAGCCACTGTGCCCATCAAACGCAGCCATTGTGCCCATCAAACGCAGCCACTGTGCCCATCAAACGCAGCCACTGTGCCCATCAAACGCAGCCACTGTGCCCATAAATTGCCACCACTGTGCCCATCAAACACAGCCACTGTGCCATCGAACGTAGCCACTGTGCCCATAAATTGCCACCACTGTGCCCATCAAACGCAGCCACTGTGCCCTCAAACGCATGCCACTGTGCCCATAAATTGCCACCACTGTGCCCATTAAACGCTGCCACTGTGCCATCAAACACAGCCACTGTGCCCATCAAACGCAGCCATTGTGCCCATCAAACGCAGCCATTGTGCCATCAAATGTAGCCACTGTACCCATAAATTGCCACCACTGTGCCCATCAAACGCAGCCACTGTGCCATCAAACGTAGCCACTGTGCCCATAAATTGCCACCACTGTGCCCATTAAACGCTGCCACTGTGCCATCAAACGCAGCCACTGTAACATTAAATGCAGCCACCGTACCCATAAATTGCCACCACTGTGCCCATTAAATGCTGCCACTATGCTGCCACTATGCCATCAAACGCAGCCACTGTACCATGTATCTGTCTTATCTATATATAATGCACTCTTCAAATGTGCTTTAAAATGTCTGGTTTTCCCTTTTATGAACAAGAAAATAATGACGTTATGCTGTTGGGCTGGGATAATAAATTGAGGGGGAGGGGGGGGGGTGGGGCTGGTATGAACTTTTTTCCAGGGCTGGTTTTCATTCCCAGTCCGGCCCTGCTTACCACCCAGCCCAGTCCTCCTCTGATTTTGAATCAGGTCAGTAACTATCATATGGCAAAAGTCCCTTGGATCAGAGTCACGGATCGGATCGTTTTTCGGATCAGCAAAAAAAGAAAACACAAGACAAATCTTGTTGCACCCATGGAGTTTTAGATTTCAGTTATTTTCAACACAAAACAGAGCTTATATGCTTAAAGTGGTGTTGCCACCAAAAAAAAAAAAAATTGTCTTAAAAATCATAAAAAATCATAAAAAAATAATTGGAAAAAAAAAAATTTTTTACTCACTAAATGCCTGTTGCTAGTGGGTCCCTCGTAGTCTGCCACCTTCAGTGCCCGGCACTGACGTCACTTCCCCTAGGCGCCGCACAGTCATCTGGGACCTGTCACGTGCCCCAGATGAGTGAGCGTCGAATCGCAGCGCACGGCGCCGCTCGCACATGCGCAGTGGGTGCACGGCTGTGAAGCCACAGCCGGGTGCCCACATTAGGAATGCCGGCGCCACGAGCGGAGCGGGGAACGAGGGGGGGCCTCATTCCCCCGCATCGCTGGACCCTGGGACAGGTAAGTGTCCGATTATTAACAGTCAGCAGCTGCAGTATTTGTAAATCCGACAGACTGTTTAGATGTTAAATTTTAAAAGCAGCAGCAATCCTGCTGACCTTACAGGGTTGCTAATGTGACAGAACACCTCTGATTTTCACATTAAATGTTAAATCTAAACAGTCAGTCGGATTTACAAATACTGTATTTAAAGTGGTGTTGCCACCAATAAAAAAAAAAAAATGCTTAAAAATCATAAAAATGTTTTAAAAAAAATAATTGGAAAAAAAAAGTGTTTTACTCACCTCTAAATGCCTGTTGCTAGAGGGTGCCTCGTAGTCTGCCACCTTCAGTGCCCGGGCACTGACATCACTTCCCCTCGGCGCCGCACAGTCACCTGGGACCTGTCACGTGTCCCAGATGACTGAGCATCGTATCACGGCGCGCAGCGCCGCTCGGGCATGCGCAGTGGGTGCCCGGCTGTGAAGCCACAGCCGGGTGCCCACAGTAAGAATGCCGGCGCCGTGAGCGGAGCGAGGAACGAGGGGGGGCTTCGTTCCCCCGCATCGCTGGACCCTGGGACAGGTAAGTGTCCGATTATTAAAAGTCAGCAGCTGCAATATTTGTAGCTGCTGACTTTTACAATTTTTTTTTCGGGGGCACCCCACTTTAAGCATATAAGCTCCGTTTTGTGTTGACAATAACTGTGAAATCTAAAACTCTGGTGGGTGTAACAAGATGTCCGCTTGCCCCCTTCTCACTCTATCAATACTGTGCAGAAGTGTGGGGTGTAGCAAGATGGCGGCGACGAAACGTCACTTCCTGACGAGACAGCGGCCGCCCGGTGTACCAAGATGGCTGCCACTTCGGAGCTAGGCCGAAGCCGCAGCCTTATCAAAGCCACGCGATCAGCGGATGGCGCAGTGTGCCAATTTGAACAGGGTGACCCGTTCGGATCATGGATCGGTGACGATCCGTTGCACCTCTATTGATTATAGTGCCCCATTGTTGGTATTCAAGGAAAGAACAATGTGCCATCATTAGTGTCTGTGACAGGAATGTCAGGGCCACGAAAGAATAAAATAGAGAAGTGGCCCCATGGGATTGTCACCCCTAACACCCATTTGTTTAACCACTTGCCGACTGCCTAACATAGATATACGCTGGCAGAATGGCACGGGCAGGCAAAGCAATGTACAGGTACGTTGCTTTGAATCTGCTGCCGAGAGCTCCGTGACCATGCCCACGAGACCCGCGGACTCGATGTCCGCCGTTGTCCCACAATTGTCCCACAATTGTGTCACGGAGAGGCAGAACATGGAGATGTAAACAAGGCCCTTCCCTGTTCTGCCTAGTGACACTACAGTGATCTACTGCTCTCTGTCATCGGGAGCGGTGATCGTGTCACTGGTAGCCCACCCCCCCACAGTTAGAATCACTCCCTAGGACACACTTAACCCCTTGATTGCCCCCTAGTGGTTAAACCCTTCCCTGCCAGTGTCATTTACACAGTAATCAGTGCAGTTTTTATAGCACTGATCGCTGTATAAATGACAATGGTCCCAAAATAGTGTCACAAGTGTCTGATGTGTCCGCCGCACTATCGCAGTCACGATAAAAATCGCAGATCGCCGCCATTACTAGTAAAAAGAAATTATAATAAAAATGCCATAAAACTATCCCCTATTTTGTAGATGCTATAACTTTTGCACAAACCAATCAATATATGTTTATTGCGATTTTATTTTATTTTTTACCAAAAATATGTTGAAAAATACATATCGGCCTAAACTGAGGAAAAAAAATTTTTTTATATATTTTTGGGGATATTTATTATAGCAAAAAGTAAAAAATTTGTTTTTTTAAAAAATGATCGCTCTTTTTTTTGTTTATAGCGCAAAAAAAAAAAACCACGAGGTGATCAAATAGCACCAAAAGAAAGCTCTATTTGTGGGGAAAAAATTACGTCTATTTTGTTTGGGTGCAACGCCATACGACCGCGCAATTGTCAGCTGAAGTGACGCAGTGCCGTATCGCTAAAAATGGCCTGGTCATTCAGCAGCCAAATCTTCCGGGGCTGAAGTGGTTAATAAATACATTTTACTCTTAATAAAGGGCTATGATCTTTTTTAAGTACATTTCTCTATGCTGGTTCTTTCTGTTTTGTGTTTCAGGTGACAGGCTGCCTGCTGCTGTTGCTAGGACGATTTACCTCAGCTGCTGAGCACTGGATTGGTGACAAATCTTTTGGCAGGACACATCTAGCCAATGAGTGTAACTTTTTACTTATATCCTCTCCTGTCGCTGGGCGGAGTCAGCATTTACCTCAGGTCTGTCAGCTGGGCTCCCCTGTGGATTCTCCTCAGACTTCCTTCTGGATCGTTTGACCTGCTCCCACCTCAGAATGGATATTCAACTTCATGTCACATCTCCCCCCACCATTACACACCCCAAAATGAGCAGGTTAGGAATTTATAATGTATATATATATATATATATATATATATATATATATATATATAAATATATATATATATATATATATATATATATATATATATATATATATATATATATATAGCAGTGTTTATATAATATGTGTGTGTATGTATGTATGTGTATATATATCTATCTATATGTGTGTATATATCTATATATGTATGTGTGTGTGTGTGTGTGTGTGTGTATATATAATAAATAATATATATATATATATATATGTGTGTGTGTGTGTGTGTGTGTGAGTGTGTGTGTGTGTGTGTGTGTGTGTCCCTATATATATATATATATATATATATATATATATATATATATATATATATATATAATATAATATATGATTTACATTTATATTTATTTTAAATCACTGTTATTAACGATTCTTTATATATACATACACATATATATATATATATATATATATATATGTATATGATATATATTATTCTACCTGATAAATGCTATTATTAAAGTAATTTTTATATAATTTTTTATTTATTATTAAAAACATTTTTGTAAACCCTAAAATATGGTTTTACCCATGGGCTGTTCTATTACAGTTATACGGGGGTTTATCAATTATGAAACATATTTTATTTTAATTTATTAATAAATATTTATATTTGTATACTTTATTAACCACTACGCGCCCGCGCTATAGCCGAAAGACGGCTGCAGCGCGGACGCTCTCTGCTGGGAGGACGTCCCTGGACGTCCTCCTGTTTACTTCCCTAATGCGCGCTCCTGAGAGCACGCATCGGGGAAGTTCTGTGCAGGCTGTGTCCGTCGGACACAGCCGGTCACAGATCGCTGTAAACGGCCAATCACAGCGGCTGTTTACAGCGAGATCGGGCTGTCCAATGAGAGATGATCTCATATGCAAACATATGAGATCATCTCTCAGCGCCGCTCTGCCTCCTCACACAGACAGCGTGTGAGGAGGGAGAGATGAACGGCACTGGTGCGCCGTAAGTAAAAAAAAAAGAAAAATAAAGTGATCTGTCACCAGTACCACCTGTCCCCGCTGCCACCTGTCCCCAGTACCACCTGTCCTCAGTACCACCTGTCCCCAGAGTGCCATCCGTGCCATCTGCCAGTACCACCTGTCCCCAGTGCCATCCGTGCCATCTGCCAGTACCACCTGTCCCCAGTGCCATCTGCCAGTGCCACCTGTCCCCAGTGCCATCTGTCATCAGTGCCACGTGTCATCAGTGCCACGTCAGTGCCATCTGTCATCAGTGCCATGTATCAGTGCTATCTGTCAAAAGTGCCACCTGTCAGTGTCACGTGCCATCTGTTATCAGTGGCACGTGTCATCAATGCCACGTATCAGTGCCATCTGTCATTAGTGCCACGTATTAGTGCCATCTCTCATCAGTGCCACGTATTAGTGCCACATGATATCAGTGCCACGTATAAGTGCCATCTGTCACCAGTGCCACATGGTGCCATCTGTCAGTGTCACGTGTCATTAGTGCCATCTGTCATCAGTGTCACGTGTCATCAGTGCCCGTATTAGTGCCATCTGTCATCAGTGCCACATCAGTGTCACGTGTCATCAGTGCCACGTCAGTGTCACGTGTCATTGTCCTGGTGCTCCAGGGCCTATAAAAGTGTAATAGGTAGTCAACAATTTAGATGTGTAATTTATGCTCCTAGAACACGTGATGGCGCTCCCTGCATTTTGGGCTTCTCTAAGTGGCCAGGCTGTGGAAAAGTCCCACACATGTGGTATCGTAATACTCAGGAGGAGTAGCAGAATTTATTTTGGGGTGTCATTTGTGGTATACACATGCCATGTGAGAGAAATAACCTATTACAATGACAATTTTGTGGAAAAAAATAAAAAATAAAAAAATAATTCATTCTGCAAAGAATTGTGGGAAAAAAATTACAACATCAAAAAGCTCACCATGCCTCTTACTAAATACCTTGGAATGTCTACTTTCAAAAAAGGGGTCATTTGGGGGTATTTGTACTTTCCTGGCTTGTTCGGGTCACAAGAAATGAGATCGGTCACCAGTACATCAGATGTGATCAATTTTGTATGATTCGCACCACAGTTTGTAGAGTCTGTAACTTTCACAAAGACCAAATAATATCCACTAATTTGGGTTATTTTTACCAAAGATATGTGGCAGTATAAATTGTGGCCAAAATGTATGAAGAAAAATTAATAATTTGCTAAATTTTTATCACAGAAACAAACAGAAATGCGTTTTTTTTTAATTTTCGGTCTTTTTTCATTTATAGCGCAAAAAATTAAAAACCCAGAGGTGATCAAATACCACCAAAAGAAAGCTCTATTTGTGGGAAAAAAAAGGACAAAAATTCATTTGGGTACAGTGTTGCATGACTGAGTAATTGTCATTCAAAGTGTGAGAGCACCGAAAGCTAAAAATTGGTCTGGGCAGGAAGGGGGTTTAAGTGCCCAGTAAGCAAGTGGTTAAAATAATTTTTTAATGATTCATAAATTTATTTTTCATTTATATGAATGGTGTATAGCTGCATTACATATGTGGATTCCATTCATTTACTGTACACCATTCACATTTAAATAGGCACATGTATGATCTTTAACCACTTGACATCCGGCCGTAGCCGAATGACGGCTTTGGCGCGGATGTCAATTCCCGGTAAGGCCGTCATATGATGGCCTCCCCTTTCCTCGCTCCCCGGGCGCGCTCACGAGCGCGCAGCGGGGAAATTCTGTGTTGGCCGTGTCCCTTGGACACAGCCAATCACAGATCGCTGTAAATGGCCAATTTACAGCGCGATCGCCCTGGCCAATGAGCGATGATCTCAAATGTAAACATAGGAGATCATCTCTCATTGCCGCTCTCTCTCCTCACACAGAGACAGCGTGTGAGGAGAGGATCTGTGATAGCGAACTGTGATTTCACACACACAAATTACAGCGCCCCATCAGTACTGTGCCCCATCAGTACAGTGCCCCATCTGTGCTAATCGGTGCCCACCTGTGACGATCAGTGTCCATCTGCACATCTTCACAATCCGTGCACATCTGTGCCACCTCATCAGTGCACATCTGTGCCGCTCATCAGTGTCCATCTGTGCCACCTCATCAGTGCCCATCTGTGCCGCACCAGCTGTGCCGCCTCATCAGTGCCCAGCTGTGCCACCTCATCAGTGCACATCTGTTCCGCCTCATCAGTGCACATCTGTTCTGCCTCATCAGTGCACACCTGTTCCGCCTCATCAGTGCCCACCTGTGCCACCTCATCAGTGCCCACCTGTGCCGCCCCATCTGTGCCGCCCCATCAGTGCCCAGCTGTACCACCTCATCAGTGCACATCTGTTCCACCTCATCAGTGCACATCTGTTCCACCTCATCAGTGCACATCTGTTCCGCCTCATCAGTGCCCACCTGTGCCGCCTCATCAGTGCCCACTTGTGCCACCTCATCAGTGCCCACCTGTGCCAATCAGTGCCCACCTGTGCCGCCTCATCAGTGCACATTTGTTCCACCTCATCAGTGCACATTTGTTCCACCTCATCAGTGCACCTCTGTGCCACCTCATCAGTGCCCACCTGTGCCACCTCATCAGTGCACATCTGTTCCACCTCATCAGTGCACATCTGTGCCACCTCAGTGCCCATCTGTGCTGCCTCATCAGTGCCCATCAGTGCAGGCTTAGTACACACCTGTGTAGTCGCACCAGCAACCATATCCAAAAGAGGCTTTTCCCGCCGAGGAGGCGTTCCAAATTCTTTCCCAGGCCGACGAGAGCAACTGGGAGCATTCTTTTTCAGATTCCTCTTCATACGCCGATTCTCAGACGGACATAAATTATGAGCCAGTCCTCAGTAGTGGAACACTGAGTGACTCAGAGGAGGAAGATATTCGGCCCGCCAAACAAAGGCGTTCTGGTGAGGAAGCAGTGCCATCCACCAGCACTGCAGTGCCATCCACCAGCTCCGCAGTGCCATTCACCAGCACCGCAGTACGTCCTACTGTGCCTGTCCCTACGAGTGGAGAGACCTAGCGGTGGAGGAGTTGAAGGTTTTGTTAGGCCTCACATTTAACATGGGACTCACCAAAAAAAACACTTTGATGTCCTATTGGTCAAACCAGCCCCTCCAACACATGCCGGTCTTCTCCAAGGTAATGTCCCGAAACAGATACCTCATGATAATAAGGTTCCTTCATTTCACGACAATACCCAGTGCCCTCCCCGAAATTACCCAAATTATGAAAGGCTTTTCAAAATTCGGCCACTTCTAAATTATTTTTTTGAAGTATTCCCCCAGCTGTTTACCCCGGACCAACACATATGTGTGGATGAGTCCCTTATTAAATTTAGTGGCAGGCTTAAAATCAAACAATTTTTTCCCAGCAAAATGGCCTGCTATGGGGTGAAGGTATACAAATTATGCGACCAAGTCACAGGGTACATGTATGCCTTCAAAGTGTACGAAGGGAAGGACACCCAGCTGCAGCCCCCTAATTGCCCGGACTACTTGGGATCAAGCGGGAAAATTGTTTGGGACCTCAAATACCCCCTACTGGAGAAAGGCTACAGTTTATACGTAGACAACTTCTACACATCTCTGCCCCTGTTCCACAACCTTCACCGGATGAAGACGCCAGCATGTGGCACCGTAAAAAAAAAATGGAAGGGCTTTCCTCAAAGTCTTGTCAATAAGAAATTGAGAAAGGGAGAAACGGCAAGTCTGCAAAACAAGGAGATTTTGGCAGTGGTACCTTCATGAAAATCCCCAGAAGGAATGGCCCCATACTAAAACCTAAATGCATCTATAATTACAATTTGTTTATGGGGGGAGTCAACTTCAATGACCAAATGAAGGAACCATATCTTGCTACAAGACGGACATACCATTGGTATAAAAAAGTCGCAATTTCTTTTTTTCAATTGGCAATATACAATTCATATGTAATTTACCGGAACTTCCTTGGCTACCAGGAGGAAGTTTTCACTGCCCTTATATTCCCGAACGGCCCACCAGAAAATATCCGATCAGATGTTCTTAGTCAACTCTCCGAGCGCCACTTTCCCGATAAAATCCCTCCCAAACCAACAGGCCAACGACGTAAAAAAAAAAATGTAAGGTGTGTACCAGAGCAGGAGTCAGAAGAGACACATCTTATTATTGTGCACAATGTCCTTCCTAACCAGGCCTCTACATAGGTGACTGTTTTCGCCGTTACCATACTTCAATAAATGATTAGTGAAGTATGGTAAACGTAATCCTCAGTTCCTGCCTTCACACACCTTCACAACCCTTATGCCACTGCCTGCTCTGTAACTGACCCTGGCTTGTTATTCGACCATGCTTCTGCCTAACGATCCTGTAAATACCTCTGCCTGATCTGGAACTGACCCTGGACTGTTATTCGACCATGATATTTGCCTGCCTCTTGGACTGATCTTGTACCCTGCTACTGGACTAGTGGGATTCAACACAGGGGTCTCGCATATGTAAGGGGCTCCAGAATTGTTTTTCTGGATGAAGAAAACTATTTTTTTGCTTTCTCAAACCTAGATTAGGGTCTGGAGACTCAGAGGCTTCAAAGAGATTTGGGTGGGAGAAGCCTCTACCCCTGTCCCCATTCTGTCCTGAACGAGGCCCTACTTCTGCCTGCTGCCTGTAGGACTTCCTGCCGCCATGCCTCTGCCTATCACACTGACCACACCACATGTTCCTGCCTACTACCAGGACCAATATTTTTGGCACTGCTGACAATATCTCTGCCTGCACTGACCCTGGACTTTATATGGACAGTATCCCTGCCTAGACAATTGTGTTCGCCGTTGCTGACCAAGTCCCTGCCTGCTGCCTGGACCAGTGCTATCCTCCTGTGTACAACTGCGCTACTACAGGTAATCTTTTGTTTACGCTTTGCTCAGCATAATGTATTTTGGGGTGAAATTCTTGATATGTGCATGCTATGTGTCCCTGGAACACCTGATGGTGCTCTCTGCATGTTGGGCCACTGTATGTGGCCAGGCAGTGAAAAAGTCCCACACATGTGGTATCGCTATACTCAGGAGGAGTAGCAGAATGTATTTTGTGGTGTATTTTTTGCTATCTAAATGCTATGTGTTGGAAATATCTTATAAACGGACAACTTTGTGTAAAAAAAAAATGCGTTTTCTTTTTTTTTTTTCACATTTTGCAAAAACTTCTGGAAAAAAATGAACCATTTAAAAGTATTATGCCTCATAGATTATACATTGGGGTGTTAGCTTTCCAAAATGGGGTCACTTTGTGGGTGTTTCTATTGTCCTGGTGCTCCAGGGCCTTCAAAAGTGTAATAGGTGGTTGTGAAATGTAATGTGTAATTTATGCTCCTAGAACACCTGATGGCGCTCCCTGCATGTTGGGCCTCTGTATGTGGCCAGGCAGTGAAAAAGTCCTACACATGTGGTATCCCTATACTCTGGAGGAGTAGCAGAATGTATTTTGGGGTGTCATTTGTGGTATACATATGCTATGTGAGAGAAAGCTATTACAATAACAATTTTGTGAAAAAAAAAAAAATAAAAAAATCTTAATTTTTGCAAAGAATTGTGGGAAAAAATTACAACTTCAAATAACTCACCATGCCTCTTACTAAATACCTCGAAATGTATAATTTCCAAAAAGGGGTTATTTTTGGAGCATTTCTTCTTTCCTGGCTTGTTAGGGTCTCAAGAAATGAGATAGGCCACCGTACATTATCAGATGTGATAATTTTTTTTATGATTTGCACCATAGCTTGTAGAATCTAAAACTCTAAAACTTTCACACAGACCAAATAATTTCCACACATTTTTGGTTATTTTTACCAAAGATATGTAGCAGTATAAATTGTGGGCAACATTTATGAAGAAAAATTTATAATTTGCTAAATTTTATCACAGAAACAAAGAAAAATGCGTTTTTTTTCAAAATTTTCTGTATTTTTTCATTTATAGCGCAAAAAATTTAAAACCCAGAGGTGATCAAATACCACCAAAAGAAAGCTCTATTTGTGGGAAAAAAAGGACAAAAAAAATAATTTAGGTACAGTGTTGCATGACTGAGTAATTGTCATTCAAAGTGTGAGAGCACCGAAAGCTGAAAATTGGTCTGGATAGGAGGAGGGTTTAAGTGCCCAGTAAACAAGTGGTTAATAAGAGGCATGGTGAGTTTTTTGAAGTTTCCACAATTCTTGGGAAAATTAGGACATCATATATTTATTTTTAGTGACAAATGTGAACAATTAGTTGTTGACAATTGGTGTGCTACTATCAACCTTAATTAAATGCACAGTTTGAAATAAATAAATAAGTGCTGTGCTCCTTTAACTAGATAAATTCAAAAGAAATAAATAAATATGTGCAATACGTGAATTGCAATCCTTCATACATAAGCAAATAATCACAAATCAAATGTGTTTGTTACAATGTGTTGCATGCAATACGGGCACTTCTTCAGAAACAAAGAAAAAGACAAATCTCCAAAGACATCCCTCTCTAGACTGGTCATTGAGCCGGAGTGAGTGAATGTTGCTGTGTGCCTGGCTGTCTCTGCGCTCATATGGTAGAAGATCCTGTGGCGATCAGCGGCCCTTGCCAGGGGGAGCGCTACAGATATGTTGTTCTATAGCCACAAAGGCTATAAATCCACTCTAATGCCGCGTACACACGAGCGGACTTTTCAACGGACTAGGTCCGACGGTCTTTCCGACGGACTTTCGACGGAGTTCCGACGAACTTTTCGAATGAAGGGACTTGGCCACACACAATCACACTAAATTCTGACGGATTTGAACGTGATGACGTACGACCGGACTAGAATAAGGAAGTTTGTAGCCAGTAGCCAATAGCTGCCCTTGCGTCGTTTGTTTGTCCGTTTGACTAGCACACAGACAAGCGGATTTTTCAATAGGAACTGGGTCCAGCGGAGTTCCAACAGGAAAATTTAAGACATGTTCTATTTCTAAAGTCTGTCGGATTTTTCAATGGAGCCCACACACGATCGAATTGTGTGTCGAAAAGTCCTCTCGTGTGTACGCGGCATAAGTGCACCAAATGCCTATGCAAACCCAGACATTACCTTGTAACCATGAAAGTGACAAGCAAGCTTTTTATTGCTTTAGAGACACACTATGGGGTGTATTTACAAAACCTTTATTGGGGGAATGTTACGCACATTCATGCCGAACATACGTTCTGTAATAGATTAACTCCTATGATCGTCAGCTCCATCTAGTGGCCAAAATATGGTATATATTATTGCATGGCGGGATTTCAGAAAACGACAGCATTTTGGACAGTAAAATCAGAGCCCTCAGTCCTGATGGAAGCAGTGAGCTGGCTCTTGCGAGGAGTTATCTAAATATCAAAATGCCTTAAAGGGTGGATATCAGTCTTGAAAAGTGGGCACTCCTGAGCAGCCATTGGCATGCTGACCACCCTAAAAAATGTCCCCATCCAATGAATGAAAGAGCGAAGGTAAGGGACAGTCAGGCTGGGGGCTATAAGATGCTGGATGTCCTCCAGCCAGAAAATGAGGCAGACTCTTACTTGTTCCAGCTTCTAATGCACGTTGTAAGAAGCTCACAGTGTGCAGTGAAATCAGAGTAAGTCATTTCAGTCCAGGAGGGGAGCCGCTACAACTGTGCAAGACTGAAGGGAAAGTTGGAACCAATTTTAAAGGTCTACTGTAATAAAGGCAGTTGTCCTCCTATAATCTGAACCAGCGGTATTAAGTTTGACATGCCTTGTGCTTCAGTGATTTGATAGGTTGTGTCATGGAACATATAGGAGCACTATGGTGTAAGGGCATACAACGTTATTGTGCCCTTTTTAATACTGCAAAGTCATTTGTGAAGTATTGTAGTTCATTCTGCTACTTCACCACTAGATGGCAGAAAAAGACAGTTAGCATGATTTTCCATAAACTAATAAATGACAGTATACAGATTCTGGTCAGTGTATGCAGGTGGAAGAGTAAGAGCCCAGATAATCCTTCCCAGCTCTGTCCACAACTGTCAGGAGCGTATGCACTCCTGCACCATCATAGCTGCTGGTTCCAGCATTCTGGTTTTGGCTGTGGCATTCTCCTTGTCTGTCTGTCCACCTGCAAGGTGATTGATTATGACCAGACTCTGGGTGGAGACCAGATCTGATTTAAGCCAGCCAAGCTTGCATTCTCATGCTTGTAATAGTGTGTAAGAGCGTGTAATACCTTATCAGGCTCCCCGTTTGCCTGCCCTGCTAGATTGGATTTCCCTGTGTATGATCTCGGATGGAATAATGACAATTCTCTGAACTCTGCCTGCCTTGTACCTGGACTATCATTGAACCACTCTGCCTGTCTGCCAACCGCAAGTACCTGTTTGCTTTGCTCAGTTCACGCTTCCCCCGGGCGGCACCAGCATTGTGTATAAGTCCTGGGGTCAACCGAGTACTGGTAGGCCTGCTTGCCTTATGGGAAAGGGGGCTGCTATAGGTGAAGAACACAGTAGCCAGCTCCAGTGTCACAAGCCTTTAACAAAACATTTTCTGTGAAGATGGACTCTACACAGGCTTGTTTATTTACTGAGGCGTGTTGCTAGCTAACACGCCAAGTCCAGAAACTGTCTGTGCGTGTAAACGCACCTCCAGCAGTAACGCAGGAGCCGGAGCCCAACCTGCCTGATAATTTTTCTGAAGACCCCTATATGTTTTCCAACTTAATAGATGTTTGTAGACATGTGCAATTCATTTCGGTCCAAATACAAATTCAGACAAATTTTTGGTTATTCGGAGATTCGGATACTATGAAAAAGTAACGAATGGTAATGAATTTAGTTGAAATTTGTTTCGTTTTTGTTTTCTAACGAATTCCAACTTTTCAGAACAATTCGAATTCGGATTGGTCGAAAAAACGATCAACCGATTCAAATTCTGTGTGAAGAAATAGCTGGTTGTTAAGCAGCGGGCCGGGAAGCCGGCTGCATGTGTCCTTAAAGAGGGGTTCCTATTTAAAAAAAAAATAATTTAAAGTCAGCAGCTATAAATACTGCAGCTGCTGACTTTTAATAATCAGACACTTACCTGTCCCGGGGTCCAGCGATGCGGGGGATCGAAGCCCTGCTCGTCTGCCCCTCCGTTCGGCGGCGCCAGTATTGTAACTGTGGGCGCCCGGCTGTGGCTTCACCCCTGGGCGCCCACTGCGCCTGTGCGAGCTGCGCCGCGCACCGAGATTGGCTGCGCAATCATCTGGGACCTGTCACGTGTCCCAGATGATTGATAAAAAAGGGAGGGGCCAGAGCTTAGCCCTTCCTGTGCCCAGGGGAAGTGACATCAAGAGCACAGGCACTGAAGGAGGCAGACTACAAGGGACCCCCTAGCAACAGCCATTTAGAGGTGAGTAAAAAAAAAAAAAATCAAATATTTTTTTTTTTTTTAGGGCACATTCATGAATTCTTTTTTTTTTGGGGTGGAACACCACTTTAACAAGCATGAGTCATTATCTGTAAGCGTACTTCACCACTGACAGATGAACGTAAAGAAAACAATGCCAGCAATAGAATTTTATAATAAACGGCATGGAGTTCCCCCCCCCCCCCAAGCCCATATCAGGCCCTATGGGTCTGATTTGAAAAGAAAGGGGAACCCTATTCCAAGATAAAAAAAAAGTGGTGGGGGGGGCCGATGTTAAAGGGGGCTTCCAGATTCTGATAAGCCCCCCGCATGCAGAACCCAACAACCACAGCCCAGGGTTGTTGGGAAGAGGCCCTTGTCCCCACCCACATGGGGAAAAGATGCTTTAGGGTGTGGGGCACAGAGCCCCCCTGCCCCAAAGTACCCACCCCCTCATGTTGAGGGCATGTGGCCTGGTATGGTTCAGGAGGGAGGGGGTGTTCGCTCACCCCTTCTTTTCCTGACCTGCCAGGCTGCATGTCCAGAGGGTCTGGTATAATTTTGGCGTGGGATTCCCCTTAAAATCCATTTTTCTATTGCTGGGCAATTGCCATCATTGTTTTCTTGTGATTACGTGTGTAATATCTGATCAAGCTGCCTATCTGTCTGCCCTGCTCTGCTAGTTTTGATTTCCCTGTGTATGACCTTGGATCAGATAACGACTATTCTCTGAACTCTTCCTGCCTTTTACCTGGACTGTCATTGAACCACTCTGCCTGTCTGCCAACTACAATTACCTGTTTGTAGTGCTCTGTTCGCTCCTGCCCTGGTGTGGTAGCCAGACACTATAGCATTGTGTATAAGTCCTGGGGGCAACCGAGTACCGGTAGGCTTGCTTGCCTTATGGGAAAGGGCGCTGCAATAGGTGAAGTACACAGTAGCAAGCTATAGCGTCTGACCACCTGCGTTTGGGGTGAGCGTGACATAGGGGTGGTGTAGTTTAGCCTGTTTGGAAGCATGCTAAGAAAGTTATGTAACTAAAATGTTCCGAACACACTCCTTGATGAATTGCTGCTCAAAAACTGCCCAAATTATAGAAGTATGGATGTGCAATATAATCTATCCCTTGGCTAATCACCTAAGGACTCTTACCTTCTGAAGTGTTTGAAAATTATATGGACCAGCTAGTTCTGATGGCTGGGTCGGGTTGGGATTCCAACACTAGTACTCCATTCCAACCACAGCAAAGCTGAAATCCATACTATCTCTAGGGAGTTCTGTACGACTAGGACATGACATTTTATACCTGCACTTTGCTCATGTGTACTACCAGAAGGAAAGATTTTCCCTGCGACTAATATTTTTGATTTTATTAGGGATGAAACATACTGTAATCCCTCTAATCTGAGATATATACCAAAGTGGGAGCTCAGAGTGTACAAATCTCCTCTTCTCTATGGTTTGAGGTCACCTTATCTAAAGTATTCTTTTGAGGGCTTGTGTGATGATAGTTAAAGTGGTTGTAAAGTAAAAAAATGCACTTTTACCTACAGGTAAGCCTATAATGAGGCTTACCTGTAGGTAAAAAAAATATCTCCTAAACCTGTACGGTTTAGAAGATATTCCCCGTGCAATGCGCCGCTGACTGCAGTGGCGCATGCGCACGGGATTCTATGCTGAAAGGCCGGCAGAATCCGAACCTTGCCGGGAAGAAGTCTCCCGTGCGCATGCGCGGGAGTGACGACATCGCGGCTCCAGCCACTCACAGCGCCGGAGTCGCGATACCCTGAAGACACGCCGAGGCAACATGTCAGCGACCTCGGCCTGGACCAGGTGAGTTACCACCGATGCCTCGTTCTAAGGTAAGTATTTCATAATGAGCTAGTATGCGGTGCATACTAGCTCATTATGCCTTTTCCCTTACAGCTGTTTAAAAAAAAAAAGTGTCAGCGGGTTTACAACCGCTTTAATGCAGTGTTTCTCAACCTTTTTTTCAGGTACGGCACCCTTTAAAAGTATTGAAAAGCCCAATATGTAAGAAATTTTAATTTTATATGTAATAGGAAATCTGAGCCTCCTTCTCATCAGAGTACCTGACCACATTAGAGCCCTCCACCACAGCAGAGCTTCCCCCTTCATTTCTGTGGCCCTTATCGTATCAGAGGTCCACCCACCATATCAAGGTTCCTCTTATATTTCAGAGGCCTGCCCTCACATAGTCAGAATCCCCTCCATTACATAGTCAGAGTCCCCCATCAGTCCTCTCATCCATCTAAGATCCAGGACAAACTAGGTCTTGTGCTCAGGGCACCCTGGGGGAACCCAAATGGTGGAACCCAAAATGATTGAGAAACACTGAGTTAATGTACCCTTATCTGGGGCCCCAAGTATACAGGACTTGTCAGAAGCTCATTGGCAGCTAGCCATTCAATCGTGCAGGCCCAAGCTGCCCTTTCACATTCTATTTTGAGAACATTTGTAAAAACTATTAACAACTGGATTGCAATATTTTGCATAAAGTGCAATATCACTGAACTGAAATATATGTGATATCATCTCACTTCTATATGTTAATGTCATAGTTGTCATCTGGCACAGATATCATCAGGAGTCGGTAGTGGAGTCGGTACTGGAGTCCGTACTGGCTATCATCAGGAGCCGTTACTGGCCGTCATCAGGAGCCGGTACAGGCCGTCATCAGGAGCCGGTACTGGCTGTCATCAGGAGCCGGTACTGGCCGTCATCAGGAGCCGGTACTGGCCGTCATCAGGAGCCGGTACTGGCCATCATCAGGAGCCGGTACTGGCCATCATCAGGAGCCGGTACTGGCCGTCATCAGGAGCCGGTACAGGCTGTCATCAGGAGCCGGTACTGGCCGTCATCAGGAGCCGGTACTGGCCGTCATCAGGAGCCAGTACTGGCCGTCATCAGGAGTCGGTACTGGCTGTCATCAGGAGCTGGTACTGGCCGTCATCAGGAGTCGGTACTGGCCGTCATCAGGAGTCGGTACTGGCCGTCATCAGGAGTCGGTACTGGCTGTCATCAGGAGTCGGTACTGGCTGTCATCAGGAGTCGGTACTGGCTGTCATCAGGAGTCGGTACTGGCTGTCATCAGGAGTCGGTACTGTCTGTCATCAGGAGTCGGTACTGTCTGTCATCAGGAGTCGGTACTGGCCATCATCAGGAGCCGGTACTGGCTGTCATCAGGCTCTGGCACACCTTGGAACACTGGCTGTGATTGGCACATGGCTCTTCTTCTCCTTCCTCTCACAATGGCTCTGTGTGTGAGAGAGGAAAAGGGAAAGCTAGCTGCTAATCAGTCATTGTTTACCCTTGTGATTGCTGGGACTGGTCACAGCGATCACATAATACAGAGCCATTCTCACTGGCTCTGTACCTTTTGCCTATAGTTTGCACTGTCCAATGACAGCAAGATCACAGGCACATAAAAAAGATTTGTATATACAGCCACTCAGAACAGGAAGTGTGCCAACCGTCCATTTTATTATGACAGCTAGTTCTGGAGTATTTAAATATTTTTTTTTTTTTTTATCCGAAGTTGGCAAAATGTCTCTGAGCACAAAATTTTACTCCAAGGAACAACTACATGAATCTCTGTTGGTCAAAAAACAGAACTTTAATTATTTTCAGTTACATATTAAAAGATGGAACAGAGATTTCTGATAAAGAAACACATTCTGGAGAAATACTGTACTTAATTTTTTATTTTTTCAGTGTTTTATATCATTAGCAGATTATGCAGAATCTTACAGAGTATAAATGACGACAGCCTCTGTCTCCAGATGGAGCTCACAGATTTGTATGTCTATGTTCCCAACACATACTAAAACCAACATAGGAAGGAAGACACCTGATTGATCAATTTTGGTTTTGTGGGAAGGAACCGGAGAACCTGGACAAATCAAGAACAACATACAAACCCAAGCAAAGGTCTCCCTACTTAAATGTAAACACAGAGCTACAAAACAAATCTGCTATTCACATAACCACTATTCCAGTTCCACCCATGTTTCCTGAAGTCTTCAAGGCATGAGAAGGGAATGATGGTGGTTTGGTGATTGGAGCGTTACCAGGAAGGCTGCATCAATGTCCGCTGTCTTAAGTTTATATAAGATCTGTTAAAAAAAATAAATAAAAAAAAAACAGTATAAAATAACAATAGTAGAAAACAAAAATGTATTTATTCCATAAACCTTTAAAATCAATATGGGAACACTCTAATCACCATCTCCGATGTGCTAAAAGTCCAACCATGATTTAATTAATATTGGTGATAAATCTGAATCTAATCTCCTGGTGCATGTCAAGTGGGAAGACATTGATTTCCTATGATATTCACCCCTATCTAGTGGCCATAAAGTACATATTTTTCTGAAATACCTTAATTTGGCAAATACCGTATTATGGCCACTAGATGGAGGTAACAAACCTAGCCAATAAATCTATTGGGCAAAATATGATCAGAATACATGAAGGCTGGGTTACTGCTTTGGAAACTGGTTTAACAAATGTTTTATACATAGACCCATAGTGTAATGCCGAGTACACACGATCGGAATTCTCGTCGGAAAAAACTGTGACGGTTTTTCCGATGGAATTCCGACGGAATTCCGCTCAAGCTGTGTTGCCTACACACGATCACACCAAATTCCGACGGTCAATAACACAGCGGCATAAAACACGTTTGACTGCACTATAAAAGGGAAGTTTAATGCTTCCGAGCATGCGTCGGAATTTTGCGTGTCGGAATTGCATACACACGATCGGAAAATCGGATAGAAAGGTTTTCCGTCGGAAAAATTGAGTTCTCAATTCAAAGTCCGTCGGGAAATTCTGACAGACAAAGACCGTTGGGCATACACACGGTCGGAAAATCCGATGAAAAGCTCCCATCGGACTGTTTCCATCGGAAATTCCGACCGTGTGTACGCCGCATTAGAGTATGTCTTACTCTAAAGACAAGAGAGTATAAACATAAAGATAATCAAAGCCACTTGAATGTCATTTGTGCTCAACACATTCATGGGTAACGCATTCATGGGTAAATGCACCCTTAAGTCATCCTGTACTGACCTCTCACCCAGCGCTGTCACTACACCTCCATCCCGTCCTGTATATCTACTATTCCTGTACTGACCCCTCACACAGCGCCGTCACTACACCTCCATCCCGTCCTGTATATCTACTATCCCTGTACTGACCCCTCACACAGCGCCGTCACTACACCTCCATCCCGTCCTGTATATCTACTATCCCTGTACTGACCCCTCACACAGCGCCGTCACTACACCTCCATCCCGTCCTGTATATCTACTATCCCTGTACTGACCCCTCACACAGTGCTGTCACTACACCTCCATCCCGTCCTGTATATCTACTATCCCTGTACTGACCCCTCACACAGCGCCGTCACTACACCTCCATCCTGTCGTGTATATCTACTATTCCTATACTGACCCCTCACACAGCGCCGTCACTACACCTCCATCCCTTCCTGTATATCTACTATCCCTGTACTGACCCCTCACACAGCGCCGTCACTACACCTCCATCCCTTCGTGTATATCTACTATTCCTGTACTGACCCCTCACACAGCGCCGTCACTACACCTCCATCCCGTCAGGTATATCTACTATTCCTATACTGACCCCTCACACAGCGCCGTCACTACACCTCCATCCCTTCCTGTATATCTACTATTCCTGTACTGACCCCTCACACAACGCCGTCACTACACCTCCATCCCGTCGTGTATATCTACTATCCCTGTACTGACCCCTCACACAGCGCCGTCACTACACCTCCATCCCGTCCTGTATATCTACTATCCCTGTACTGACCCCTCACACAGTGCTGTCACTACACCTCCACCCTGTCCTGTATATCTACTATCCCTGTACTGACCCCTCACACAGTGCCGTCACTACACCTCCATCCCGTCGTGTATATTTACTATCCCTGTACTGACCCCTCACACAGCGCCGTCACTACACCTCCATCCCGTCCTGTATATCTACTATCCCTGTACTGACCCCTCACACAGTGCTGTCACTACACCTCCATCCCGTCGTGTATATCTACTATTCCTGTACTGACCCCTCACACAGCGCCGTCACTACACCTCCATCCCTTCCTGTATATCTACTATTCCTGTACTGACCCCTCACACAGCGCCTTCACAACACCTCCATCCCATCCTGTATATCTACTATTCCTATACTGACCCCTCACACAGCGCTGTCACTACACCTCCATCCCGTCGTGTATATTTACTATCCCTGTACTGACCCCTCACACAGCGCCGTCACTACACCTCCATCCCGTCCTGTATATCTACTATCCCTGTACTGACCCCTCACACAGTGCTGTCACTACACCTCCATCCCGTCGTGTATATCTACTTTCCCTGTACTGACCCCTCACACAGCGCCGTCACTACACCTCCATCCCTTCCTGTATATCTACTATTCCTGTACTGACCCCTCACACAGCGCCTTCACAACACCTCCATCCCATCCTGTATATCTACTATTCCTATACTGACCCCTCACACAGCGCTGTCACTACACCTCCATCCCGTCCTGTATATCTACTATTCCTGTACTGACCCCTCACACAGCGCCGTCACTACACCTCCATCCCGTCCTGTATATCTACTATCCCTGTACTGACCCCTCACACAGTGCCGTCACTACACCTCCATCCCTTCCTGTATATCTACTATTCCTGTACTGACCCCTCACACAGTGCTGTCACTACACCTCCACCCTGTCCTGTATATCTACTATCCCTGTACTGACCCCTCACACAGTGCTGTCACTACACCTCCATCCCGTCCTGTATATCTACTATCCCTGTACTGACCCCTCACACAGTGCCGTCACTACACCTCCATCCCTTCCTGTATATCTACTATTCCTGTACTGACCCCTCACACAGTGCTGTCACTACACCTCCACCCTGTCCTGTATATCTACTATCCCTGTACTGACCCCTCACACAGCGCCGTCACTACACCTCCATCCCGTCCTGTATATCTACTATCCCTGTACTGACCCCTCACACAGTGCTGTCACTACACCTCCACCCTGTCCTGTATATCTACTATCCCTGTACTGACCCCTCACACAGTGCTGTCACTACACCTCCATCCCGTCGTGTATATCTACTATTCCTGTACTGACCCCTCACACAGCGCCGTCACTACACCTCCATCCCGTCCTGTATATCTACTATCCCTGTACTGACCCCTCACACAGTGCCGTCACTACACCTCCATCCCTTCCTGTATATCTACTATTCCTGTACTGACCCCTCACACAGTGCTGTCACTACACCTCCACCCTGTCCTGTATATCTACTATCCCTGTACTGACCCCTCACACAGCGCCGTCACTACACCTCCATCCCGTCCTGTATATCTACTATCCCTGTACTGACCCCTCACACAGTGCTGTCACTACACCTCCACCCTGTCCTGTATATCTACTATCCCTGTACTGACCCCTCACACAGTGCTGTCACTACACCTCCATCCCGTCGTGTATATCTACTATTCCTGTACTGACCCCTCACACAGCGCCGTCACTACACCTCCATCCCTTCCTGTATATCTACTATTCCTGTACTGACCCCTCACACAGCGCCTTCACAACACCTCCATCCCATCCTGTATATCTACTATTCCTGTACTGACCCCTCACACAGCGCCGTCACTACACCTCCATCCCTTCCTGTATATCTACTATTCCTGTACTGACCCCTCACACAGCGCCGTCACTACACCTCCATCCCGTCCTGTATATCTACTATCCCTGTACTGACCCCTCACACAGCGCCTTCACTACACCTCCATCCCATCCTGTATATCTACTATTCCTGTACTGACCCCTCACACAGTGCCGTCACTACACCTCCATCCCTTCCTGTATATCTACTTTCCCTGTACTGACCCCTCACACAGCGCCGTCACTACACCTCCATCCCGTCCTGTATATCTACTATTCCTATACTGACCCCTCACACAGCGCCGTCACTACACCTCCATCCCGTCCTGTATATCTACTATTCCTGTACTGATCTCTCACACAGCGCCGTCACTACACCTCCATCCCGTCCTGTATATCTACTATCCCTGTACTGACCCCTCACACAGTGCCGTCACAACACCTCCATCCCATCCTGTATATCTACTATTCCTGTACTGACCCCTCACACAGCGCCGTCACTACACCTCCATCCCGTCCTGTATATCTACTATCCCTGTACTGACCCCTCACACAGCGCCTTCACTACACCTCCATCCCATCCTGTATATCTACTATTCCTGTACTGACCCCTCACACAGTGCCGTCACTACACCTCCATCCCTTCCTGTATATCTACTTTCCCTGTACTGACCCCTCACACAGCGCCGTCACTACACCTCCATCCCGTCCTGTATATCTACTATTCCTATACTGACCCCTCACACAGCGCCGTCACTACACCTCCATCCCGTCCTGTATATCTACTATTCCTGTACTGATCTCTCACACAGCGCCGTCACTACACCTCCATCCCGTCCTGTATATCTACTATTCCTGTACTGACCCCTCACACAGCGCCGTCACTACACCTCCATCCCGTCCTGTATATCTACTATTCCTGTACTGATCTCTCACACAGCGCCGTCACTACACCTCCATCCCGTCCTGTATATCTACTATCCCTGTACTGACCCCTCACACAGCGCCGTCACTACACCTCCATCCCATTCTGTACATCTACTATTCCTGTACTGACCCCTCACACAGCGCCTTCACTACACCTTCATCCCGTCCTGTATATCTACTATTCCTGTACTGACCCCTCACACAGCGCTGTCACTACACCTCCATCCCGTCCTGTATATCTACTATCCCTGTACTGACCCCTCACACAGTGCTGTCACTACACCTCCACCCCGTCCTGTATATCTACTATCCCTGTACTGACCCCTCACACAGTGCTGTCACTACACCTCCATCCCGTCGTGTATATCTACTATTCCTGTACTGACCCCTCACACAGCGCCGTCACTACACCTCCATCCCTTCCTGTATATCTACTATTCCTGTACTGACCCCTCACACAGCGCCTTCACTACACCTCCATCCCATCCTGTATATCTACTATTCCTATACTGACCCCTCACACAGCGCCGTCACTACACCTCCATCCCGTCCTGTATATCTACTATCCCTGTACTGACCCCTCACACAGCGCCGTCACTACACCTCCATCCCGTCGTGTATATCTACTATCCCTGTACTGACCCCTCACACAGCGCCGTCACTACACCTCCATCCCATCCTGTATATCTACTATCCCTGTACTGACCCCTCACACAGTGCTGTCACTACACCTCCATCCCGTCCTGTATATCTACTATCCCTGTACTGACCCCTCACACAGCGCTGTCACTACACCTCCATCCCGTTGTGTATATCTACTATTCCTGTACTGACCCCTCACACAGCGCCGTCACTACACCTCCATCCCATTCTGTACATCTACTATTCCTGTACTGACCCCTCACACAGCGCCTTCACTACACCTTCATCCCGTCCTGTATATCTACTATTCCTGTACTGACCCCTCACACAGCGCTGTCACTACACCTCCATCCTGTCCTGTATATCTACTATTCCTGTACTGACCCCTCACACAGCGCCGTCACTATACCTCCATCCCGTCCTGTATATCTACTATCCCTGTACTGACCCCTCACACAGTGCTGTCACTACACCTCCATCCCGTCGTGTATATCTACTATTCCTGTACTGACCCCTCACACAGTGCCGTCACTACACCTCCATCCTGTCGTGTATATCTACTATTCCTGTATTGACCCCTCACACAGCACCGTCACTACACCTTCATCCCGTCCTGTATATCTACTATTCCTGTACTGACCCCTCACACAGCACCGTCACTACACCTTCATCCCGTCCTGTATATCTACTATCCCTGTACTGACCCCTCACACAGCGCCGTCACTACACCTCCATCCCGTCGTGTATATCTACTATCCCTGTACTGACCCCTCACACAGCGCCGTCACTACACCTCCATCCCGTCCTGTATATCTACTATCCCTGTACTGACCCCTCACACAGTGCTGTCACTACACCTCCACCCCGTCCTGTATATGTACTATCCCTGTACTGACCCCCTCACACAGTGCTGTCACTACACCTCCATCCCGTCGTGTATATCTACTATTCCTGTACTGACCCCTCACACAGCACCGTCACTACACCTCCATCCCATCCTGTATATCTACTATTCCTGTACTGACCCCTCACACAGCGCCGTCACTACACCTCCATCCCGTCCTGTATATCTACTATCCCTGTACTGACCCCTCACACAGCGCCGTCACTACACCTCCATCCCATCCTGTATATCTACTATTCCTGTACTGACCCCTCACACAGCGCCGTCACTACACCTCCATCCCGTCCTGTATATCTACTATTCCTGTACTGACCCCTCACACAGCGCCGTCACTACACCTCCATCCTGTCCTGTATATCTACTATTCCTGTACTGACCCCTCACACGGCTCTGCCTAATTCAATGATATTATACTTTAATCCTTTCTAACAATTTTTCATTTCATGGAATTTCTGTACATCTTAGATCAAACTTTACAATTCTTTATAGTTCCATCTTTTACTTACTAACCTGAGGTTCTTTGCAAGTTGCTTCTCACCAATTCTTTCCAGCACAAGAATAGTAAGAGGCAATACTCGTTGTTTTGTGTAGCGTCTTATCAGAAGTTCTGACACTTCCATTGTGTTCTTGTTCTCCAGTTCTGAGGTACTCATTGAGTCATAGTCGCTTCTGCCAAGAAATTTTTCATTCTTCAGACACAGTTTGAATTTTTCAAATTGATCTTGCGTTATCTGTTGAAGCGTCTTTAGAAGTTGTTCGCTTCGAGTGAGTTGGGGGGAATCCACTTTTGCCTGTAAGCAGTGTGTACAGAAAGTTGAGGGCTCATTCACACCACTTTGGTTCTATAATATGTACTCTACTTTGTGTTTTACCACAATACATGACAACTCTTGTTATACGTTTGTGTGATCTGGTGCCATTTTTTCTAAATGGCACAATAATGCACCATCCCAGTGCATCTGTATCAGAGGGCACACTGTGCATTGTGGTGTGGAATTTTTTTTATAAAACACAAATCCCCAAGTCATTCCCTTTCCTCCCATATACCTTGCACTGCTCACAGCACCATCCTGCCACCCACTTCCCGCCAGGAACAGTATAGCATTCCACTAAGGCAAAACACCTTACCTCCTATCTTTACAAGGTCTACCTGTGGTCCACCTCCCCCTCCTTCCCGTGCTTAATATTATTCTCTACCAGCTTACCCCCAGGTCAGATTCCCCCAAAGCAGCTCCCTACTGCTCCCCCCTCCTTCCAGCACCTCTCTCCCAACCCCCCCCCCCCCAGCGTCTTTGTAACACCAAACTTGCCCCTTACCCACACCACATATGTTCCCTGCTACCTGCATGCTATATTCTGCTCAACCAACTAACCAGTTCTGGAACAGGCACTCTTTAGTTATATATAAGACAAATATACAGAATTTTTTTTTAATGAAAGTGTTCATAACTGGGTAAAAGTAATTATAGAAACAGAAAATGGATAGTAGATTTTTAAATGGAACTAATAATGGTTTGAAGGTCTATTTTATGTTTTTATTTGACTTTTTCACTATGCACTATGTATACATTTTTTTTAAAAATACAGTACATTTAATGCATGGTGTACCCATGACACTGATTTCACAAAACATTGAGAACACCGCAGGAGCTGTTTGCCTTCAGACTCTTTTGCCCTGTACACACGATCAGACTTTCCGACAACAAAACCGTGGAATTTAGTTTGAAGGTTGTTGGCTCCAACTTGTCTTGCATACACACGGTCACACAAATGTTGGCCAACAATTACGAACATGGGAACGTAGTGACGTACAAGACGTACGGCGAGCCGATAAAAAGGAAATCCAATAGTCATGTGATATCTCCATTACGAACGCTAGTTTTACAAGACTGAGCCCTTGCGGCTTGTACTTGATTCTGAGCATGTGTGGACTTTTATGCAACGGACTTGTGTACACACGATCTGAAAGTCCAACAACAAACATTTGTTGGCAGAAAATTTGAGAACCTGCTAGCCAACAAATGTTCGATGGAGCATACACACGGTGGGACTTTCTGCCAACAAGCTTATGCCCAACATTTGTTGTCGGGAAATCTGATCGTGTGTACGGGGCATAAGACTGAACTTCTGCATGGCTCCAAGTTAAGAGAACAATCAGAAAGGGGGGGGGGGGTTCAAGTGATCTTCAGCTACTAAATTCTGCAACAGCAGTTTTTTTTTTCAGCAGAGCAGTTAACAGTAGCTTTCTAAATGTGGATAGGGGCCTGCAGTTCCATATGACGACAGGAAATGTAATTTTATGTTCAATATTTCAGAAATATCTGTTTACTAAAATGCATCTTATTTTTTTAAATACATAATAAAAGAAAATGCATAATTTATACCAATTACTTTCAAAGTGGGCCTTGCATTAAATAGCAAGGTTCACTTATTTTATGTGGCCACCCAGATTAAAACACTGCCAAAAAAAAAATAACACCTGGGTTATAAATAAAGTTAGCTGTTATACTGACCTTGCGCCCGCTTTTGTCTACAGCACTTAGAGGAGGGTAATGTCACTAAAGATGGGTCGAACACCCCCCCAGTTCAGTTCACACCAGAACTCTCGAACATTGCAAAAGTTCAGACCCAAGCGACGAACACTTTGGGAATGATTTACGAAAGCCGTGCACCATCAGTAGAGGCGCACGGTGAGGCGCAACGCACATTTTCATATTTACAAAACGGTGCGCCGGGAACAGAGCACAAATCCCTCATTTACTATAGCGATCTCGGCACACGGGAGAATGCAATCTGTGCGCCACTATGGACATTGCGCACGGCATCTTCAATTCAATATTAACAGAAGATGGAGGTGCCGATATGATGGGGTGATGTAAGGAAGTTTAGTAACAACTGCCCAAGTAACAAATATGCACAAAATAGAATGAGAAAGTAACTTTTTAAGAGCAAGCCTGCTGTGCCTGCAAGTACGTTTTAGAACTGCGTGAAATCAGTGTAAGCACTGCGCATGCGGCTCTAGAGCTCGTTCAAATGCATTTGTTCATTGCTCGGCCAAAATCTTAGTAAATGTCAAGCAACATAAATGCAATTGCGTGGGTTGAACGAGCACCCAATACCAACCACAAAGCACCTTGTACCCACTAGTTTAAAGGGGCTTTTCCATGTTCCGTAAAGCCCCCTGTCTGCAGCCCCCCACAACCCCAGTCTAGGGTTGTGTGGAAGAGGCCCTTGTCCCCCTGAATATGGGAAGAAGGTGGTTGACTTTTGGGGTGCCCAAGCCTCTCCTGCCCCCAAGCATCCACCCCTCTTTCATGGGCTGGCTTGCTGTGTGTTTGGCTAGGGGTTTGCTCGTGTTTGGGAGGGGCACAATATTTTTTTTTGTTTGGGGTGGGATTTTTTCACGTGGGGGGTTCTCAATTTAAGCCTTAACAGACCCAAATGACCTTGTATGTATTGGAGGGGGGGGGGGGCGGTTTTTTTTGTTTTGTGTTAAAATCTTGAAGCAGCATTTTTGATACATGCTACAGATGCGCCTCTTTACAGGCAGCACCCCCCCCCCCCCAAGTTACTAACTTTTTCCCATGTTAGGCTCTTTGTGTGCCCCCCCCCCCCCCCGGGACCGGGAGGTTCAACTGTGATGCATGTCAATGGCCCATTTAGACCTTGTTTAATAGAAAACACCAGTTGTCTTTCACTATAAACATTTGTTAGTCCAGTCCTGGGAATCTGCATCTGCTTTACTATTCATTTCCCTAACAATTGGGTTCCTGAAGCTAGATGCGCCAAATACATCTATATGTGCGACCGCCGTGTATGTGAGATGCACAACTGCTGTGTGTGTGGAGGTATGTACCCGTGGCACATATCTGGTTCCCATAAGCGGTGCACAGCACACAGGAAATAACATCACTCCCCTACAGGAAGTTGCTTGTACTGCTGCTAATATCTTCCCGCCACCATGCCCCACTCACTCACTGTTCTCTGAGGAAGAGATGATCCTTATTTGCAAATTAAGAAAACATTTTTTTTTTTTTTTTTAACATGGGGTGGTGTTTGTGTGGGTCCCTAACACACATTCATACATATTAGGGCCAATTTAGATGGGATTCGATTTACCTACCATCAGGGGCGTTGCTAGGTGGCAAAAAGACCAGGGGCTTCAGCCCGAGGTCGAAGAACCGGGGGGGGCGCGGGCGGTTTTGCGGCATTTATTTTTTATTTTTTGGCCTGGGTGGTGGGGATGTGTGGCTTACATACACTGACCTACATACAATGACCACTGACCAGCCTGACCTACACACACTGACCTGCCTGACCTACACACACTGACCTGCCTGACCTACACACACTGACCTGCCTGACCTACACACACTGACCTGCCTGACCTACACACACTGACCTGCCTGACCTACACACACTAACCTGCCTGACCTACACACACTGACCACTGACCTACATGCACTGACCACTGACCTACATGCACTGACCTACACACACTGACCACTGACCTACATGCACTGACCTACATGCACTGACCACTGACCTACATGCACTGACCTACACACACTGACCTACATGCACTGACCACTGACCTACATGCACTGACCTACACACACTGATCACTGACCTACACACACTGACCTACATGCACCGACCACTGACCTACATGCACTGACCTACGCACACTGACCACTGACCTACACACACTGACCTACATGCACTGACCTACACACACTGACCACTGACCTACATGCACTGACCTACATGCACTGACCTACACACACTGACCTACACACACTGACCACTGACCTACATGCACTGACCTACATGCACTGACCACTGACCTACACACACTGACCTACACACATTGACCACTGACCTACATGCACTGACCACTGACCTACATGCACTGACCACTGACCTACATGCACTGACCACTGACCTACACACACTGACCTACATGCACTGACCACTGACCTACACACACTGACCTACATGCACTGACCACTGACCTACATGCACTGACCTACACACACTGACCTACATGCACTGACCTACACACACTGACCACTGACCTACACACACTGACCTACATGCACTGACCACTGACCTACATGCACTGACCGACAATGACATGCATTACATTGGTAGTCTCTGTCTGACCTACCTCAGCCGTGATGTGCGGTCAGCAGTCAGTCAGTCACTGGGGAGAGGAGAGGAGCCAAGGAGGAGAGGAGAGGAGAGCCGAGCCGCCCGCCCGAGCGGGGATGTAGCGTTCCCGCCTTCTGGAGCCTGCAGGCTACGATGGACGTCACGTCACACGTCCCGCTCCAGAAGGCGGGACCAGCGGCACTCGCCACTCGGCCACCTTTGTCTAATTTCGGCCGCTTTCGGCCGCTATGGCACTCGGCTAATTTCGGCTGCTGGGAACCGATGTGTTAGCGAGTGTAGCCGAAATTAGCCGACCGCGCTCGGGGCTAGCAATGGAATGCAGCCATTCCGAGACTCGGGGCTTTTCAGGGACCCATTCGGGGCTCCAGCCCCCCCTAGCCACCCCCTAACGACGCCCCTGCCTACCATCATGTTTTTAGAGTGTGGGAGGAAACCGGAGTACCTGGAGGAAACCCACGCAGGCACAGGGAGAACATGCCATTCAAACCAGCTACCCTTTTTGCTGATAGAATGAAAGTGCTGATAACCACTAAACCACTGTGCTGCCCAAATATGTATCTATAGATGTAGGTTCTTGTGTCCACCAGCAGAGAGAAGTTGGGTAGATGCCACACTCCCAATTCTGGAGCCATAATAATGGTCTAGCTTCAAACTACGGCCCTCCATTTGGTCAGGAACTACAATTCCCATCATGTCTAGTCATGTCTGTAAATGTCATAGTTTTACAATGCCTCGTGGGATGTGTAGTTCTGCATCAGCTGGAGAGTCGTAGTTTGAAGGTTCCTGATCACTCTGGCAGGTCTTCAAAAAGGTGGTTTCTCATGTGCCTTGTATAATGCCCAAGAAATATTATTAGGAAAATACAAGTGGGTCATGGCACATCTACATTCCAAATTTGGCACTTAAGATGGTCATGCATTATGCAATCCGATTGGCCAATTTCTGTACAACTTGATATTTCGGCAAAATAGGTAATAGGAAGACGCACTTGAACAATTAATTCAAATTATAGGAAATCCAACAGGCTCTTGCACTAAGTCAAATTTTTTTAAGATCTAACTGATTGCAGTGTATGGTCACCTTTAACCACTAGCTGACCGCCGGCTGTCTATTGACGGGCAGGCGGTGCAGGTCTCAGGGCGGGAGGGCGTGATATGATGTCCTCCCCTTCCCGGCCCTCCAGGGAGCGCGCACGCGCCGCCAGCAGCGCGTGCCCGCGTGTCACTGACGGCCCCAGCAGCCGCGATGTCCGTCGGCACCTGCGGTTGCCCGTCAACACAGCGGGACCGTGGATCTGTGTGTGTAAACACACAGATCCACTGTCCTGTCAGAGGAGAGGAGCTGATGGTGTGTTCTCTGTACAGAGAAAATCCGATCGGTCTCCTCCCCTTGTGAGTCCCCTCCCCCCACAGTAAGAATCACTCCCATATTAACCCCTTCAGCGCCCCCTAGTGGTTAACCCCTTCCCTGCCATTCACATTTATACAGTAATCAATGCATTTTTATAGCACGGATCGTTGTATAAATGTGAATGGTCCCAAAAATGTGTCAAAAGTGTCCGATATGTTCACCGCAATATCGCAGTCACTATAAAAATCGCAGATAGCAGCCATTACTAGTTAAAAAAAATAAAATAATAAAAATGCTATAAATCTATCCCCTATTTTGTAGACGCTATAACTTTTGCGCAAACCAATCAATACACGCTTATTGTGATTTTTTTTTTACCAAAAATATGTAGAAGAATACGTATCGGCCTAAACTGAGGAAACAAAATGTTTTTTTATATATTTTTTGGGATATTTAGTATAGCAAAAAGTAAAAAATATTGTTTTTTTTTAAAACTTGTCCCTCTTCTTTTGTTTAAAGCGCAAAAAATAAAAACCGCAGAGGTGATCAAATACCACCAAAAGAAAGCTCTATTTGTGGGGACAAAATGATAACAATTTCATTTGGGTGCAGTGTTGTATGACCGCGCAATTGTCATTCAAAATGTGACAGCACTGAAAGCTGAAAAATGGCCTGGGCAGGAAGGGGGTGAAAATGCCCTGTACTGGGGTGGTTAAAGATCAAATTTTGAAAATATTAATTTATTGGGTTTAGAAGCACTTCTCTGTTCTTTGTAATGTATTGAAAGATTTGGGATTTTTTTTTTTTTTTTCAAAGATATATTAGAAGTAATAGGAATGAGATTAGCATCAAAAGAGTTAATTAACTGAGAACACCTACTAATTGCCTAACAAGACACATCCAATGAGATGAAATTAACCAATTATATTGGGCGTGCGCTATTATCAATGAGAAAACCGCAGTTACCCTAGCGACAGTTGCATTTTACAGATTTATTATAGTTTTGTGCTTCAAAGTGTGCCAGTTCGCACGTTCGGTTAATGACTTTTCCAGCGCAACAATTAAGGTATGAACTGGCGCAGCACATTCTTCTTAGTAAATCAGCCTCAATGTTACTGGGTTTTAAACAGTATAGGCTCTTATTTTTTAATGTTTTACACATCTATACCTGCAAAAGGGGCCAGTCTGAATTCATCTAGCAGCACTTTATTCTTTAAATAAAGTTTCAATTTAAGGACTTTAATTTCTGAAATAAGTTTATTGGACTAACAAAAACCCAGTGTTGGCACTTACATTGGGCTATATGTCTTCATCAAATGAAGAGATAACTGGAATAGGTCAGTATCATAAAAAATGTTTTCTTATTTTCAGTTACCTCAAACCAGCCTCACCTTCTTAAATAGTTGTGTCTGCCGTTCATCCTCCATGTCCATCTCCTCTGAAATAAATACATAACAAACTATTAATAACATTATAAGCATTGATCTGTAACTTTTTTTTAAATGTAATATTATGTAATATTATTTGCAAGTATGCAAGAATATTCACTTTAAGATTAGCTTAACTTTAATATATTAATATTAGCATGGCAGCTTGTCACCTTCAGAATAACAGGGGGCTCAAATGTCAGAGAACATCCCAAGTGCCTTTTTGTGCATTGGGGTTGATTGCTTCGAGTTGGGCAGCCCATTCAAAACAAAAAGGCTTCTAATGTACCGTCAAATTTTGGTTCTTCTGAATTCTTTGCATTGTACCACAATTCACACTGATGGGAAAATTGGAACCATTATTGTCAGCGACTATAATAATAACCCTCCCTAAGGTCATCGGAGGACAAGGGTGACCTCTTTACGCCTGGAGAAACCTAAAATTTTCCGACAACAAAATCTGATCAGACTTTTTCCGATCGTGTGTAGAGAATTCTGACGCACAAAGTGCCACGCATGCTCAGAATAAATTTGGGTATCATATCTGTGTTTTGTTCTTTGTTTACCGTTGGAATATAGCACTCTGTACATTCCTAGGGTGTCCGGACCTGGATACCTCCTGCACAGCTTGTTCCCAGAAAGGGGTGTAGGAGGCGAAGGGGAAGGAAACCCCCAGCCCATGGGCCATAGAAGACTGTAATGTAAGAATACCTATCATTGTTCAGTGTGCTTCTTTGTATTCTATTTTGCCCTGGACCATGTTGCGGGTCCTTTTTCTCTTGTTGTATCTTGGCATACTTTCAATAAAAACTATTTAAAAAAAATAATAAATTTGGGGACGAAAGCTATTGGCTACTGGCCTCTACGTAGTCCCGTCGTACATTTTGTACGTCACCTCGTTCGGAACGATCGGATTTTCCGACAACTTTGTCCGACCGTGTGTATGCAAGACAAGTTTCGGCCAAAATCCGTCGGAAAATATCAGACAGATTTTGTGGTCGGAATGTCCGACTGTGTGTACCGGGCTTAAGAGCTGTGAAAATGTGGAATAGACTCCCTCCAGAGCTGGTTCTGTCCAGCTCAGTAGATTGCTTTAAAAAAGGCCTGGATACTTTCCTAGAAACACATAATATAACTGGGTACTAATATTTATAGGTAAAGTTGATATTGGGAATATCTGATTGCCTCTTGGGGCTTCAGGAAGAAATGTTTTTTCCCTGCTGAAGCAAATTGGATCATTTATAAGGGGTTTTTTTTGTCTTCCTCTGGATCAACGGTGGGTAAAGGACTGTATCTATGGGTTTTTTTTTTTTTTTGTTATTCTGTTGTTGAACTGGATGGACTTAAGACCAGATTAACTATGTACCTATTTGACTCATTGCTGATCATTGCTCAACATCGCCCCTCAGCCACATCACCAACCTCATCTACAGGTATAGCCCAAATCGTCCCCTCCCAGGACCTCCTGCTCCTTAGCTCCCTTGTTACCTCCTCCTATGCTTTTGTACCATCTCCCCGTCCCCCTCCCTTTAGATTGTAAGCTCCATGAGCAGGGCCCTTCTGTATTGAACTGTATTGTAATTGTACTGTCCCCCCCTCTACATTGTAAAGCACTGTGCAAACTGTTGGTGCTATATAAATCGTGTATAATAATAATAATTGCTAGTGTTTTTTTAAACCCCTCTTCCCTGTATTGGTGATTAGTGCCAGTGTCATTTACAGTACCCCCTCCACCCTCCACGTTAGCGATCAGTGCTAATGTATTTCACCCCTCCACTGCCTCACTGGTGATCAGTGCCATTGATATTTACCCCTCTCCCCCTAACACTGGTGATCAGGGCCAGTGTCTAGTTTCTTTTACCCCCTCCACCGTTGGTACTAAGTGCCTGACAGTACTTCCTGTTTCAGCACCCTACTGCAACCATGGCTGAATTTAGATCTTAGGAGCCTATAGGTAGAGAATTCGTAATCTCCACCCCCTCCCCCCAAAAAAAGAGGCACTAATCAACACGCTCACCCCTAAGCATAAATTGCCTCTGCAAGTTAAAATTCTCCCCAAACAAAAATAAAAAATTCCCCATCCTCAGTCCAAATACCCCTCCTAGCACGTATCTTTGCCCCCCAAACCCACCTTCTAGCTCAAATTCCCGCATTATCCCACAAATCCCCCCTCATAGCACAAATCCTCTCCCCAAAATCCCCACTCTTAGCACAAATACTCTCCCCCAAATCCCCCCCTCTTGGCACAAATCCTCTTTCCCAAATCCCCCCTCATAAATTCTCACCTCAAATCCCCCTCCTAGTGTAAGCTCTCTACCCCCAAATCCCCCTTCCTATTACAAATCTTCTCCCCAAATCACCCCTCATAGCGTAAACCCTCCCCCCAAATCCCCACTCTTAGCATAAATCCTTCCCCTAAACCCTCCTTCCCAGCACAAATCCTCTCCCCCGAAATCCCCTTCCGAGTAAACCCCCCCCCCAAAATCCCCCTCCTAGTACAAATCTTCCCCCGATTCCCCCTCCTAACACAAAGCCCCTCAAATCTATCCTCTTAGCACAACCCCCTCCAAACTACCCTTCCCAGCACAAATCCCTACCCCCCCAATTCCCCCCCATTACCCTTCCCATCCCAAACACCTGCCCAGTGAGGAGATGCAGGCTCTCTATACCCCCCATTGCATTGTACCTACATCTGCTGCAAGTATGGACAGGAAAGAGCCTTAGATCGGACAGTAACAGTGATGTAGGTGCCAGGGGTATCTTGGACTGAGATGTCTCTCATAGGGTCTCAGAGTACTGGCCATTTCCCTGTCCTCAGCAGAATCCTGGAATGGGAGCCTAGAAAAAGTTATCCTCATGTTACTGTGCAGTGTTTGTAGTATCCCATGCCCTAACCCCTCTCCTGTTTAAAAGTTTTCAAGCAATAAAAGTCAAAGACATCCCCTAGACCAGGGTTTCTCCACCAGGATTCCATGGAACCCAAGCGTTCCTCCAGAGGTTGCTAGAGGTTTCTTGAGCAATTTCTGCCTCTCAGATAAGTTTCTACTAACACCATTGATCTTTTTAGCTATCTGTAAGGGGTAATTATTCCCAATGACCACAAGTGTAAGGAGCATTCTTCCCACTGACCATCACACTAATGTATCATGAGTTGTAGATATAGTACTTTTTATCAGGAGTTCCCTAAGTTTGGTTCCTCTGTGTTGCGAAGGTTGAGAAGTGTCACCCTGGACTGAGTTATTGTAGCCGGTGGTAATGGGTGGTTGTGGGGACAGGCAGCCTCTGTACTATTTGGGAAGAACCTACAGAGGTGGTGTTACATTTTTTGTTTAATAAAGGTCGTGCTGTCTTTTTATTTTTCTTGTCAGAAGAATATACATCATACCTTCAGGTCTTTTAAAGTTTGGAATTGTTGATTGTAACATTTCAAGTTCTCCTATAAAAAAATAACACCATTTAGACATCTATTTATTATTCATTTCTGACACATCAAATACTTGATACATACAAATGCATTTATTAAACCAAGAGAAAAATCAATACTGTTTAACCTCCCTGGCGGTATGATTATTTCAGGTTTTTGATGCTCAAAGCGGTACAATTGTTTTGCATGGAAATTTGGCGTTTTATATTGTAGGCCTGTAATTCTAATGCCGCGTACACACGGTCGGAATTTACGATGGAAACAGTCTTTTTCTGTCGGAATTTCCGACGGACTTTGGATTGAGAACCTGTTCTTAATTTTTCCGACGGAAAACCTTTCTTTCGGATTTTCCGATCGTGTGTATGCAATTCTGACACACAAAATTCCGACGCATGCTCGGAAACAATTTGACGCATGCTCAGAAGCATTAAACTTCCCTTTTATAGTGCTTTCGAACGTGTTGTATGCCGCGATATTATTGACCGTCAGAATTTGGTGTGACCGTGTGTAGGCATGACAGTTTGAGCGAAATTCCGTCGGAATTACGACAGGAAAACCATCAGAGCTTTTTCCGACGAGAATTTCCGACCGTGTGTACGCGGCATTAGGAATAAAACACTTTAATCTGTCCAAACCAGAGTCTAGTAGACATCCCGGTATGATAAAGTTTAAAACACGAAATCATAAATTATAATATAATAAATAACTATAAATAATTATAACAAATAATAATATAATAATATAAAATATTATTCAATAATGTAATCAAATCAAAAACACTGAAATTTGCTCAGTTGCAGAGTTGTCGCTGTTGTTACTTTCAGTGTCTGATGACGCTATCGCTCAATTCTGCAAGTGATTCTAATTTATTATCGCTGTTTTCTAGCTGGTCTAAAACCGCTTTTGATGTAAAGGGATGGTTTTGATTGCTATGGACAATTGGTGCCATTGTCACAAACCACCATTCCTGGCTTAAGCTGGCGTGGCGTCAACCACCTCTCGGCCTGCCCCTGCAGAGCTGACAGAACCTCTGCCCCAGTGTGGCTCCTGTCCCCCAAACACACCAGCGCAAGCACGGCATGGCATCTTTTTGCCTGCATACTCGCGTAGCCCCTTTGACGCCTACGGAGCACCGCTGGTTCCGAGGACAGACCACTCGAAGAGGCCATGGAGGAAGAATAAGAGGAGGGGGTGGAGGAGAGAGGTGTGTCACAACCAGTAGTAGCATTTTGGAGGCGTGGTGGCGGAACAACCTCCAACTTTACTGCACCTTGTCCTGCATCCTTCCCAACTGCCAAAAGAGTGACCCAATGGGCCGTGAAAGATAGGGAACGTCCCTGTCCATGCCTGCTGGACCATGAGTCAGCTGTAATATGCACCTTCCCGCTGACCGCCCTGTCCAGCGAGGCATGGACATTGCCTTCCACATGCCGGTAGAGAGCCGGATTCGCCTTCCGTGAGAAAAAGTGGCGTTTGGGAACCTGCCACTGAGGAACCGCACATTGAACAAACTCACGGAAGGGGGCCGAGTCTACCAACTGAAAAGGCAGCAGTTGAAGTGCTAGCAATTTAGCCAAGCTAGCATTCAACCGCTGGGCATGTGGATGGCTGGGAGTAAACTTCTTTCGACGGTCCAGCAGCTGGGGCAGGGAAATTTGCCTGGTAGAATCGGACGTCGGTGTACTGCTAGCAGAGTGCCCGCAAGTACTTGGCTGTGACACACCTAATTCTACACCTTCATTCTTCTCAGTGCAGCTTTCAGAGAGGACTGAAGGTATAGTGGGGTTGGAGATCCCAGCTGATGAGGAGCAAGGAGAGGTCTGCTTTGTTCTTTGGTGTGGGTCTTTAATGTGCGCTTGCCAACGAGCTGCATGGCAGGTCGACATAGGTCATGCTTGTGGCGCCCAAGCGGCTGATGTTTTGGCCACGCGAGATACGCTTGAGACATATGTTGCAAATAGCAGTGGTGCGATCTGATGCACTCCTCTCAAAAAAGGCCCACACCAAAGAACTTTTGTAATAACGTGCAGAGGCAGCGCCCTGCACAGGCGGAGCTCTGCGGTGTGATTCAGTTGGTGTGCTGGCCTCAAGCTGGCCCCCGGAGGGCATCCTGCCTCGTTGGACATGTGCCGCCTCCTCCTCCTCTCTCCCTTCAGGCACCCACGTGGAGTCAGTGACCTCATCATCCCCTCCCTCTTCACCACTGGAGAAAACCTGGCAGTAAGCTGCAGCTGGTGGAACATGACTGCCAGATTGCTGTCCTTGAGCATCCCCTCTCTCTGCGCTCACGCTACTGCCTTTCTCTAGCTGGGTATCATCATCCGAGCTTTCAAAACACTGGGCATCCTCCTGGAGCATGTACCCAACACTGCTCAAACAGTTCGGGGGACTCCTCAGGAGGACATGGTGGGTCTAGGGAAGGGGTGCCTGATGATGCCATTGAGTACGCGTTGGCAGCTGCTTTGCCAGTACCCTGAGCCTGGGCAAGAGGATGAGGAGGATGAGGAGGGCTTGGTCATCCACTCTACCAAGCTTTTGGCATGATGCGGCTCAACATGTCCAGCTGACGAAAAGAAGGACAAGCGTGTCCCATGGCGATGCACCACGTCCACGACCAGCACTGTTGTCTCTAGACACAGAGCCTGCTTGCCCTGTGTTCTTGCCTCGGCACTGTCTGCCTCTCCTTGTCGGTCTTCCAGGCATTGTAGTGGGTAGTGTATATTGTGCTGGAGTCACACAGCACACACACTAACTCCTGCAGATGGCTGCCTTAGATGACAACAACAGGGCCTTAGGGCAGATAGAGGCTGAGGTGGTGGCTGCCTTAGATGACAACAACAGGGCCTTAGGGCAGATAGAGGCTGAGGTGGTGGCTGCCTTAGATGACAACAGGGCCTTAGGGCAGATAGAGGCTGAGGTGGTGGTTGCCTTAGATGACAACAACAGGGCCTTAGGGCAGATAGAGGCTGAGTTGGTTTATTGTGTGCTGTGCTGTACTCACACAGCACACACACACACACACACACGCTAGCTCCTGCAAATGCCTGGCTGGCTGACTTAGATGACAAGAACAGGGCCTTAGGGCAGATAGAGGCTGAGTTGGTTTATTGTGTGCTGTGCTCTACTCACACAGCACACACACACACACACACACACACACACACACGCTAGCTCCTGCAAATGCCTGGCTGGCTGCCTTAGATGACAAGAACAGGGCCTTAGGGCAGATAGAGGCTGAGTTGGTTTATTGTGTGCTGTGCTCTACTCACACAGCACACACACACACACACGCTAGCTCCTGCAAATGCCTGGCTGGCTGCCTTAGATGACAAGAACAGGGCCTTAGGGCAGATGGAGGCTGAGTTGGTTTATTGTGTGCTGTGCTCTACTCACACAGCACACACACACGCTAGCTCCTGCAAATGCCTGGCTGGCTGCCTTAGATGACAAGAACAGGGCCTTAGGGCAGATAGAGGCTGAGTTGGTATATTGTGTGCTGTGCTCTACTCACACAGCACACACACACACGCTAGCTCCTGCAAATGCCTGGCTGGCTGCCTTAGATGACAAGAACAGGGCCTTAGGGCAGATAGAGGCTGAGTTGGTATATTGTGTGCTGTGCTCTACTCACACAGCACACACACACACGCTAGCTCCTGCAAATGCCTGGCTGGCTGCCTTAGATGACAACAGGCCAGAAGGGTAAAGGTCGTTTAATGTGATACTGCAATGCTGTACTAACATCACGCACACACTAGACTAATCCCCAGAATCACAGCAGATAAAGTCACCACTCAGCAGTCAGCACAGCAGAATGTATAACACAGCACTGCAGATACTGTCAGCAGCAGTGCACTCAGCAGAATGAATACAACAGCAGACGCTGTCAGCAATGCAGATGAATCACAGCAGCTAATGTGACTGACACAGTCACTCACAGTCACTCACTAACGCCGGGACACAGTACATTGTAAGCCGTTCGCATCACAAAAATTTGATGCGAACGGCCCAAATAGTTCTGGGCTCGACGAGCGGTCGAACGCCCGATGTTCGTTTCGAACGTGGGTTCGAATCGAACACCGGGCCCATCCCTACTCAGGAGGAGTAGCAGAATGTATTTTGTGGTGTAATTGGAAGTATGCCTTTGTTGTGTGTGAGAAATAACTTGGTATTATGACATTTTGTGAAAAAAATAAATAATAATAATAATAATAATAATAATTTCTTACTTTTTCCAAGAATTTGGAAGTTTTTGAAAATTACAACTTCAAAACTCACCATGCCTCTTACTAAATACCTTGGACTGTCTACTTTCCAAAAAGGGGTCATTTGGGGGGTATTTGTACTGTTTCAGACATTTCAGGGCCTCAAGAAATGAGATTGGCCGTTAGTATATCAGGTGTGATCAATTTTAATTTTTTTTTAACAAGAATAGGTGTGATCAATTTTTAATGATTGGCACCATAGCTTGTAGATTTTATAGCTTTCACACAGACTAAATAATGTCCACTAATTTTTGTTATTTTTACCAAAGATATGTAGCAGTATAACTTTTGCCCCAAATTTATGAACAAAAATTACCGTATTTATCGGCGTATAACACGCGCCGGCGTATAACACGCACCCCAAGTTTAGGAGGAAATTTTAAGGAAAATAACTTTTTAAAGGAAAAAAACTTACATTTAAATGCCCATCAATGCAGCCTTGCACAGCATCCATCTGCATGCTTGTCAGTGTCATTTGCAGCCTTGTCAGTGTCATTTGCAGCCTTGCAGCCTTGTCAGTGTCATTTGCAGCCTTCTTAGTGTCATTTGCAGCGTCCATCTGCAGCCTTCTCAGTGTCATTTGCAGCCTTGCCCAGGCTGCAGTTAAACTGCAGTGACATATCAGTGTCACTGCAGTTTGAAAATTGGCGCCATTGGCCGTTCTCGCAGCTTTCGGCCGTTCTCGGCCGCCTTCGTTCTTTCTTGGCCGCCTTCGGCCTTTCTCAGCAGCTTTCGGCCGCCGAGAATGGCCGAAAGAGGACGAAATCGGCCGAGAAAGGCTGAAGGCGGCCGAGAACGGCCGAAAGTTGCTGAGAAGACGGCCGGAAGCTGCCGAGGAAGGCCGAAGGCGGCTATCGAAAGCCGCTGAGAAGGGCCGAAGGCGGCTGAAAGCCACCCGGAGCCTCACAACGGTGGGGGATCGGTGGAGGATCGGTGTATAACACGCACCCCTGATTTTCTCCTTGATTTTAAGTACCGTATGTACTTATTTGAAAGATTTTATAATAGAAACTAGAAAAAAGTGTTTTATTTTTCCAAAATGTTCACAATTTTTACACTTATATTGTAAAAAAATAAAAACCAAGTGGTGAATAAATACCACCAAAAGAAAGTTCTATTTGTGTTAAAAAAAATAAAAAAAGTTTGTTTGGGTACAGTGTTGCATGGCATGAGTAATTGTCATTCAAAATGTGAGAGTGCTAAAAGCTGAAAATTGGTCTGGGCAGTAAGGGGGTGAAAGCGCCCAGTATTCAAGTGGTTAATATAATAATTTTAGGTAAATTTTACTGTAGTTTTCTTATGTTTTTACTTTTTAAATTGTTGTTTTGAGATCTGTTCTTTACACTAAAGAACCATTTAGCATTTAAAACGTTTGATTTACAAATAAGTATTTCATTTATGACAAAAATTCCCAGGGCACTATGGGTTAGCTAGAGAGACAACAGAGAAGACCGAGCTTGCTATGAGCCTACCTTTGATTAAAACCTTTGATTTTCTGATCCCAGCAATGCATGTAGTAGCAGCAGCAGGAAAGGAGTCCTCTCACCCAGCCTCCATGTATCTGTGGAACCTACGAGAGCCATGGGCGGATTGAACAGCTGACAGCCACCTGAAACTTTTACTGGGAGTGTGACCCTATTTTATGTGCCCGCTGTACTATATATGCTTTATTTGTGAGTAGATTTCAATAAAGCTGTTTTGATATTACACAATTGGAGCTTCTTTGGTTTTTATGCCCTCCAGGGGTTTAGAGAGGAGAAGGAGGGAGAAATCTGAACATGAGTTTTCTGTGAACATATGAGCTGTGGTTGCCTTAAAGTGCCTTGAAAAAGTATTCATACCCCTTGAAATTTTCTTATTGGGATTTTATGTGATAGACCAACACAAAGTGGCACATAATTGTGAAAGTGGAAGGAAAATGATAAATGGTTATCAATGTTTTTTACAAATATATATCTGAAAAGTGTGGTGTACATTTGTATTCAGCCCCCTTTACTCTGATACCCCTAACTAAAATGTAGTAGAACCAATTGCCTTCAGAAGTCACCTAATTACTAAATAGAGTGCACCTGTGTGTAATTTAATCTTAGTATAAATACAGCTGTTCTGTGAAGCCCTCAGAGGTTTGTTGGAGAACCTTAGTGAACAAACGGCATCATATAAAGGCCAAGGAACACACCAGACAGGTCAGGGATAAAGTTGTGGAGAAGTTTAATGCAGGGTTAGGTTCTAAAAAAAATATCCCAAGCTTTGAACATCTTACGGAGCTTTGTTCAATCCATCATCTGAAAATGGAAAGAGTATGGCACAACTGCAAACCTACAAGACATGGCCGTCCACCTAAACTGACCGGCCGGGCAAGAAGAACATTAATCAGAGAAGCAGCCAGGAGGTCCATGGTAACTCTGGAGGAGCTGCAGAGATCCACAGCTCAGGTGGGAGAATCTGTCCACAGGACAACTATTAGTCGTGCTCTCCACAAATCTGCCCTTTATGGAAGAAGAAAGACATTATTGAAAGAAAACCATAAGAAGTCCCAATTGCAGTCTGCGAGAAGCCGTGTGGGGGACACAGCAAACATGGGAGAAGGTGCCCTGGTCAGATGAGACCAAATATGAACTTTTCGAATGAACTAACACTGCACATGACCCTGAACACACTATCCCCACTGTGAAACATGGTGGTGGCAGCATCATGTTGTGGGGATGCTTTCTTTAACAGGGACAGGGAAGCTGGTCAGAGTTGATGGGAAGATGGATGGAGCCAAATACAGGGCAATCTTAGAAGAAAACCTGTTAAGCCCCATACACACGGTCTGACAATCCGCGGACCAGGTCCGTCGGACCATGTCCGTCATACCTTGTCCGATGTTGGTTTTGCGTACACACGGTCGGACAAAGTTGTCGGAAAATCCGATCATTCTGAACGTGGTGACGTTTGTTGCCTACGACGGGACTACGTAGAGGCTAGTAGCCAATAGCTTTGGTCTTGTAATGTGATCTGAGCATGCGTAGCACTTTGTCCGGTCGGACAACCGTACACACGATCGGATTTGGTGTGATCGGACCGGGTTGACGGCAAATCTTTCCAGCAGGAGATAAGACTTTGTCCGACGGACAAACCGACGAACACTGTCCGATGGTGCATACACACGGTCTGATTTTTCAACAACCTTGTCCGATCGGACCAAATTGATGAAAAAGTCCGACCGTGTGTATGGGGCTTTAGAGTCTGCAAAAGACTTGAGACTGGGGTGGAGGTTCACCTTCCAGCAAGACAACGACCCGAAACATACAGCCAGAGCTACAATGGAATGGTTTAGAGCAAAGCATAATTATGTGTTAGAATGGCCCAGTCAAAATCCAGACCTAAATCACATTGAAAATCTGTGGCCAGACTTGAAAATTGCTGTTCACAGAAACTCTCCATCCAATCTGACAGAGCTTGAGATACTTTTCAAAGAAGAATGGACAAAAATGTCCCTCTCTAGATGTGCAAAGCTGGTAGAGACATCCCCAAAAAGACTTGCAGCTGTAATTGCAGAGAAAGGAGGTTCTACAAAGTATTGACCCAGGGGGAGCCATACAAATGCCCCCCCCCCCCCCACTTTTCACATTTTTTTTTGTAAAAAATGCTGAAAACCATTTATCATTTTCCTTCCACTTCTCAATTATGTGTCACTTTGTGTTGGTCTATCACATAAAACCCCAATAAAATACATTTACGTTTTTGACTGTAACATGACAAAATGTGGGACATTTCAAGGGGTATGAATACTTTTTCAAGGCACTGTATATGTTGCAAGACAGGCATGTCTTGTCAGTAAGGGCAAACCCTATGTGAGGTGGAGTAGCCCTTCTGGTGATATTTTGGAATGTGTTGAAGAGACACCTGGGGGGTTATTTACGAAAGGCAAATCCACTTTGCACTACAAGTGCAAACTACAAGTGCAAAGTGCACTTGAAATTGCACTGAAAGTGCACTTGAAAGTGCAGTCGCTGTAAATCTGAGGAGAAGATCTGAAATGACGGGAAGCTCTGCTGATTTTATCATCCAATCATATGCAAGCTAAAATGCTGTTTTTCATTTTCCTTGCATGTCCCCCTCGGATCTACAGCGATTCAGTGCATTTTCAAGTGCACTTTGCAACTGTAGTTTGAACTTGTAGTGCAAAGTGGATTTGCCTTTCGTAAATAACCCCCCCTGGTGGAGGAAATTTTTGATTATGGAAAGCTATTTGGAAGAATTTAATATTTCACTATATGTGGGGGAGAGTTGATATACTGTATATCTTCTTGGACCGGTCACCATTGGACTTTTGTTTTATAATATTTGTATATTACATTGTGGGGTGTTATTTGGGAGGAATGTAGGGTTTATTTTATGTTGGAGAGATTTGATATTTGCAGATGCATTGACCTTCAGCACTGTATACATTTATTTTGCATGTTTGTTAGACGGTTTGTTTTTTATATACAGCTGCAGTTGGCAATACAACACTTGGGGTTACTTTATCTGGTTATTTGAGACTATAGTACCATAGCGCTGAAGATTATCCCCAGATTGGTAAGTCTGTGTGAGGAAACTTATGCCCCGTACACACGGTCGGAAATTCGGACAGAAAATGTCCGATCGGACCATGTTGTCGGAAAATCCGCCCGTGTGTGGGCTCCATCTGACTTTTTCCGTCGGAATTTCCGACGGAAAAAAATTGAGATCCTGCTCACAAATTTTCCGACAACAAAGTCCGGTCAGACTTTTTCCGATCGTGTGTAAAGAATTTACGCATGCTCAGATCAAATTACGAGACCAAAGCTATTGGCTACTAGCCTCTACGTAGTTCCGTCATACGCAACGAACGTCACCACGTTCTGAATGATCGGATTTTCCGACAACTTTGTCCGACCGTGTGTATGCAACACCAGTTTCGGACAAAATCCGTCGGAAAAAATCTGACGGATTTTGTAGTCGGAGTTTTCGACCGTGTGTACGGGGGGTTAGTCGAGGAAAGAAATGGATATTTCAAGGCAAAATATCGGCAAGGAATCATTTCCTATCCCTGATATGTGTCTGCTGCACCATGTACTTGTATTAGAAAGTATCCTGTTCTCCTTGTATTGCTTTCTTTGTGTGACATCCCTGGTGTTTCTGCCAGTCCCTCTGCTTTCCTATTAGAAACTGACCACACTAAGCAGGAAAGCACAGTGTGGTCAGTTCTCCAGCTGTGCTGGGAACTCAGCCTGCTCTATTCCAATGAAAAGTCTTTTGCTGACAAGCCCCCCCCCCCATTTACTGGGAAGACCACTGTACTGCTGCTGCTTCTCCCCCCTCACCTCTCTATTCAGCTGAGAACAGAGGGGATGTGATCACTTACATTTTATATCTATGCACAAATGTTTTGCTTTTTCATTTCTATTTTAAACTAAATGGATTGTTTTACATGGTGAGGGTTCACATAATGTATACTTTAAAGCCAAAAACCGATGTGAGGATTTGATTGGACTTTATATAAGTCAGATTAATACAATGAGGCACAACAGTAGACTGGTGTATTACTGTGTACAAGACTTTACCTTTGCACACGAGGCAGCCCCAAACATTTTCATCGCTGTCTTTTTGCACTAGACATAATTCAATTATCTCCACTGGTGCATTTATGACGATCTCTGTTACGTTTTCGAGTGGAGAGATGGCCAGCATTTCCAGCTCCTAAATCATTTATAAAAAAAAAAAAAATAGTAATTATATATGGTAAAATTACAGTTTATATATTCAAAGGATATGGAGCCAGATTAAAAAACAAAAAGCGTGCCCATCTCAGATAAACACTCTTTCCAACAAATCAAGAAATAAGAGCAGCAACGTAAAAAACATCTGAACCCCACTGTACTCTCCATCACATGCACTTGTAGGGATCTGCTGCCCTCTACTCTATTACCATTGGCATAACATGAGTTATGTTTGTTCCCTTCACAATTAATTTTTTCTCAGTGTAGATTCGGCTTGTAGTTCTTGAAGGTTTATCAATCTTCTCAAAACCATTGGACTCCTTTTCCTTTTCTAAATCCTGCAATGGGTTAAAAGAGAAACACAAAACAAGCATTACATACTATAGCCATACCCAGGGGAGTTGCTAGGTGGCAAAAAGACCAGGGGCCCGAACTCCAAGGCTGGCACGGGGGGGGGGGGGGGGGGCAACCGTGCTGGGGTTTTTGGCTTGGCGGTGGGGTTGTGTGGCAGGGGGGTAAGCTCACTTGCTGGTTGCTGCCTGGCTTACTGGTGCCCAAACCATCAATGCTGACCACTAAACTCACCTGCCTGACACACTGACCTACCTGCCTGACACACTGACCTACCTACCTGACACACACTGACCTACCTGACATACATACACTGCCATGCGCTGACCTACCTGACATGCGCTGACCTACCTGACATACATACACTGACATACCTGACATGCACTGACCTAACTGACATACACTGACCTACCTGACATACATACACTGACATACCTGACATGCACTGACCTACCTGACATACATACACTGGCCTACCTAACTAACATACACTGACCTACCTGACACACACTGACCTACATACACTGACGGTAGTGACACACACTGACTTACCTGACCAAGAGATTCATGTGTCCTGCAGCAGCAGCTCAGCCGTGGTGTGCGGTGCGCGCCCATCATCACAGCAGGCAGCCAGAGGAGAGGAGGAGAACCGTACAGGGATCTCACAGTGGTGCGACGGCCTCATTGTAATTCCCGTCTTATGGAGCCTGCAGCTCCTATGATGGACGTCACATGTCCCGCGATCCCACCATTGGACCAGTGGGACGTCCATCAGTGCTGCAGGCTCCCGAAGGTGGGACCTGCTATGTGACTCGCCGGGAGTCGGCCGCATTGGGCGGCACTCGGTGGCGCTCAGGATCCGCTCGGTCCCCGCTCGATGGCACTCGGGGCTATTAATAGAACGGTGCCCACTTGAGACCTGGGGCTTTTTGGGGACCCACTCGGGGCTTCAGCCATGGTGAACCCCCCTGCCGACGCCACTGGCCATACCTAACATGTAAATTAAAATTGTTTAGTGGAGGTTGATCCTTGAAGTGAATTTTGAGAGGGACCCCAAGCTGTTTTGCTTTGGGTTAGGTCCCCTTCAAATCCATACCATAACCTTATCTAGGCATGCAGTTTGGCAGGCCAGCAAAGGATGGAGGGCATGAGCATGTTTCCCCTTCCCTCATGAACTATGCCAGACTGCATGCCCTCAAAATTTGTTGGAAGGTGATGGACATAACTTTTGACTTATTTGGAATGACATGCAGACCCAAAAGGGCAGCAGATTCATATAGTTGTGAGTAAAGATTTGGGAGGGAGAGGTGTGGAATGGCGGAATGTCATCTACAAGTAGTGTGAGCTTGTGATTAACCCTAGCTATTTCAATTCCTTTGATATCAGTATGTATGTGTATCACTTCTGCTAGGTGTTCAGGAGCTAATAGTATAGGCAAATGCGGTCAAGTCCTTCAGCATTCCCCCTCTGTATAGGGAATAAGGGGGATTTAAAGCCCAATTATTTAAGTTTGGCTTGGGGAGTGCTACAGAGAGCAGTAATCCATTCCATGAATTGGAGATCAAAGCCTAAATGTCAGATTACTGCTTCTAGATAAGGCCAGGGTAAGGTTTTAAAAGCTTTGGATATGCCCAATAAATGTAACAACATCTGTTGGGAATAGGAAAATGCTATATGGTTGGAGATGAGTTCTGCAACTGGTTCGGACCGGACTTTGGACATTCAAACACTTGACTGTTCGGCCCACTAATTGGTGGGTGTTTGAAAATCATATATAGAAGCAATATTTATACTGCTTTTATATACAACAGTATCCAAATTATCACTGGTTTCTAAGCCGGAAAGTCCGAGCGTGTGTACGCCGCATAAGAGTAAACTACAATACTAATGTACTTATAACCCATATAATTATGGCGTCAAGTAAAATAATGACAATATTTCCAAATCATTCACAGCAAGTCTTTCTACTTTTTGTTGTTCCTGTCTTCATATAGCCCCACGTAATGCCTACAACTTGGCTGTGCGGTTAGGATTTTTTTCAGAAACAAAGCACAATAGATCTGTTCTTATAACTACTATTAGTATATTTTACCTTGCTCATTGTTGTAAAAATGGGCACTAGGTACAGATGAATTTGATATTGAACATGATTTTTTCCAACTACTCTGAAATAGAGAAGTACTTTGCCATGTATTGGTATATGCTTGATCACCATATTTGGTAAATAGTTCCACAAAGCCCCGAGGGGTGAAAATGAAGGATTTTCTAGGACGACATGGAATGGTAGAATTCTTGCTGGCTTTTCCACACTCAAATTTCCATCTTTAATGTGAGCGCAAATGATCTGAGATGTGCCTTCACTCAGCTCTATAAAAATGGAAAAATATTTATATCACATATACATGCAATGGATTTTTTAGAGGGTTTTTACAGTATCCTGACCTGCAATACTTGTGTAAATATTTATCTATTAAAGGACCAGCCCAAAACAATATTTCAGGTTTTGGTAGATGTAGCAGAGTTCATCTAACTAAGGTGTTTTTTTTTATCTCTCAGCATCTCTAGTAACAAGACTGGTTTAGTTTTTCGTGTCTGAACTTAGGACAATACTCTACCTGTTTAATTTCTTATTAATTTTATTGATTAACCAGTTAACCTCTAGAGCAATTTTTTCATTTTTTGCACACGTTATATTCTGCATTCTTACCTATAAAATTACTTCAACCCCAATCACTTGGAACATAATATATATTTTTTTACTTTGAATAATTTTTATTAAACAAGGTATAAAGCCATTACAAACATTAAAAGACTTTTACATAGTGATATACATCCATTTATCCAGTAAAGAAATATTTCTTATCTTTTTACAAGTTCATCTCTCTTATGATATAAGCCTATGTTTTATGTATAAAACGCTTGGTATATTGATGAGTAGTACTTTCTGCATCGTCAGATTTACACAATCTCTCAATATGGTCGCATCTTCCGAGCTGATGTCCTACCCCTATTTGTTCATTACACCATGTTTGATGGTTTTGATGGTTATGTATACAGTTTTAGTGATTTTGTATTTTATCGACCTTTGTACCTTTTATTATAGTAATGCACATTAACTTAACACAAAGTAAATATGAATACCAAAACATAAATCAAAATTAAAACTTAGAAATCAGTCATGTTACTTAATGTGGATGAAAACCCAAAATGTATTTTTTTTCTGATGTCATAGATGTAGAGAATACGATTTCCTTTCATTTGAGCCCAGTCTTGCCACACAGATTTACTCGAGGCCTGAGAAATCCTCTTTTATTGTTCAGTTAGAGAAATCTTGACAAAGTCTTGAAAACTTTGTCAAAAACGCCCCCTTGCTGTGAGTGACAGGTGATTTACATATCTCATGCACTAGCCTGAGACAGGTTATCATCAGATCACTGGATGTTCTACTCTGCCCAGCTCTGACTACATACATGTCCCCTAAATCACTTGTCTGTGTAACGCCGAGCGCTCCGGGTACCTCCTCCACCCCGGAGCGCTCACGGCGTTCTCTTCCCTGCAGCGCCTCGGTCGGCTCCCCTGACCGCAGGCGCTGCTTTGTTTCCGGGATGTGATCCACGGTCTGCCCGGGGATCGCATCCCGCTCCTCTCACCTGTCCCCTGCAGTCTTCCGTCGGCGTGCGCGCGCCCCCGCTCCCCAGGTGCGCGTGCCTTCCTCCAGTTAAAGGGCCAGCGCACAATCAATTGGTGCCTGGCCCAATTACAGTTTTTCACCCAAAACCAATAAAAACCCACTTCCCCTTCCTGTCCTCGCCGGATCTTGTGTTGCCTTAGTGCCCAGTGAAAGCGTTAGTGTGTTTTGCTCCTTCTGTGTATCCAGACCTTTGCTGTTGCCCCCGACTACGAACCTTTGCCACCTGCCTTGACCCTTTGCTACGTTTGACCTTGCCTCTGCCTAATCCTTGTGTACTGCGCCTGTCTCAGCTGTCAGTGGGGTCGAGTTGCTATTGGAAGACACGACCTGGTTGCTACCGCCGCTACATGTCCATCCCGCCTTGCGGCGGGCTCTGGTGAAAACCAGTAGCAACATTAGAACCGGTCCTCCAATACAACCCGTGCTATCGCCCCATTGGCATAGGGGATCCACCTCCTGTACCCCGCCGTACCCGGAACGTGACAGTCTGTCTATAGTCTGCTGACTGTTCACTGCATCCCAAGATGAGAAACATCCAGTCAAAACACAGTAAAGCTGGGAGAGCTGGAGGGGAGGGGGATGTAAATTGTGAACTTTTTACACAGGATGTGCCTGTCTCAGGCTAGTGCATGATATGTAAATCACCTGTCACTCACAGCAAGGGGGCGTTTTTGACAACGTTTTCAAGACTTTGTCAAGATTTCTCTAACTGAACAATAAAAGAGGATTGCTCAGGCCTCGAGTAAATCTGTGTGGCAAGACTGGGCTCAAATGAAAGGAAATCTTATTCTCTACATTATGACATTAAAAAAAAAAAAAATTGGGTTTACATCCACTTTAAGTAACATGACTGATTTCTAAGTTTTAGTTTTGATTTATGTTTTGGTATTCATATTTACTTTGTGTTAAGTTAATGTGCATTACTATAATAAAAGGTACAAAGGTCGATAAAATACAAAATCACTAAAACTGTATACATAACCATCAAAACCATCAAACCTGGTGTAATGAACAAATAGGGGTAGGACATCAGCTTGGGTTTACATCCACTTTAACTAGTCCAATTATTCCTCATTCTCAGGTTGAGTGGATTATACAATATTCAATTGCCTTGAGTACCAATGGTTCCATGGTGACCATAATTCAAATACTTTTCCATACATCCCCTGTGATGATGAGTGTAGTACTTCATATGTGCCGTGAGTGTGGGTGGTGGTTAACACTTCTAATATGGATGGAGCCTCAGCATATTTCCAGTGTCTAAGCATTATTAATCTGGTTGCAAGCAATACATGTGAGACGACTGTCCTATGAGAGATTGGAATAGATTCTAGATCTAGTGATAGTATAGCCATTGCTGGTTCTAATACATGGTTCAGGCCTGTGATATTTTGTATGACGCGTTCTGTCTGGATCCAAAGTGCTCTGATTTTAGGACAGTTCCAGAGAACATGGCATAAAGTGCCATACCCTCCACGCCGCCTCCAACACTGTGGTAAATCTTTGAAATATGGCTGGGACTTAAGTACCATCTGAGGGAGATTTTTTGTTGCATCTCCCGCAGGTTGGTGCTTTTGGTAGAGGTATACGTGGTTTTAAAAGCTTTTGCCCATTGACCTACTGAGTAAACTCGTCCCAGTTCATTTTCTTATGCTATCATGTTCTGCGTTTTCTCACATATGTCTTTCTATTGAAGACCTATATATAAGGTGGAAATCCCTTTTAGCTTGTTCTGAGTTTGTGTGTAGTATTGGGTTATCTTTGCGGGTAACATAATATATATTTTGAAAGCAGAGGCCTTGTAAAATAAAAAAGATGGTATTTGCAATTATTTATGACGCCAAATGTGTCAGCCTAAAAAAATGTTTGCGCCCATTAAATGGCAAAATGGCAGTTCCTAAAATTAACAATACAGGGGGTCCCCTACTTACAAACATCCGATTTACAAACGACTCCTACTTACAAACGGAGGGAGACAACAGGAAGTGAGAGGAAATATACACCTAGGATGGGAAATTCACTCCTGTAAGAGTTAATATGGGAAAAAAGTGTCTCCACTGATGCTTTATCACCAGTCCATGCTTCCCTAGCAACCCAAAATTTTCAAAATCCAATTGTCAGTGGGACAGAAGGTGAGGTGAAATCTTCTGAACAGGGGCACAGACAGCAAAACAAATGTTACAGGGGTGATAACCCTTCTCTATGTTATCTAAAAAACTTAAAAATGTATTTTTTGGCTGGAGCTACACTTAAAAAATGTACCTGTTCCGACTTACAAACAGATTCAACGTAAGAACAAACCTACAGTCCCTATCTTGTTTGTAACCCGGGGACCCCCTGTAGATTACTTTTTAAATGCCTTTATAGCTCATCACTTTTGAATAAACCATTTATTTAATTTTTTCTATTTAAAATTATTGCCATCAAAATGGGGCAAACGCACCCCAAATGTAATAGCATAGGCAGCACATCAGAGGTCTGTTATTCCCCAATGTCTCTGCCCTCTGCGCCACCTGACGAGCACAATTAGCTGTACATAAATAAAAGCAGTAGGGAGCTACTACCCAATATAATCAGAAGATTGTCCAAGTAACTCTGATTATTTACTCATTGGCTAATTAATGAAATGTACTGCCAGGAGGGGTTTATACACTATATATTGTGGCATTTTTGTATATGGCATTTGTAGTGAACAAGACTGAAAGTGTTTACATTTGCTGCCTGTGTCTTTTATGGCAAATCAATAAACTTTGAAGATTTGAAAGCACAAGCAAGGAGTTGCAGACCATATTTTCTCACATTTAGCTGTACATCTGGCTTTCTAGCTGGGATTTTCAACAGCTCTGAACTAGAAATGCTGAGCGTTTCAGGTTCACAGTACTGCAGAGAGGATCGGTCATGATGACTGCTCACCATCCTGATGGTGGTTGTTGTGGTCCTGAGCTCCCTGGAGTAGCGGGAGGGAGCAGGAACCATTAGGAGGAGTGGTGGTGGGAGCAAGTGATTGGGTAGCTCATCAGCCAACCACATCACTTTTACATAAAAGCCCGGAGCCCACTGATAACAATTAAAACAAGCACATGGCTGCTACTGCAGGCATGAGCTTTTTTAATCTGTGGTTTAATCTGCGGCTTAGGAATTTAGAAGTGTGACACTTATATCCTTTTACTACCCTGGTCCTGCACCTGCCTCTCTTTTACCACATACGACTGTGTACCAGGGGCGGACTGACCGATCAGTGATTCGGTCGCCGCCTGAGGGCCCGGAGCCATTAGGGGCCTGTGCCCGGCCCAACGAGAGGCCCCTTGAAGCGGCTGTAATAATACCGCTAACGGCGTACTGCTCCCTGCTGGCCCATCCTTCCCTCCCGTCCATGATGGATGGGAGGGAAGGAGGCGCTGGCGGGGAGCAGTGTGCCGTTAGCGGTATTATCGCAGGTGCTTCACTCACCTGATGCCTGTAATAATACTGCTAACGGCACGCTGCTGAGTGAATTTTTTTTTTTTTACTGGAGGGTCGCCATTGGAGGGAGGGGGCAGTACAGATGTATGGGGCCCGGGCCACACTTCAGTGTGCTCTCACCCCTCCCCACACTGTCCCCTCTGTATGCTCTCCCCCCACACTGTCCCCCCTGTATGCTCTCCCCCCACACTGTCCCCCTGTGTGCTCTCCCCCCACACTGTCCCCCCTGTATGCTCTCCCCCCACACTGTCCCCCTGTGTGCTCTCCCCCACACTGCCCCCACTGTGTGCTCTTCCCCCCCCACACTGCCCTGTGTGCTCTTCCCCCACACTGCCCCCCCTGTGTGCTCTCCCCCCACACTGCCCCCCCTGTGTGCTCTCCCCCCACACTGCCCCCACTGTGTGTTCTTCCCCCCCACACTGCCCTGTGTGCTCTTCCCCCACACTGTCACCCCTGTATGCTCTCCTCCCACACTGCCCCCTGTGTGCTCTTCCCCCCCCACACTGCCCCCCTGTGTGCTCTCCCCCCCCCCCCACACTGCCCCCCATGTATACTCTCCCCCCACACTGTCCCCCCTGTATGCTCTCCCCCCACACGTAGCATACTAGTGCATTATGTCTTTACCTTGCAGTGTGAATTTTTTTTTTAAAAGTCCAGTGATTTACAACCGCTTTAATGTTCATGTATACCCAAGTCCTCTGAGTAGTCCCTGATGGTCTACATGATGTTAGATCAACTATATAACACAGGACAGGTTATAAAGGCAGGTGTTACAAGCAGCTGCAAGTAAGAATTGAGGTTTATCTGCTGTTGGGATATTTTTGTAACATTAAAACATACCTTTCAAACACATGTAATGAGGTAGGTACACAGCAGACACTATATCTGGTTCTTGAGGTGTCTTAATGTTGAACAGAGGTCCCACTACTTCTGATCCTAGATACTGGAGAAACTCCATATAATTATACCAGGAATCCAATTCATATTCCATTGTTACTGGATGTCTCACTAGGAATTTAATTCCCGTTTCCGAACAGCGAAAAAGTCCAGCAGATGTCAGTTCCAATCTGGATACAGGAGTAAAAGAAATACACCATTATATATGAATATACAGTCATGGCCAAAAATATTGGCACCCCTTCCGTCAGATAATGCACCACTTTGCCCAGAAAATTGTTGCAAATACGAATGTTTAGGCATTCTCATGTTTATTTCTATTGTTTGTATTGGTATGACACAAAAAAGTGGAGAAACAAAAAGCCAAATCTGAAACATTCCAGGTAAAGCTCTAAAAATGTTTTGGACAAAATTATTGTCACCCTCAATTTAATATTTGGTAGCACACCCCTTGGAAAAAATAACTGAAATTAATTGTTTCCTATAGTTTCTTTTACCTTATGGACCACTCTTCTTTCTCCAACTGCTACAGGTCTCTCAGATTGGAAGGGTTCCTTTTCCCAACTGCTGTTTTGAGATCTCTCCACAGGTGCTCCATGGGATTTAGATCTGGACTCATTGCTGGCCACTTCACTACTCTCCAACGCTTTGTCTTAAACCATTTAAGGGTGCTTTTTAACATGTGCTTTGGGTAATTTTCCTGCTGTAAGACCCACGACCTCTGATGGAGACCCAACCTTTTGACACTGGGCCCTACAGTGCACTCCAGAATTCTTTGGTAGTCTTCAGATTTGATAATGTCATGCAGGCGGTCAAGACATCCAGTGCCTAAAGCAGCAAAGCAACCCCAAACATCAGTGAACCTCCCCCATATTTGACTGTAGAGGCTGTATTTTCTTTAAAGGCCTAATTTATTTTTCTGAAAACAGTAGAATGATGGGCTTTACCAAAAATCTGTAATTCTGTTTTTCGTCTGTTCACAGAACATTCTGCCAAAAGGATTTTGACTTCCTAAGGTACGGTTCGTCAAACTCCACTCTAGCTTTTTTATGTCTCTGTGTCAGCAGTGGGGTCCTCCTGGGTAAGGGAGATTAGCTACAGTGCCATGGGTAGTAAACATCTTGGCAATGTTGCGCACAATGGACACAGGAACATTAAGGCTCGGGTCACACTGCCATGACTTGAATTCCGACTTGTGAGACAACAAGTCACGTGATATGTGAAATCCCATATTAGCCAATGAGAGCTGTCTTAATTAGTACTACTGAAGTCACTCTGACTTTATAAAAGGTTCCTGTACAACTTCAAGGCGACTTCTATCCAACTTCTATTCTATACTTCTATCAAAGTAGCACTTAAGCCCCCAGGAAGTCGCACCTTAAGTCATGTGACTTTCTGGTCGTGGCAATGTGAACCAAGCCTATGATCTCTGGAGATGGACTTGTAACCTTGAGATTGTCCATGCGTTCACACTATTTTTGTTCTCAAATCCTCAGACAATTCTTTGCTGCTCTTTCTCTTCTCCAACAGAAATTGCAGGACCATCACAAACTTGGAATGCAAATATTTCTTACAATTTTGAGAAGGTGCCAATAATTTTGTCCCTTCCATTTTTTGGAGTTTTGCGTGGAATGTGTCAGATTTGGATTTTTGTTTCTCCACTTTTTTGTGTCATACCAATACAAACAAAAGAAATAAACATGAGAATGCCTAAATATTTTTAATTGTAACAATATTCTGGGCAAAGTGGTGCATTATCTGACAGAAATGCAGGGGTGCCAATCATTTTTGCCATGACTGTAGATCTCTTAATATAAATCTTGTCAATGTGTATTCATAATGTTGTAAAAGCCTTGACCGTCACCTCTTTTCGACCTAGGAGCTCAGCTATTGAGAGGTGGGTCATTAAGCAAGGAGGAAGAATAGACGGTTAGGGTTACCCCACTTACGGTCACCCATAAGTGGAGTCAAGGGGCCCATTTAAGCAGATAGCAGTAAAGTCTAAGTGTTAATGAAGCACACAGAGGTATTGAGCTTGCATCTAGCTATAATGAAGGAGGAATCCACGGTGAGGAAGGGATGATAACTGTTCCTCTAATTGGACCCATCATTTTGAGGAGATTTGAAACCAATCCAAGATATGGGAAAGATGTACAGCCTTATGGTTATACTGTAAAGAGAAAAGAGCTGGTGTGGGATGGTAGAGTTGCTACTCGGTCTCCATTAGTATGCACACAACAAAAAACAAAAATGCCCATGGGACTTTTGAAGAGCAAACCTCAAAACATACCAAAAATGATTAATGCATGAAAAGTCAACCATCCCAACAACCCCCCCCCCCGGGAGCTGAGTAAGGGTGGGGAGATAGAAATCAGTAGCAGCCTCAAGCAGTGGCGTCTCCAGCTTTCATATTTAGGGGGGGCACATGGGGGGGACAGGGACAAAAGTAGGGGGGCAACTATAAAATGCAATTTTACTACGATCCCCAGGGTGGCAGAAAACAAAAGATATATGTCACCAGCATACCAAGAAAATATAAGGGTCCAAAGCAGTGGGAGAACTATCAGGGTTGCAAAGGTTGTCTTGCCACCGGGCCTTGGTGTTCTGCCACTGTGGTGTTCCCCAGCCTCCTCTTGCTGTCCTGCCCCTGCTATTGACAGTGCTGGTCTTGCATCTGTGTCCTTGGCAGTGGCAGCAGTCTATTAGGACCTAGTGCTGGTGACATTATGGGTGCATGCAGGGGAAGGCTGGCACTATTGGTTGTAGAGAGCCGAGCCCCCAGCTGGTCACCTAGCAGCAGTAATGTTGTATAACCTTCTCTGTTGACATGCTGATTGGGATGTGATCCAGGTGATGCTCCCAGTCAGATCTAATAAACACAGTATTTATTAGCATCAAGAGTACAACCACATCCACCGTATGTTCAGCAGCCATGTGGGCTCTATGCCTGTAAGGTGTGGGCTTTGATCAATAAAATCACTATGATATTTAACACTAGGATTTGACTAGGAGCATCACCTGGATTGCATCACGATCAGCATGTCAGAGAAGGCTGCACTGCTGCTAAGCAACCTGCAGTGAGGTCAACTGTCTACTCTACAACCATTAGACATGGGCTCGGGTGTGTTTGAAATCCCACTTGCCCGATCCCGCCAGGAAGCCGACACTGCACACGGCTAATCACAGGCAGTGAGACATTCCTGATCTGTGCAGCTGCGGACCAGGAAATGTCTCACTGCTTGTGCTTAGCGCCGTGCAGTGTGGGCTTCCTGACGGACTCGGGCATGTGGGATTTTGAACATGCCCTGCCCATCTCTAACACCAAATTGTGCTGGCTCTCCTGTACATTAGCCCCATAAAGTAACCAGCACTGGGTTCCAATGTGCCACTGCTGCCATGGAGACAGAGACCAGCGCTGTGAATAGCCAGGACAGCAACCCTGGTAGTTCCACCACTGGTCCACACTGCAAGGATTCCCCCATCCACCTATAATGTGTAGATGGGAGAATTGGATCATTTCTTTTTTTTTTCATGCAACCTACTAGTTAAATGAAAAAAGTGATCAATGTATGGGCTGCCTAAGTGCTAAGACCAGCCATAGGCAGTTTAAATCTCAGCTGGTTGAGGTTTGAACCATTAATGAGCAGGCTGACTGTACCAAGTTGATCGATCAAATTGGGAACAACCAGCCTGACAGATACTCTTATGATTATGACTAGTGGTTGCTATAGCCACTAGTGATAATGACTGTTTGTTGGGAGAATACAATTGCTGGGCAGGAAGGATATTCCCCTGTCACCACTGTCTGTGTTAATGGGGGAATCATGCAAGTTTCTTTCCTGCACTCTGTGGATGCAGGAAAGAAATTTGCATAGTCTATTACCTGCCTAACTGAAAGTGAAAGTAAGTTGTGAAGGTCTTGAAAGAACAGGAGAGGGGGAGCGACAGATGGGGGAGAGAAGGGATGGAGATAATGCAGTTCAGTGATTACAGTGTACTGCAGTGCACACACTTACCCACGCGTCCAGGCTAGAAGAATACTCCCCCTCTCAATAGAGACTGTGTTACTCCAGCGGCAGCCTGAGTAAGATGTGGCGCATCCGCTACGGATGCAAACAAAAAAGACATTGCCTTTTTGTAAAAAAAAAAAAATATATATTTTTTTTTTGGTGTTTTTTTTGGGGGGGCACATGGTGGGGCACAGCATCATTTTGGGGGGGTCAGGGCCCCCTCTGGCCCCCCTAGGGACGCCATTGGCCTCAAGAAACCCGGGCAGAAGATGTATATGGCAGCCTGCCATATTACCAGCCATCAGCTGTGAAATCCATTTCCCTCTGAGGGTGTGGGTACCTTCTTGGTGAGATATACATCTTCTGCCCAGGTTCTGGTCTCTTGAGGCTGCTACTGATTTCCATCGTTTTAGTTTGAAATGGCTTTTACAATTTAGGGTGATATACCCACCCATATACAGACATTTTCTGACTACTTTAAAAAGAGTCATCCATGCTACATCAGTAGGCCAGTAGTGTTTCATCAATTGCATCTATCTGTGCTTCTCCCAAAGAAGCGAGACTCTTCTCGCGAAACGCGTTGAGACCTAGCACAGCTATTTCAGACTACTGACAGTCATCTTTGTGACACATCCAAGTTTCATGGAAAGGTTGATTACATTAATGCAAAATTGACCAATATAATGACATTTAATATATTTTTTCTTTCTATATTACATGTTTTTAAATGTGCGTTGAATAAATCATTTATACATTTGACTTGGTATGTTCTGAGGAGTGCTCTTTAAAAGTCCTGTGGGTATTTTTTGTTTTTTGTTGTGTGCAGCCTTATGGTTGTAACCCGCATGGGGTAAACCTACCCCCCCCCAAAAGATTTGATGACTAATTAAGATCTGGTTTCCAACCCTGGCCCGAAAGCCCGCCCATGTCTATCGCAAAAATGAAGATTTTTAGATAACTAAAAAGAGTCTTTGGAGGATCTATGGGTACAGTTTGAAAAACATAAAGAATACGAGGTAAGATGTCCATATTTAAAAGTACCATCGGTTTGAACCAAGAGTGTTTTAAAGTTCGTTATTCCTGAAGTTTAGTATTTACTAATAACAACAGGGGTTTGTAATTTAAATTATAATAATAAAGAAACATTTAACACCTCGGTCTTATGCATGTCTACCTTGAAATTGCTATACTGTCCAAAAATTTTAAATTGATGTTTAAGAGCTGGGAATTCCAATGAAGGATTAGATATACAGTACATAAAAAAAAATTTGTCTCCACATAGACTTAGCTTAATCTCACGTTGTCATATTATAAGCCCTCAGATAGATTGGTTGGATCTGATGGCAATCCCCAAATGTTCCATAGCCAGAATGTAGAGCACAAGCAAAAGAGGGCAGCCTTGATGCGTACCATTATAAATATAGAAATGGGATCAGAAAGAATACCATTGATCCTGACCCTAGCCGAGGGCTTATCATATATCACCCATGTGTACAGCTATGCATACACAATGGTTAAATCTTTGCAAGCCTTTTCTTTCCCTTTAACTTTTAGGTGGGGAGAGGGTTGAACAGCCCTATATCTCTCATTCTTACAACTCATGTGGACCGTGGAGGAGTGGTTGGACCCATATAATCCAAGTATACATTGTTATTGTGCTGGCTGCCGCTGGTATACTATTGCTGTAGACTTATTGGCAGGTCAAGCAGGCTGGACTTTCTGTCATAGGAGACATATAACATTGCCAGGGCTCACATAGGCAAGCACAGGGCCAGCAGAGTCCCAGACAGTCAGAGATCATATTAACTGCAAATTAACTTTGTTTTATAAAGTGCCATTCAACAAACCACCTGCTGCATCAAGTCTAACAACCATTAGGGTGTAAGTTATAGTCACTCAGGACTCACCTACGCATACAGCGGGCTCCACCCAAGTGTATGCATAGTGAATTGATTTTATAGTGCTGCTTTTTGCATTGCCATAATGCATACTGTGCATTACCCATTGTTACCATTTATTTTACAGCATATCCAGGGCTAGTATTCTATCATCGGTGGGAGGGGGGGGGGGGTATGGGTGTATCAGGAGAGAGAAGTTTGCTAATAGGGTCTTTTTGGGTGGCAGGTAGGGAGGGTATAGACACACAGCCACCACTGTGTAAGAGGGTGGGGACCAGAGGGGAGTACTGGAAGGAGGAGGGTGAGGACAATAATCCAGGGTTTACACTGGACATGTTTATACATTTTCATACTATACTACATTAATAAATATTTTACATTAGCCCCACTTATGCCACGTACACACGGTCGGAATTTCCAATGGAAACAGTCCGATGGGAGCTTTTCATCGGATTTTCCGACCGTGTGTATGCCCATCGGTCTTTTTCTGTCGTAATTCCCGACGGACTTTGGATTAAGAACCTGTTCGTAATTTTTCCGACGGAAAACCTTTCTATCGGATTTTCCGATCGTGTGTATTCAATTCCGACACGCAAAATTCCGACGCATGCTCGGAAACAATTTGACGCATGCTCAGAAGCATTAAACTTCCCTTTTATAGTGCAGTTGAACGTTTTTTAAGGCGTGGTGTTATTGACCGTCGGAATTTGGTGTGACCGTGTGTAGGCAAGACAGTTTGAGCGAAATTCCGTCGGAATTCCGACGGGAAAACCATCAGAGCTTTTTCTGATGAGTATTCTAACCGTGTGTACGCGGCATTAGGTGTCTTCCTGTGAAGATACTACATATTTCACAATCCCTGAGGCTCTCGGTCTAGTGCTCTACAGCTGAGAGCTGCACAGTAATTAGATTGGACACAAACAGGCAGAGCATTCACAGACACAGATAGAGCTCACAATGTAGTTTTTCATCACATTAGCACTCTTGCATTTGTGATGCAACACAGAGGAAATGGTGAGGTATGGATTGGATGCTGTTTGCCCTAAACAGGAAGTTGTCTGTCTCTTATCAAATAGGGTCAAGCTGGCTGAAGGAATCCATTAGCATGGGGAATCCATCAGCCATGACACCACAAACTGCAGCCACAACATGTGAGTCCATCATTACAAGGTAAGGCAAACACAGGTATTATAACTACACTAGTACTTAGATAAAACAACAAAAACATTTGAAGATGTACAATGCCTTTAAAGGATTAAAAGGTACAATAAACATCTCTCTTCAATATTTCTATATCTTTATTATGTATATTTGAAATAATAATAACTTATTTCATAGACTGTGTAGTATATTTAAAACTGTTATATACAACATAAGTTGCCACCCTAAATAATCAAGAAGTGAAATAAGTATAAAATCAATTTGCAAGCAGTTCATGTGATGCTCCAAAAAAGGTTGCAATAGTCACAATGAGCAAAAAGTCTCTAGCTAGGTGTCCAAATGAGTGAATGGGATACTGTATGAAACTCCACCCGAAGTGCACCTCCACCGTGGATTATACAAAATGCTTGCTTACCAGATCACTAGACTCCAAATTCTAAGAAGGGGGGAAAACACTGCGCTAAAGAGGAGTATCACAATGATAAAGTGGAAATAAAGCAGCCAACACTCATACAAACAAAGTGAGCAAAATGTGACGGAAAAATAGTGTAGCGCTAAATGGTGGGGTATAAGTGTGTAAATACAACTACACATATAAAATAAGTGACAATGCACAATAAATAAATATTAAATGAAGTAAATCAATAAAAAATGTAAACTTTAAAATATTGTATAGGGTCCAAGGTCAGGCTCAAATAAGATGGATTTTAGTCCAAATTATCTAAAGAAGTCCAAATAGGATGGTCCGTACAAGTATAGGAATGGGTGGAACACTTTTCTTGTGGAGTGGCCCAAGGAATGGGGCTGCGAAGCGGTAGGTATGGTACAAATAAACAGGTGCCTGTGGGTACATCAACGTTCACTGGTAAAATAGAAGTAGGGTACTCTTACCGGATAGGTTGGACACACATGTCTTACGACAGTGGGTCAATAGGGCTTGATAACCTGATGAGGTCAGGCCTGTGGAGAGTGGTCAAATGGGTCCTGTTCGGTCCTATTCTATCCGACTCCGAATCCCAAGGGGCGAACAATCCCAAGGGTACAGAGTATGCTGGCCCGACGCGTTAAAGACCCTGAGGTCGAAACGCGTTGGACCAGCATACTCTGTACCCCACATTGCTTTTATACTACCATCTATTTTATTTTTTTGATCACTTTTTTAACTCTTGTGTCATATATTTACTATTATATTTGACCACCTCAATAAACCAACTGGTTTGTTTTGATCTGCACCATCCGGAGCCTCTTTTTATCTTTTTATTCCATATTCACATCACGAGCCCCCTACTTTCGCTGTTTCCTTGGCTACACCCCGGGTCAGAGCACCCACCTATTCGGAGTCTACAAGCGGTGACACCAGGATTCACCATTTGGAGTTAGCCCCTTGGGATTCGGAGTCGGATAGAATAGGAACGAACAGAACCCATTTGACCACTCTCCACAGGCCTGACCTGGCCTCATCAGGTTATCAAGCCCTATTGACCCACTGTCGTATGACATGTGTGTCCAACCTATCCGGTAAGAGTACCCAACTTCTATTTTACCAGTGAACGTTGATGTACCCACAGGCACCTGTTTATTCGTACCATACCTACCGCTTTGCAGCCCCATTACTTGGGCCACTCCACAAGAAAAGTGTTCCACCCATTCCTATACTTGTACGGACCATCCTATTTGGACTTCTTTAGATAATTTGGACTAAAATCCATCTTATTTGAGCCTGACCTTGGACTCTATTCAATATTTTAAAGTTCACATTTTTTATTGATTTACTTAATTTAATATTTATTTATTGTGCATTGTCACTTATTTTATATGTGTAGTTGTATTTACACACTTATACCCCACCATTTAGCGCTACACTATTTTTCCGTCCAAATTCTAAGAGCCTAGACATGCAGTAGAGGGTAAACCAATGATCAGAGCAATTTCCTCTGCTTTAGGCTGATGTCGATGGTGTCATGGCCGACAGTGTAAATCGCTCCAATTCACACCCCATGAGAAAGAAAGAAATTGCCCCCATAGTGTAAAATGTATGATGTTTATTTAAGAGAAAGTGATGCTAAGAACTTACAGAAATCCAGATAAAAACCAGCATAAAAGTCAAACTTTTCCGGGAACTGGTCTGCTAGTCAACAGATATGACTTGTGTGGTCACATCAGACATGGGCAGAGTTTCATACAGTATCCCATTCACTCATTTGGACACCTAGATAGAGGTGCTACTTTTTGCTCATTATCACTATTGAAAATTTTTTGGAGCATCACATGAACTGTTTGTAAATTGATTTTATACTTGTTTCACTTCTTGATTATTTAGCATGGCAACCTATGTTGTATATAAACAAATTGTTCTGTTGTGGTGTTGCCAGCAGCTTTTACATATTTTGGTTAATTCAGTTTTTTTGGGGATGACTCTACCAGCTTTGCACATCTAGAGAGGGACATTTTTGCCCATTTTTCTTTGCAAAATATCTCAAACTCTGTCAGATTGGATGAAGAGCGTCTGTGGACAGCAATTTTTAATTTTTTTCACAGATTCTCAATTGAATTTAGGTCTGGACTGTGACTGGGCCATTCTATCACATGAATATGCTTTGATCTAAACCATTCCATTGTAGCTCGGACTGTATGTTTAGGGTTGTTGTCCTGCTGGAAGGTGAAACTCCTTTTGCAAACTCTAATGCCACAGTCGGTCGGGATAACCTCCGTCGGCATTTCTGATGGAAAAATTTAGAACAGGTTCTCTATCTAAGTCCGTCGGAAATTCCGACAGAAAAAGTCCAATGGGGCATACACATGGTCGGAATATATCCGACACAAAGCTCCCATCAGACTTTTTCTGTCGGAAATTCCGACCGTGTGTACTCGTCATAACAGGTTTTCTTCTAAGATTGCCCTGTATTTGGCTCCATCCATCTTCCCAGCAACTCCGACCAGCTTCCCTGTCCCTGCTAAAGAAAAGCTTCCCCACAACATGATTCTGCCACCACCATGTTTCACGGTGGGGATGGTGTGCTCAGGATGATGTGCAGTGTTAGTTTTCCACCACACAGCGTTTTGCTTTTAGGCCAAAAATTTAAATTTTGGTCTCATCTGACCAGAGCACCTTCTTCCACATGTTTGCTGTGTCCCCCACATGGCTTCTCACAAACTGCAAATGGGACATCTTATGGCTTTCTTTCAACAATGGCTTTCTTCTTTTCATCTTTCCATAAAAGCCAGATTTGTGGAGAGCACAACTACTAGTTATCCTGTGGACATATTCTCCCACCTGAACTGTGGATCTCTGTAGTTTCTTCAGAGTTACCATGGACCTCTTGGCTGCTTCTCTGATTAATGCCCTCCTTGCCCAGCCGGTCAGTTTAGGTGGACGACAATGTCTTGGTAGGTTTGCAGCTGTGCCATACTCTTTCCATTTTCGAATGATGGATTGAACAGAGCTCTGTGAGATGTTCAAAGCTTGGGATATTTTTTTATAACCTAATGCTTTACATTTCTCCACAACTTTATCCCTGAGTTCCTTGCCTTCATGATGTGGTTTGTTCACTAAGATAAAAATACACACAGGTGGACTCTATTTACTAATTAGGTGACTTCTGAAGGAAATTGGTTCCACTATATTTTAGTTAGGGGTATCAGAGTAAAGGGGGCTGAATATAAATGCACGCCACACTTTTCAGATATTTATTTGTAAAAAAAATTGAAAACCATTTATCATTTTCCTTCCACTTCACAATTATGCGCCACTTTGTATTGGTCTATTACATAAAATCCCAATAAAATAAATTTACATTTTTGGGACAACAAGATAATGAAGAAATATCTTTAAATGTTGTTATGCTGCTGCTCTTACTTGTATGTATTTCCATTTATTTCTGGGACAATCAAAATATCATCAGGATCATGGTCCTAGGAAACAAATAGAAAGTGCAAGTCAAGATTAGAACGAAAACAATATATATATATTTTAAAAGAGGTTATTAGAATGTATATTTAGATTTTGGTCCCCTTCAAATGATGCTTAAACTTAAAGCAGAGTTCCACCCAAGTTCTGCTTTAAAGTGGATGTAAACCCACTCTCATCCTTTCTAAACTACTGCAATATTGGTTATCTAGAAGGATATACACGCCTCCTGCATGTATACTTATCTGTCAAATGTCTCCCCTCTGTCTGCTATGAGACCCAAAAAAATGCAGATTTTGTGGGTGGGTCTGTTTTCCAGGGCTCAGTGATGTCAGTAGACTCCCCGCCCACCTCTACACTCCCCTTATCACCATGCATTTTCTCCTGTGTATTTCTTACACTGAACTTCTGCTATGATCACTAACATCCAGTCAAAACCCAGAAAAGTCCCCATATGACTTCAGCATGCCAAATCATGCTGAGGTGTGGAACAGCCAATCCTTGCAGAGCAGTAGAAGAAAGGAGAGGGAGGGAATTAAAAAATAATGCATGTCTCTTAGGCTAGTGCACAAGATATGTAAATCACCTGTCACTCACAGCAAGTGGGAGGATTTGGCAAAGTTTTTCTCTGTTTGTCAAGATTTATCTCACTGAACAATAAAAGAGGAATGCTCAGAGCTGGATTAACTCTTTGTGGCAAGACTGGGCTCAAATGATAGGAAATCTTATACTCTACATTATGACATAAAAAAAAAAGAATTCCGGGTTTACATCCACTTTAAGGACTCATTCCCTGCTCCTATTTAGGAATTGGCACTTGTGAGGAACAAAGGGGGGAGGGGGTACACGATTTTGAAAGGTACCTGCTCTCTGCCCCCAGTTTTCGTGACAGGTACCAGAAGACTGCAGGACCATTCACAAATTGCAGAGCTGCTGTTGGGTGCCCACAGTTAAGATGCCAGGGCAGAGGAGAGAAGACAGCAGGTAAAACCAGCTACAGTGAGTACACCACTGGATCGTGGGATAGGCGAGGGATGTGTTTTTTAAAAGCCAGCAGCTACAGTTTTTGTAGCTGCTGACTTATATATTTTTTTCACAGGAGACTGGGCAACCACTTTAAAGCGGCTGTAAACATCAGACATGAAGATGAACAAAGCATAACCCTCTATAGTGTGTACTTGTCCCAATCCAGAGCACTAAGTATTTATGTCTGCTGCCATCAGCAGGAATAACTTCTGACAAGTTTTCCCTACACTGAGAGGTGAAAAGTCGACAGGGGAGGAACCTCCAGCACACAGCATGTGATTGACAGCCTCAGCTTTGTTCCTATGTGATGTGTGAAGAGAGGTGTATCTCTTCACTCCAATCAACTATCAACTCTCACTGAGCTCTGCAGTGTGTAATTTTAGCTCTCTGCCCCCTATTTTCTGACAGCTCAGACAAGCTTTATAAACTCTAGACTTTGAACATATGTAGAGAAAAAAAGACAGCAGATAAACAGGTTCAACTTGTGTAGGAGGATTTGTTTCATCTCTGTGTATCACCTCTGGCCAGTCACTGGGTATATGAAAGGGTTAACAACCCCTTTAACTCAAGCAGAAATGCTTTTTGTATTTTAAATTAGTGCATCCCATTGAGAGCCATGTACATTGTGGTGCATTGTGCCTTGCTGCCTACCATGCAGTGCCTTAGGTTGCTATTCAAGTTGCCCAAGTTGTGTGTTGTAATTACATATGGTATAATGTGTTTTACTATAACATGGGAAAAATAAATAGGCTGCGCTAAACCAATAATACACAAAATAAATAAATAAGTGTTATAAACTCGCCTGTGTGCTGAGTCGCACCGACCACATCAAAGTGGACAGAGCAACTCAAAAGCACAGAGGACCACTCTGTGATAGACTAGGTATATATGTGCGCCGGTGCGACTCAGCACACAGGCAAGTTTATAACACTTATTTATCTATTTTGTGAGTTATTGGTTTAGTGCAGCCTATTTATTTTTCCCTTGTTCCTTTCTGTAGTTTTGGTATGTGATACAGCTAAGCTGCAGCTTCCAACAGGTCCTCATATAGACCAATTTTATACATTTTCATATGTTTATTTAGCACATTTGCGTACCGTAGCACAGTTTCTTCTCCAACTTTTGCTTTTACTATAACACAGTGCCTTGAAAAAGTATTCATACCCCTTGAAATTTTCCACATTTTGTCATGTAACAACTAAAAAGGTAAATGTATTTTATTGGGATTTTATGTGATAGACCAACACAAAGTGGCACATAATTGTGAAGTGGAAGGAAAATGATAAATGGTTTTTAAATTTTATTTTCAAATAAATATCTGAAAAGTGTGGCGTGCATTTGTATTCAGCCCCCTTTACTATGATACCCCTAACTAAAATCTAGTGGAACCAATTGCTTTCAGAAGTCACCTAATTAGTAAATAGAGTCCATCTGGGTGTTATGTAATCTCAGTATAAATACAGCTGTTCTGTGAAGCCCTCAGAGGTTTGTTAGAGAACCTTAGTAAACAAACAGCATGATGAAGGCCAGGGAACACACCAGACAGGTCAGGGATAAAGTTGTGGAGAAGTTTAAAGTAGGGTTAGGTTATAAAAAAATATCCCAGGCTTTTAACATCTCACGGAACACTTTTTAATCCATCATCTGAAAATGGAAAGAGTATGGCACAACTGCAAACCTACCAAGACTTGGCCGTCCACCTAAACTGACAGAAGAGTATTAATCAGAGAAGCAGCCAAGAGGCCCATGATAACTCTGTAAGAGCTGCAGAGATCCACAGCTTAGGTGGGAGAATCTGTCCACAGGACAACTGTGGCAAGAAGAAAGCCATTGTTGAAAGAAAGCCACGAGAAGTCCCATTTGCAGTTTACGAGAAGCCATGTGGGGGACACAGCAAACATGTGGAAGAAGGTGCTCTGGTGAGAGAGGTCAAAATTGAACCTTTTGGCCTAAAAGCAAACTGCTATGTGTGGCAGAAAACTAACACTGCACATCACCCTGAACACCACTGTGAAACATGGTGGTGGCAGCATCATGTTGTGGGATGCTTTTCTTCAGGAGGGACAGGGAAGCTGGTTAGAGTTAATGGGAAGATAGATGGAGCCAAATACAGGGCAAGTTTAGAAGAAAACCTGTTAGAGTCTGCAAAAGACTTGCGACTGGGGTGGAGGTTCACCTTCCATCAGGATAACGACCCTAAACATACAGACAAAAATGTCCCTCTCTAGATGTGCAAAGATGGTAGAGACATCCCCAAAAAGACTTGCAGCTGTAATTGCAGAGAAAGGGGGTTCTACAAAGTATTGACTCAGGGGGGCTGAATGAAAATGCACGCCACACTTCTCACATATTTATTTGTAAAACATTTTAAAAACCATGTGCCATTTTGTGTTGATTTATCACATAAAATCCCAATAAAATATATTTCTGTTTTTGGTTGTAACATGACAAAATGTGGAAAATTTCAAGGGGTATGAATACTTGTTCTGTTGACTGTGCCCAAACACCATAGGCCCATTGAAAAGTTTCTGCAGAGCACAGGATGGACCCTACTTTAATAAGCATTAATGTATGTGCAACTGTGACTTGGCTATGAAAAATCTTGGTTTTAGTTGTGGAAGGTGCCCAAACACCATAAGCCCACAGAAAAATTCTGGCAGAGCACAGGATGGATACCAGAGGTGGTGTCCATTCGGAGTTTGATTGTTTATTTCCTGATGCTAAATGCCTGCTCAATTTCTCAGAAATCACAACCTGTTCAAACAGGCTATCTAGCTGTGGTGCAAACCTGTATGCTATTTTCCATCATTGGTGTTGAAAAAAATAATTTTTTCTTTTTGCTAAATGATCTGCGGTTGCTAAATATATGCTCCATCTCTCAGAGAGTGCTGCCTGTTCAAAAAGGCTTTCTAGTTGTAGTACAAATCAGTATGCTATTTCCATCATACATTTTAAAAAAAAATACATTATTCTTTTAGAGATACTAAATGCCCGCTCAGGATCTCATAAATTGCTGGCTGTCCAAATGTGTTTTCTAGTTGTGTCCAAAAAAATATACTCCTATTTTTTTCATGATTTATAAATGCACGCTCAAACTCTTGTTGTAATGTAAAAACTATTTTCATTGTCTGTGTCCAAAAGATGGTAAGTGCCAGCTCAAGCTCTCAGAAATTATAGCCTGCAATCTTCTAGCTGAGGTGCAAACCTGTATGCTATTTCTATCTCTGGTGTAAAAAAAATATATATATTTTTTTTATGGATGATAAATGCCTATTCAACCACTCCAAAAATTGCAAGCTGTCCATACAAGCTTAAAGTGGTTGTGTAGCCAAATTAATAAAACCCCCCCATCCCCTCTGTAACATAACAATATGTGTCCCTGTGTTATATAAAAAAGTTGCAGATTTGTACCTATATCAGAGAGTCCTGATGCTCATGTGACTCCTGGGCTCCTCAGAGGAGAGGAGAGAGAGCCAAGTCATGTCACGAGTCACGTGAGCGCCAGGAGCTGCTCTGGTATAGGTACAAATCTGCAGCCTTTTTATATAACACAGGCACAGGGACACTTATTGTTATGTTACAGAGGGGATGGGAGGTTTTTATGGTAGTTATAATAGCAGCAGGAGGGGAGGGCCTGACACAAGCAGACAGGCAGGGAGGAGAGAGAGGAGGACAGAGGAGAGCTCTGGATGATGGAGGAGTGTAAACTGACCACGGTCTCAAGACTCAGCAGCCATGATAAACTGTGGTCAGTTTACAGGCCGGAGGGTATAGCCAGGCAGAATCAGACAGGTTTTTTTAGGTGATATGGGGGGGGGGGGGGATTACACAACACAAGCACTGTGCTTTATAACATGATTTAAGGGAACAGTATTTATTTTTTTATTTTTAGGGTAACAAACACGTTAAACACTTTATCCCTGGAGAGTTATACCCCCTTTATGACCAGGCCTAACAATTTAAAAAAAAAATCAAATTTCTTCACCAATTTAGACCAATATGTATTCTGCTACATATTTTTGGTAAACAAAAACCCAATAAACATATATTGATTGGTTTGCGCAAAAGTTATCACGTCCACAAACGATGGGATATTTTTATGGCATTTTTATTTTTTATAATTTTTTTTACTAGTAATGGCGGTGATCAGCAATTTTTAGCGGGCCTGCAACATTGCAGTGGACAAATCGGATACTGAACTGACACTGTTTTTGGGAACCAATGACATTATTACAGTGATCAGTGCTAAAAATATGCAGTCATTTTACTAATGACACTGGCAGGGAAGGGGTTAACACCGGGGTGGTCAAAGGGTTAAGTGTGTCCCTAGGGGATGCTTTCCTACTGTGTGGGGGATGGACTTACTGGATTAACAGAGAGATTTGTGTTCCTGCTAAGCAGGAACACAAGATCAATCTGTTGATTCCTGTCAGAACGGTGATCTTCCTTGTTTACATCAGCAGATCGCAGTTCTGTGTCTCTGGGGAGTGATCGCGGATGGCCAGCGGACATCGTGTCCGCCAGACCCGCTGATTGGCTCTGTCCAATTGCAGCTCCTGCTATGGAAGCCCTCCCTACACCACACCCGACTTTCAAATAACAGAGTAATCTGAATGTGACTTTCAGTCAGTGGACTTTGCATTGTGTCACTTCTCAAACCTCTGTGTGAATGCATACCTGAGCCCCCTCTCTGTCGAGCGATGTCCTAGATTACCCTCGGCCATCTCGGACTCTACCTTCTGATTTGCTGAGAAACAACAGCGGTGCCATTGGCTCCCGCAGCTGTCAGCGTTTTTACAGTAAGAACGGTAAATTCAGCAGACCTCTGGTCTAGGTGACTTGACTTGGGCTGCTTTCACACTGAGGCAGGCAGGCGCTGGCGGTAAAGCGGCACTATATTTAGCACCATTTTACCGTCGTTTTAGTGGCGCTATTCGTAAAGGGTTAAAACCGCCCGCAAAGCGCTGCACTTTGCCGACGGGTTTGCAGCGCTGCCCCATTGTTTTCAATGGGAAGGGGCGCTTTAGGAGCAGTAAATACACCACTCCTACAGCGCTCCAAAGATGCGGCTTGCACTTTTTTGACCGTCCTGAAAGCGCACCTCTGGGCTTTCACATTGGAGTGAATTGAGCGGCTCTTTCAGGGCGCTTTGCAGGCGCTATTTTTAGCACTTTAGCGCCTGCAAAGCACATCAGTGTGAAAGTAGCCTTACTAAAAGCCAATCCTGAATCCAGCAATTTGAAGATTTAAGGTGTATTTACTCAACAACAGTATATACAAATGTGATTACAATGCTTTTGGACTTGCAGCGTCCTTTTTATTAAAAAAAATAAAAAATAAAAAAAGGCCAATAAAGTTACTATTTAGGTTTACAGGTGGAAAGCACGTCAAAGGAGAACAGTGGTAGCAAATAGTGAATGTCCAATGTCGTTTCTAAAAAGAAAACCTAGCACAGCCTTTACAGCTGTGTGCGTTATGAATAGACATGAACAGCAGTAGGTAAGTCTAATCTGCCGATTACAGCAAAGCAGTAAACAACCATATTTAATCTGGATCACGGATCACGGTAAACGGCCGCTCATCGCGGCCATTTACCACGTGATCGCTCCGTCAAATGACGGAGCGATCACATGTAAGCAAACCGGCGTCATTTCATGACGCCGGTTCCTCTCTCTGTACCGATCGGTACAGTGTGAGAGGAGAGGGGGAGGGATCGGTGGCTGCAGTGCTGTTGGCGGGATCTGTAGTGCCCACAGCCTGCTCTGCAGTCACCACCGATCCATCCATCCATGCTCAGCCATCCCTCCATACCCTGCAATACACAGCAATAGCCTGCAGTGTATTGCAGGGTATGGAGGGATGGCTGAGCATGGATGGATAGATAACCAGCAGTACCCAGCCATACCCCCTGCCCTACCCCCTGCCATACTCTGCCATAACCCCTGCCATACTCTGCCATACCCCCTGCCATACTCTGCCATACCCCCTGCCATACTCTGCCATACCCCCTGTGATACCCCCTGCCATACTCTGCGATACCCCTGCGATACCCCCTGCGATACTCTGCGATACCCCCTGCGATACTCTGCGATACCCCCTGTCATACTCTGCGATACCCCCTGCCATACTCTGCGATACCCCCTGCCATACTCTGCCATACCCCCTGCCATACCCCCTGCCATACTCTGCCATACCCCCTGCAATACCCGCTGCCATACTCTGCCATACCCCATGCGATACCCCCTACCATACTCTGCGATACCCCCTGCCATACCCCCTGCCATACTCTGCGATACCCCCTGCCATACTCTGCGATACCCCCTGCCATACCCCCAGCCATACCTCCTGCCATACACCCTGCGATACCCAGCCATACACCCTGTGATACTCGCTGCGATCAAAGCCAGGATCTTTTTTTTTTTATTTCAGGCTTTCCAGCCTAGAGGTGAGATGTGGGGTCTTATTGACCCCATATCTCACTGTAAAGAGGACCTGTCATGCCATATTTCTATTACAAGGGATGTTTACATTCCTTGTATTAGGAATAAAAGCGATCCAAAAAATTTTTGGGGGGGGAAAAAGTGTCAAACTAAAATAAATAAAGTAAAATGAACAATAAAAAAAAAAAAAATTTGTGCTCGCATGCAGAAGCGAACGCATACGTAAGTCCCGCCCACATATGAAAACGGTGTTTAAACCACACATGTGAGGTATCGCTGCGAACGTTATAGCAAGAACAATACTTTTGGCCCTAGACCTCCTCTGTAAGGCCCCTTTCACACTGGGGCCGTTTGCAGGCGCTATTGCGCTAAAAATAGCGCCTGCAAACTGACCCGAAACAGCTGTTGCTATGTCTTCAGTGTGAAAGCCCACTGAAGCGGTGCGCTTGCAGGATGCTGAAAAATGTCCTGCAAGCCACATCTTTGGTGCGCTGTAGGAGCGGTATATTTACGGCTCCTATAGCGCCCCTTCCCATTGAAAACAATGGGGCAGCGCTCCGAACCCGCCCGCAAAACGCCGCTGCAACGGCGGTTTGCGGGCGGTATTAACCCTTTTTCGGCCGCTCGCGGGGGTAAAACCGCCCCGCTAGCGGCCGAAATGTGCCGCTAAAACGACAGTAAAGCGGCGCTAAATATAGCGCCGCTTTACCGCCAGCGCCCCCAATGCTCCAGTGTGAAGCCAGCCTAAAGCCCCATACACACGGTCGGACTTTTTCATGGATTCTGTCCGATCGGACAAGGTTGTTGAAAAATCAGACCGTGTGTATGCACCATCGGACAGTGTTCGTCGGTTTGGCCGACGGACAAAGTCTTATCTCCTACTGGAAAACTTTGCCGTCAACACGGTCCGATCACACCAAATCCGAGCGTGTGTACGCTTGTCCGACCGGACAAAGTGCTACGCATGCTCAGATCACATTACAAGACCAAAGCTATTGGCTACTAGCCTCTACGTAGTCCTGTCGTAGGCAACAAACGTCACCACGTTCAGAATGATCGGATTTTCCGACAACTTTGTCCGATCGTGTGTACGCAAAACCAACATCAGACAAAGTATGACGGACATGGTCCGACGGACCTGGTCCACGGATTGTCCGCGCGTGTGTATGGGGCTTAACTCAAAACATGTAACCAGTAAAAAAAATGTAAAAGCGTCGCCTATTGGGATTTTTAAGTAGCGAAGTTTGGCGCCATTCCACGAGCGTGTGCAATTTTGAAGCGTGACATGTTAGGTATCTTTTTACTCGGCGTAACTTCATCTTTCACATTATACAAAAACATTGGGCTAAATTTACGGTTTTGTTTTTTTTAAAGCACAAAACATATTTTTTCCAAAAAAAAACGCGTTCAAAAAATTGCTGCGCAAGTACCGTGCTAGATAAAAAGTTGCAACGACCGCCATTGTATTTTCTAGGGTCTTTGCTAAAAAAAACATATATAATGTTTTGGGGTTCTATGTAATTTTCTAGAGAATAAATGATGATTTTTACATGTAGGAGAGAAATGTCAGAATTGTCCTGGGTGCTCCAGAACACCTGATGGTGCTCCCTGCATGTTGGGCCTCTGTATGTGGCCACGCTGTGTAAAAGTCTCACACATGTGGTATCGCCGTACTCAGGAGTAATAGTAGAATGTGTTTTGGGGTGTAATTTGTGCTATGCATATGCTGTGTGTGAGAAATAACCTGCTAATATGACAATTTTGTGAAAAAAAAAAAATCTTGATTTTGCAAAGAATTGTGGGAAAATGACAACTTCAAAAAACTCACCATGCCTCTTTCTAAATACCTTGGAATGTCTTCTTTCAAAAAGGGGTCATTTGGGGGGTATTTGTACTTTCCTGGCATGTTAGGGACTCAAGAAATGAGATAGGCCGTCAGTACTTCAGGTGTGATCCATTTTCAGATATTGGCACCATAGCTTGTGGACTCTAAAACTTTCACAAAGACCAAATAATATACCCCAATTTGTACTTATTTTTACCAAAGATATGTAGCAGTAGAAATTTTGGCCAAAATTTATCAAGAAAAATTACAAATTTGCTAAATTTTATAACCGAAACAAAGAAAAATTATTTTTTTTACGGCATTTTCAGTCTTTTTTCTTTTATAGCGCAAAAAATAAAAAACCCAGAGGTGATTAAATACCACCAAAAGAAAGCTCTTATTTGTGTGTAAAAAAGGACAAAAATTTCATATGGGTACAGTGTTGTATGACTGAGTAATTGTCATTCAAAGTGTCTGGTTATTAAGGGTGTTTAAGTGCCCAGTGGTCAAGTGGTTAAACAAATCCAAAATAGCAAAACAACATTTTGAAAATAACAAATTACCCAGATTCAAATCAAACAAAATAGAATTTGAAAACAAATTTGAAATGTAAACATATTGCTTACTGTTGCTGATTTCCTTTCAAAGACGGTGTGTATTAAAATATAGCCATCTTCCAAAATTCGAATTTAGAAAAGAATAGGATAGAATTACACAGAATAGAATAAAAAATAAAAGCATAGAATAGAAAATAAAAGAATAGAATGGAAAAGAATAGAAATGAAAATAAGAGAATAGAAAATAAAAGGATACGATAGAATAGAAAAAAATAGAATCAAATTATATAGAATATAGCTGTCTTACAAAATTCGAATTTCAAATAGAATAGAATAAAATAGAAAGAATATAGCCGTCTTTCAGAATTCGAATTTCAAAATGCAAATTTCGAATAGCATAAAATAGAATATAGTCATCTTCCAAAATTTGAATTTCAAATAGAATAGAATCAGCTATTCTTCAGAATGAATTCAGATCGCTTTGATATTTTTGATTCAAATACTTCAAATCCATTGGAAAAAATTTGAATCCAGTCAAAAATGAAGAAGCAAAAGGAAATAAAACGAAACAAAACAAATTTTGTTACAAATGCAACAAAATTAAATTAGTAACTTAATGAATCGATGCAGAAATAAATTTAACATTTTTTTTTCATTCTGCACATGTCTAGTTGCACCCCCTAGTGTTACACCACTGGCTGCAAATAACAAACTTAAAGTAGAACTATAGGCAAAACATTTTTTATTTATCATGGATAGAGTAAGGGAGGGTTATAACCCCTGTCAGATTTTTTTTGCCATCTGTGTCCCATTGGGGAGATTTACCTTCACTTCCTGTCCAAAAGCCAGAACAGGAAGTGAGAGGAAATCCCTGCAAATTAGGGGAATCCCCTGGGGCCCCTGAGAACTAGCGTCCCCATTGGAAGATTTCCCCAATATTACTTTTCTGGGGACAACCCAAAGTTCAGTTTACTTTTACTTTCACTTTAAATGATAATGGTAAACAGGACAACTAGACAGGTGGATGGGGGGGCACAATAGACAGCAATAAATAATAGACAGCAATAAAAACTGACAGGGGTTCTTATCCCTCTTCACTCTATGCAACACAAAAAAAACACTTTTCTTTATACTTTAAAGGGTTACTAAACCCTAGTTTACATATCCTACTTACCTCCTCTGTGGAGTTGGTTTTGCACAGAGTGGCCCGATAATCCTTCTCTGGAGTCCCTCAGTGGCGCTGGTGGCTCCTCCTCTTCTTGAGTACCCCATCACAGAAGCATTCTCCTTTGGCACACCCCTTCGGGCGCGCTTCCAAGTCCTGCTGCTGTCTATTAACACAGACAGCAGTACTCGGCCCTGCCCCCGGCACCCACGTGATTGTATTTAATTAACAGCTGAGGGAGCCAATGACTGTGCTGCTATCAATCTAGCCAATCGGGACACGAGACACCAGCCAGAGCTTGTGTGCTCATTCCCGTTGTGGGAATTATGGGGCTCAGGTAAATAAAAGGGGGGGGGGGCTGCTGCATGACAGGAAGTTTTTCACCTTAATGCATAGCATGCATTAAGGTAAAAAACCTTGAGGGTTTACAACCCCTTTAAGAGTTTGTGTGCAATATTTATTATCCACCTGACTAAAAACTAAATGAAAAAAGTTAAATTACTCCAGGTGATAAACAAAAAGATAATACAGACAGAAACTTTACCTTCCCACAGAGGTTGCAGTCTACCTCATCTAATTGCGAAGAAATGGAAGACTCCTCTGACAAACTTAGAGCATGTCCTTGGGACTGAAGACCTTCCCTGGAGCATGACAACGCATTTTTATCAGGATCATTGTCCTAGAATACAACAGAAAAAGTCATCATAAGAGTGATAGTGTTACACTCTCTATAAAGGTGACATTAAAAACTTTACTTAAAATTGAGCGTCACCCTATCTAACACCCATGGCCCTAATGGTAGCTAATACCTCAGTCTATAATCTTTGGAAATTCTATACCTTTTTTTGGTTTAAAATGCCCCCACTTCCAGCCTCGATGTGGCAAGGTGCATCATTTCTGGTCTCCCGTTAGCTCCTGGGATATTAGTGTCATCAATTCCAGGAGTCAACGGGCATCCTCCATTGCGTTATTTCAAAACCAGAAATGCAATGCCAGGCGGACATAGGCACCATTTTTGAAAGTTTGAATCCCTGTTTTGATTATACAGGGTATCGAGTGGTGGCAGGGCTTTCTTTTCCGATACTTGCCTCTGCTCCTTCTGGGTCCTTTGTTGTCAAAAAGGTTGCTATAACAACAGGACAGGAACTTCTGCCACCTTTGTAAATAAATTGTGGCCTTCAAAAATGAAGGGTTTAAAGGTTTAAAGTTGTGTTGCAAAGATGAATTTCCCATCTTCAGTGTCCAAAACAAAGTCACTGATTTACAATTTCCTCATGTAAAATGCCTGCCTGCTCTAAATATCCAAAATTGGAAATACTCAACACCGGTAGATACCCGCTACAAAAATTCTTTCAGAGAAGAGGGTTGACCCTGGCTAATCATTGTACAGTATGTTTTGTGCCACCGTCATAGGTGGCAAAAATATTGCTTGATGGCCAACAATGTAAGAGCACACGATGGATGAACATTCGTCATATTTGCAACATTTGAGACATAGCTGTGAAAAAATTGGATTTTAGGTGTTGACTGTGCCCAAACACCATAGGCCCACTGAAAAGTTTCTGCAGAGCACAGGATGGACCCTACTTTAATAATCATTAATGTATGTGCAACTGTGACTTGGCTATGAAAAATCTTGGTTTTAGTTGTGGAAGGTGCCCAAACACCATAAGCCCACAGAAATATTCTGGCAGAGCACAGGATGGATACCAGAGGTGGTGTCCGATTGTTTATTTCCTGATGCTAAATGCCTGCTCAATTTCTCAGAAATTGCAACCTGTTCAAACAGGCTATCTAGCTGTGGTGCAAACCTGTATGCTATTTTCCACTGGCTGTGTCCAAAAAAGACACAATTTGCAGCATGTCCAAATTTGGTTTTTAAGCTGTGGTGCAAAACTTCATGCTATTTCCATCATTGGTGTTGAAAAAAATTAAAATTTTTTTTTTTGCTAAATGATCTGCGATTGCAAAATATATGCTCCATCTCTCACAGATTGCTGCCTGTTTAAAAAGGCTTTCTAGTTGTAGTACAGATCAGTATGCTTTTTCCATCATAAGTTTAAAAAAAAAAAGACAATATCTTTTTATATATACTAAATGCCCACTCAGGCTCTCATAAATTGCTGGCTGTCCAAATGTGTTTTCTAGTTGTGGTGCAAACCTGTGTGGTATTTCCATCCTCAGTGTCCAAAAAAATATACTAATATTTTTTTCATGATTTATAAATGCATGCTCAAACTCTTGTTGTGATGTAAATCTGTAAACTATTTTCATTGTCGGTGTCCAAAAGATGGTAAGTGCCAGCTCAAGCTCTCAGAATTTTTGGCCTGCAATCTTCTAGCTGAGGTGCAAACCTGTATGCTATTTCTATCTCTGGTGTAAAAAAAAAAAAAAAGAAAACATTTTTTATGGATGATAAATGCCTATTCAACCACTCAAAAATTGCAAACTGTCCATACAAGCTTAAAGTGGTTGTGTAGCCAAATTAATTTAAAAAAAACATCCCCTCTGTAACATAACAATATGTGTACCTATATCAGAGATTCTACTGATGCTCATGTGACTCCTCGGCTCCTCGGAGGAGAGAGAGCCTAGGAGTCACGTGAGCGCCAGGAGCCGCTCTGATATAGGTACAAATCAGCAGCTTTTTTATATAACACAGACAAAGGGACACCTATTGCAAAGGGGATGGGAGGTTTTTGTGGTAGTTATAATGGCAGCAGGAGGGGAGGGGAGTGGGCACTGACACAAGCCCTGACACAAGCAGACAAGCAGGGAGGGGGGAGAGGAGGACAGAGGAGAGCTGCAGATGATGGAGGCATGTAAACCGACCATGAGCTCAAGGCTCAGCAGCCATGATAAACTGTGGTCAGTTTACAGGGGGGAAGGGTATAGCCAGGCAGGATTAGCCAGGTTTTTTTAGCTGATATTGAGGGGGGGGGGGCAAATTACACAACACAAGCATTGTGCTATAACATGATTTAAGGGAACAGTATTTTTTTTTAAATTGTCTTAGGATAACAAACACTTTATATGGCACCGAGTTACTTTAACTGACAATTGCACGCTGTACCCAAATAAAATTGTTGTCTTTTTTTCCCCACAAATATAGCTTCCTTTTGGTGGTATTTGATCACCTTTTTTTTTTTTTAATTTTTGGTGCTAGAAACAAAAAAAGATCAACAATTAAACAAAAAAAAACAATATTATTTTTTGCTATAAAACATACCCCAACATTTTTTTAAAAAAAATCTAATTTCTTCACCAGTTTAGACCAATATGTATTCTGCTACATATTTTTTGGTAAACAAAAACCCAATAAACGTATATTGATTGGTTTGTGCAAAAGTTATCGCATCTAATCTGAATGTGACTTTCAGTCACTGGACATTGCATTGAGTCACTTCCCAAACCTCTGTGTGAATGCATACCTGAGCCCCCTCTCTGTCGAGCCATGTCCTCCATCCTGGACTCGGGTGAGACACAACAGCAGTTGCCATTGGCTCCCGCGGCTGTCAAAGTCAGTGAGCCAATCAGGGGAGAGAAGGGACAGCTTGGTGTCTGAATGGAAACACAGAGCTGCAGCTCGGCTCTGGTGCCCCCATAGCAAACTGCTTGCTGTGGGGGCATTCAACAGGAGGGGAGGGGCCAGGAGCAGCGAAGAGGGACCCAAGAAGAGGAGGATCTGGGCTGCTCTGTGCAAAACCAACTTCACAGAGGAGGTAAGTATAACATGTTTGTTATTTAAAGAAAAAAAAAAAGACTTTACAATCACTTTAAGGCTGGGTTCAGACTGGAGTATGGAGCAGCTCACAGCAGGGGTCCGGTGTGTCTCTATTCACATTTTCAGGTGCAATTTCAGCATGAATTTTTGGCTGAATTCAGACCTGAAATGGACCAAAAGATACACAGGACTCCTGTGCAATTTGCACCGGAGCCGCTGTGGAGATGAGTGAAATGGCTCTATAGAGAGCCGGTCACAATCTCCTGCTATGCGAATTGGATGCGGAGAAACCCACATACAATTCGCAATAGTGTGAACCCAGCCTAAGGCCCCTTTCAATTGGGTGTTCCAATTAGGCCTGCTTGTCAGTTTTTTAGGCAGATCCGATTGGAAGGTCCATGCATCACTAAGGACAGGTGGGTGTAAAGGACTTGTGTCTGTTTACAACAGTCTATCTAGCCCTCCCTACACCACATCCGACTTTCAAATAACAGAGTAATCTGAATGTGACTTTCAGTCACTGGACTTTGCATTGTGTCACTTCCCAAACCTCTGTGTGAATGCATACCTGAGCCCCCTCTCTGTCGAGCGATGTCCTAGATTACCCTCGGCCATCCCGGACTCTACTACCTTCTGATTTGCTGAGAAACAACAGCGGTGCCATTGGCTCCCGCAGCTGTCAGCGTTTTTACAGTAAGAACGGTAAATTCAGCAGACCTCTGGTCTAGGTGACTTGACTTGGGCTGCTTTCACACTGAGGCAGGCAGTCGCCGGCGGTAAAGCGGCGCTATATTTAGCGCCATTTTACCGTAATTTTAGCGGCGCTATTCATAAAGGGTTAAAACCGCCCGCAAAGCGCTGCACTTTGCCGGCGGGTTTGCAGCTCTGCCCCATTGTTTTCAATGGGAAGGGGCACTTTAGGAGCGGTGAATACACCACTCCTACAGCACTCCAAAGATGCGGCTTGCACTTTTTTGACTGTCCTGCAAGCGCACCTCTGGGCTTTCACATTGGAGTGAATTGAGCGGCTCTTTCAGGGCGCTTTGCAGGCGCTATTTTTTAGCACTTTAGCGCCTGCAAAGCGCATCAGTGTGAAAGTAGCCTTACTAAAAGCCAATCCTGAATCCAGAAATTTGGAGATTTAAGGTGTATTTACTCAACAACAGTATATACAAATGTGATTACAATGCTTTTGGACTTGCAGCGTCCTTTTTATAAAAAAAAAAAAAAAAAAGGCCAATAAAGTTACTATTTAGGTTTACAGGTGGAAACCACGTCAAAGGAGAACAGTGGTAGCAAATAGTGAATGTCCAATGTCGTTTCTAAAAAGAAAACCTAGCACAGCCTTTACAGCTGTATGCGTTATGAATAGACATGAACAGCAGTAGGTAAGTCTAATCTGCCGATTACAGCAAAGCAGTAAACAACCATATTTAATCTGCAGTTGCACCTAGACATGTGCGCATCCTTTTGTTCCGAATCGAATTCAGATAAAATGTTCATTATTTAGAGATTTAGATGTCTTAGAATTTCCAAATGACAATAGTAACTAATTTAAACAAATCCAAAATAGCAAAACAAAATTTTGAAAATAACAAATTACCCAGATTCAAATCAAACAAAATAGAATTTGAAAACAAATTTGAAATGTAAACATATTGCTTACTGTTGCTGATTTCCTTTCAAAGACGGTGTGTATTAAAATATAGCCATCTTCCAAAATTCGAATTTAGAAAAGAATAGGATAGAATTACACAGAATAGAATAAAAAATAAAAGCATAGAATAGAAAATAAAAGAATAGAATGGAAAAGAATAGAAATGAAAATAAGAGAATAGAAAATAAAAGGATACGATAGAATAGAAAAAAATAGAATCAAATTATATAGAATATAGCTGTCTTACGAAATTCGAATTTCAAACAGAATAGAATAAAATAGAAAGAATATAGCCGTCTTTCAGAATTCGAATTTCAAAATGCAAATTTCGAATAGCATAAAATAGAATATAGTCATCTTCCAAAATTTGAATTTCAAATAGAATAGAATCAGCTATTCTTCAGAATGAATTCAGATCGCTTTGATATTTTTGATTCAAATACTTCAAATCCATTGGAAAAAATTTGAATCCAGTCGAAAATGAAGAAGCAAAAGGAAATAAAACTAAACAAAACAAATTTTGTTACAAATGCAACAAAATTAAATTAGTAACTTAATGAATCGATTCAGAAATAAATGTAACATTTTTTTTTCATTCTGCACATGTCTAGTTGCACCCCCTAGTGTTACACCACTGGCTGCAAATGACCAACTTAAAGTAGAACTATAGGCAAAACATTTTTTATTTATCATGGATAGAGTAAGGGAGGGTTATAACCCCTGTCAGATTTTTTTTGCCATCTGTGTCCCATTGGGGAGATTTACCTTCACTTCCTGTCCAAAAGCCAGAACAGGCAGTGAGAGGAAATCCCTGCAAATTAGGGGAATCCCCTGGGGCCCCTGAGAACTAGCGTCCCCATTGGAAGATTTCCCCTATATTACTTTTCTGGGGACAACCCAAAGTTCGGTTTACTTTTACTTTCACTTTAAATGATAATGGTAAACGGGACAACTAGACAGGTGGAATCTCCCTAATGGGGGGCACAATAAACAGCAATAAATAATAGACAGCAATAAAAACTGACATGGGTTCTAATCCCTCTTCACTCTATGCAAAACAAAAAAAAACACTTTTCTTTATACTTTAAAGGGTTACTAAACCCTAGTTTACATATCCTACTTACCTCCACTGTGCAGTTGGTTTTGCACAGAGTGGCCCGATAATCCTTCTCTGGGGTCCCTCAGTGGCACTGGTGGCTCCTCCTCTTCTTGAGTACCCCATCACAGAAGCACTCTCCTTTGGCACACCCCTTCGGGCACACTTCCGAGTCCTGCTGCTGTCTATTAACACAGACAGCAGTACTCGGCCCTGCCCCCGGCACCCACGCGATTGTATTTAATTAACAGCTGAGGGAGCCAATGACTGTGCTGCTTTCAATCTAGCCAATCGGGACACGAGACACCAGCCAGAGCTTGTGTGCTCATTCCCGTTGTTGGAATTATGGGGCTCAGGTAAGTAAAAGGGGGGAGGGGGGGCTGCTGCATGACAGGAAGTTTTTCACCTTAATGCATAGCATACATTAAGGTAAAAAAACCTTGAGGGTTTACAAACCCTTTAAGAGTTTGTGTGCAATATTTATTATCCACCTGACTAAAAACTAAATGAAAAAAGTTAAATTACTCCAGGTGATAAACAAAAAGATAATACAGACAGAAACTTTACCTTTCCACAGAGGTTGCAGTCTACCTCATCTAATTGCGAAGAAATGGAAGACTCCTCTGACAAACTTAGAGCATGTCCTTGGGACTGAAGACCTTCCCTGTAGCGTGACAACGCATTTTTATCAGGATCATTGTCCTAGAATACAACAGAAAAAGTCATCATAAGAGTGATAGTGTTACACTCTCTATAAAGGTGACATTAAAACTTTACTTAAAGTTGAGCGTCACCCTATCTAACACCCATGGCCCTAATGGTAGCTAATACCTCAGTCTATAATCTTTGGAAATTCTATACCTTTTTTTGGTTTAAAATGCCCCCACTTCCAGCCTCGATGTGGCGAGGTGCATCATTTCTGGTCTTCCGTTAGCTCCTGGGATATTAGTGTCATCAATTCCAGGAGTCAACGGGCATCCTCCATTGCGTTATTTCAAAACCAGAAATGTTGCAATGCCAGGCGGACATAGGCACCATTTTTGAAAGTTTGAATCCCTGTTTTGATTATACAGGGTATCGAGTGGTGGCAGGGCTTTCTTTTCCGACACTTGCCTCTGCTCCTTCTGGGTCCTTTGTTGTCAAAAAGGTTGCTATAACAACAGGACAGGAACTTCCGCCACCTTTGTAAATAAATTGTGGCCTTCAAAAATGAAGGGTTTAAAGTTGTGTTGCAAAGATGAATTTCCCATCTTCAGTGTCAGAAACAAAGTCACTGATTTACAATTTCCTCATGTAAAATGCCTGCCTGCTCTAAATATCCAAAATTGGAAATACTCAACACCGGTAGATACCCGCTCCAAAAATTCTTTCAGAGAAGAGGGTTGACCCTGGCTAATCATTGTATCAACAGTATGTTTTGTGCCACCGTCATAGGTGGCAAAAATATTGCTTGATTGATGGCCAACAATGTAAGAGCACACGATGGATGAACATTCGTCATATTTGCAACATTTGAGACATAGCTGTGAAAAAATTGGATTTTAGGTGTTGACTGTGCCCAAACACCATAGGCCCACTGAAAAGTTTCTGCAGAGCACAGGATGGACCCTACTTTAATAATCATTAATGTATGTGCAACTGTGACTTGGCTATGAAAAATCTTGGTTTTAGTTGTGGAAGGTGCCCAAACACGATAAGCCCACAGAAAAATTCTGGCAGAGCACAGGATGGATACCAGAGGTGGTGTCCGATTTGTTTATTTCCTGATGCTAAATGCCTGCTCAATTTCTCAGAAATTGCAACCTGTTCAAACAGGCTATCTAGCTGTGGTGCAAACCTGTATGCTATTTTGCACTGGCTGTGTCCAAAAAAGACACAATTTGCAGCATGTCCAAATTGGTTTTTAAGCTGTGATGCAAAACTTCATGCTATTTCCATCATTGGTGTTGAAAAAAATAATTTTTTTGCTAAATGATCTGCGGTTGCTAAATATATGCTCCATCTCTCAGAGATTGCTGCCTGTTCAAAAAGGCTTTCTAGTTGTAGTACAGATCAGTATGCTTTTTCCATCATACGTTTTAAAAAAAAAAAGACAATATCTTTTTATATATACTAAATGCCCACTCAGGCTCTCATAAATTGCTGGCTGTCCAAATGTGTTTTCTAGTTGTGGTGCAAACCTGTGTGCTATTTCCATCCTCAGTGTCCAAAAAAATATACTAATATTTTTTTCATGATTTATAAATGCATGCTAAAACTCTTGTTGTGATGTAAATCTGTAAACTATTTTCATTGTCGGTGTCCAAAAGATGGTAAGTGCCAGCTCAAGCTCTCAGGATTTTTGGCCTGCAATCTTCTAGCTGAGGTGCAAACCTGTATGCTATTTCTATCTCTGGTGTAAAAAAAAAAAAAAAGAAAACATTTTTTTATGGATGATAAATGCCTATTCAACCACTCATAAATTGCAAACTGTCCATACAAGCTTAAAGTGGTTGTGTAGCCAAATTAATAAAAAAAAAAAAAACATCCCCTCTGTAACATAACAATATGTGTCCCTGTGTTATATAAAAAAGTTGCCGATTTGTACCTATATCAGAGATTCTACCGAAGCTCATGTGACTCCTCGGCTCCTCGGAGGAGAGAGAGCCTAGGAGTCACGTGAGCTCCAGGAGCCGCTCTGATATAGGTACAAATCAGTAGCTTTTTTATATAACAAAGGGAAAGGGACACCTAATGCAAAGGGGATGGAAGGTTTTTGTGGTAGTTATAATGGCAGCACGAGGGGAGGGGAGTGGGCACTGACACAAGCCCTGACACAAGCAGACAAGCAGGGAGGCGGGAGAGGAGGACAGAGGAGAGCTGCAGATGATGGAGGCATGTAAACCGACCATGAGCTCAAGGCTCAGCAGCCATGATAAACTGTGGTCAGTTTACAGGGGAGAGGGTATAGCCAGGCAGGATCAGCCAGGTTTTTTAGCTGATATTGAGGGGGGGGGGGCAAATTACACAACACAAGCATTGTGCTCTATAACATGATTTAAGGGAACAGTATTTTTTTTTAAATTGTTTTAGGATAACAAACACTTTATATGGCACCGAGTTACTTTAACTGACAATTGCACGCTGTACCCAAATAAAATTGTTGTCTATATTTCCCTACAAATATAGCTTCCTTTTGGTGGTATTTGATCACCTCTTTTTTTTAAATTTTTGGTGCTAGAAACAAAAAAAAGATCAACAATTAAAAAAAAAAAACAATATTATTTTTTGCTATAAAACATACCCAATAAAATGTAAAAAAAAAAAAAAAAAAATCGAATTTCTTCACCAGTTTAGACCAATATGTATTCTGCTACATATTTTTGGTAAACAAAAACCCAATAAACGTATATTGATTGGTTTGTGCAAAAGTTATCGCATCTAATCTGAATGTGACTTTCAGTCACTGGACATCGCATTGCGTCACTTCCCAAACCTCTGTGTGAATGCATATCTGAGCCCCCTCTCTGTCGAGCCATGTCCTCGGCTGAGACACAACAGCAGTTGCCATTGGCTCCCGCGGCTGTCAAAGTCAGTGAGCCAATCAGGGGAGAGAAGGGACAGCTCCGTGTCTGAATGGAAACACAGAGCTGCAGGTCGGCTCTGGTGCCTCCATAGCAAACTGCTTGCTGTGGGGGCATTCAGCAGGAGGGAGGGGCCAGGAGCAGCGAAGAGGGACCCAAGAAGAGGAGGATATGGGCTGCTATGTGCAGTTGCAACTGCACAGAGGAGGTAAGTATAACATGTTTGTTATTTAAAGAAAAAATAAAAAGACTTTACAATCACTTTAAGGCTGGGTTCAGACTGGAGTATGGAGCGGCTCACAGCAGGGGTCCGGTGTGTCTCCATTCACATTTTCAGGTGCAATTTCAGCATGAATTTTTGGCTTAATTCAGTCCTGAAACGGACCAAAAGATGCACAGGACTCCTGTGCAATTTGCACCGGAGCCGCTGTGGAGATGAGTGAAATGGCTCTATAGAGAGCTGGTCACAATCTCCTGCTATGCGAATTGGATGCGGAGAAACCCACATACAATTCGCAATAGTGTGAACCCAGCCTAAGGCCCCTTTCAATTGGGTGTTCCAATTAGGCCTGCTTGTCAGTTTTTTAGACATATCCAATCGGAAGGTCCATGCATCACTAAGGACAGGTAGGTGTAAAGGACTTGTGTCTGTTTACAACTGTCTATCTTCGGGTCCAAATAAATATGCTAAAAAAAACATGTTGAGCACTGTGTCCTTATCCATTTTGACAGACCAGACTGGAGGTAGCCAGGTGGAAACAGACAGCAGAGTCTGTTTACACAAGACTGCCCATAGACCAGAGCAGGGTTGGTCTGTGTCCACTCTGCTTAAACTCAGCAGACATGGATATGACATCCACCCCGCTCTGCTTTAATCAGCAGAGGACCAGCTCACAGATCCCCTGCTAAGCAGAACGGATTCCACCCAGCGTGAAATGGGCTTACTACTACTTTAAGTAAATGATATCTTTGTTAAACACAAGATATTGTAAACACGTAAACGAGGGTTAGGGCTGCAAACAGCAAATGTTCAAATGTTGTTTCTAATGAGAAAATAGAGCACCACTTTTACACTTCATGATTGTCTCTCCCTGCAGCAAAGAAATTGATTGCCTATCCTTTCGGTAAGGAAATGTGAGATCACTCTTTAATTTTTAACTTTGTAAGAGTTTTTCTGCAAGTTCGTTCTTTTCTTTATCTAGCTTGCCAGCTTGTGCAGAAGTGCTGAGAGAGGTGTTAGACAGGATACGCCTTTTTAGATTAAACATGTCAGGAACATATACTGCTTGCTAAATGACATTTGACCATTGCGGTCAATGTGATAAGGTTTAGTGATGAATTTTAAGTCTTAGAATTGTGACGATGTAACAAATTGTGATGATGAGTCTGTCTCTGGGCAGAAAAACTATGAACTATGAATATTTTGCAAGATCAGTATTAATTGTATAACATGAATGCTTGAATGTGATTGGTTGTTCATGGGACTTTCCCTACAATGCCTTATCTTTGTAACCACATATATTCTGTCAGAATGGAATAAACCAGCGTACTCGTGACCAACCATATACTGTGTATGGTGTCTATGATTACCCGTCCGGACAGACAGTTTTTCCATTGACCACCAAAGTCCAGCAAAGGGAAAGAAGGGCTAAAACAGAGGACCTTACACTTTCACTGCAGCAGCATCCAATACACTGACACTATGGCTGCCCCCCCGTTCTTATAGTGATGACGCTGACTTAACCAAAAGTCCCCTCATTGGCCCTTCTAAGGCTGCTGGCCATAGTTCAAAGGCAATAAAGTGCATTATGGTTTTAAAAAAATATGCTGTAAGAATCTACTCATAAATTAGCCAGGACCGCAAATCTGAAACACATAGGATTCACCTGGAGCCCATGGTAGCAGTGAGCCTAAGCCTCATCCCTAGTTACAATATAGTGAAAAGTGCTACATTACTTGTTAGTTATTTGTCTCCTTAGACACCAAAACACATGATGGTGCATTATTTTTCACGCAGGCTGAATTTTCCCTACAACTGCAAAGGTATGAATAAATACTTTGTGTGTCTATTTCATGTTTACTGCGGTTTCCATGCAGTGGCTTATTGCTTTAGTGCCTTTGTTCATGTTAGAGCAATGTATTTATCCATACAAGTCAACAAGACTGTAAAAGCAGCTCAAAGCACGTACCTTAATAATTTCAAAAGCATCTCAAACTGACATTAAAATGCAAACAGAAGTTACCTGAAGCAAGCTATAATTACCTAACTATGCCCATTGTATAGACCCTTAAACTGCTGGGAGCTGCTTACACCTGAACCCAGACTGAAAACAGCAATTAATATTGTGATAAGCAAAAGAGAATGGAACAGTTGTACAGTATTACCTCATCAAAGGTGCCCCAGTCCACCTTATCGGAATCTAAAGAAGAAACAGAATTTTCTCCCGAAAAAAGTTCCAAATCTGTAGAATGTAAACTTTCAGCAGGGTATGAGGTCAAAGTATCATCATGATATTGGCTCTAGGATAAAATACAAATTGTCAAATCAAGATTCTGAAAACCATATACTTTCCATAAGGAGATTATTAAAAACAATATTTAGAATTAATTCTGTAAATCTTGAATTAGAAGAAGTCATGTCAATTTCAATTCCAGTCCTTCTAATCAGGGGATGCTATGGAACGAGATGAATGGGTCTTTTTTATCACCCTCGCTCCGTGGATGTGATACTTACTGCCTTAATTTCCTAACCCTTCACACTATACTCACATTTTCCCTTGAAAAATTGAACTACAACTTTTTTCCTGTGGTGTGCACAGTTCTAGAGATACTATGTTTTTGTATGTTTTTGTATTTTGTCTAGAGATACTAGGGTCTGCTCTTCCCATTGATGTCTCCTTGTGTAAGCTGTTTCTCTCTTTTCCTGTTTTTATGTTTATTTGGTTAACATCCACAACAAAAATGTATTAATTGTTTTCTTAAGGAGTCAGCATACCAAGCCATTTTGGACAAATTCATGTTCCCAACTTTGTGGGAACAGTTTGGGGAAGATGACTGCGCACCAGTGCACAAAGCAATGTCCATAAAGACATGGATGAGGGGGTTTGGGGTGGATCTCAACCCGATAGAACACCTTTGGGGGGAATTAGAGCAGAGACTGCAAGCCAGGCCTTCTTGTCCACATCAGTGCCCCTGGACGGCGTAATTCTGTTACGAAATGCGGAGGGCAGAGCGACGCACTGGCGCCACCTTGTGTCAGTGTTTGTGTTTCCAGAAGGACGGGTTTGTCTGAGCGTGTGCCGGCCGGCGCACCAGACTTCAGGTGTTTTTTTCTGATTTTACATTGTAAGTGTGATACTTTGCTTTACAATTCAATTAATCTTAAAGGTTTTATACTATTGGAGCATTTATATCTTTTCATGCCACGCACATCCACGTATGGGCTGAAATCCAACGAGGCAATCTGAGAAGTAATAGCTTTGCTGGGTGTTCTTGGAGATTGCATGATTACCACAGGCGATGTGAAGTGTTTTGATTCCATCTGATACGCCTTGGAGTGTGGTATACACCATTACAGGCTTCCCTAGATCCTCTGTAATGGAGGGGATCTAGGGCTTCTGGTAAGAAGTAATTCTCTACACAGCGGTGGTGGATTTAGCACAAGGTTTTCTACATCAACATTGGAGTTTTATATTCTGATGAACTTTTACTTATTTAATCTGCACGGGTGGATGTCACATATACTTCAGCCATTTATATGATTGGACATTATGTATTCTTCACTTTTATTTATGCCATTTATTCAGTCACTTGGCTCAGGTGATTTTGAATATTCATTAATTTGTGATTCAATGTGTGTGCATATAAGATTTATGATTCTAGTTTATAACATAAATGGTTTGTACCTTTATGATAGATTTTAAATCACCTCCTAATCAGTGGGTTAGTGCAGGAGTTTGCACTTATTGATTATTTATTTATGAATTTAGCGCAATTCTGTTTTTTTTTCTATTTTTATTTACTGTACTGATGCTATGCAGGAGAATCGCTGCTCTTAATATTTTCTACATGCATTTTCACAGTAATTTTTTGTGATTTAGGCACACTTGTACAGTTGCATTGTCATATCTTAGCGCAGTTTCTTTTCCTTTTTTCTACATGTCCACATCAGTGCCTAACCTCACAAATGCACTTGTGGAAAAATGGTCAAATATTCCCATAGACACACTCCTAAACCTTGTGGACAGCCTTCCCAGAAGAGTTGAAACTGTTCTAGCTGCAAAAGGTGGGCCAACTCAATATTGAACCCTAGGGACTAAGACTAGGATGCCATTAAAGTTCATGTGCGTGTAAAGGCAGTTGTCCCAATACTTTTGACAATATAGTGTGTGCATATATATATGTATAATTATTTTTTAGCTATGGACAACATTGCAAAAATATATCCATAATTAGTATATAGAGTATATATATTTGTATTATTAGATTAAAAGTGTGTGAATTAAACATCTTGAAAAATTTAGCTTTTTTTGTGTATTTTATTGATATATGATGTTTTATGGTATATATTGTTATCTGAGGTTTTTTTGAACAATGAGAACAAAACAGGGTGAAAATAGTTAAAAATAGTGACGGCATAGGGTACCCCCCCAAAATCATACCAGACCCTTATCCAAGCATGCAGCCCAGCAGGTCAGGAAAAGGGAGGAAATGAGCGAGCGACCGCCCCCTTCCTGGACCATACCAGGCCACATGCCCTCAACATGGGGGGTTGGTGCTTTGGGGCAGAGGGGCCCTGCGCAGTGAATGTGATTTTCACCATTCAGGCTGGGTTCACACTGGTATGACAGCACAGTTGTACGACTGTGGATCCGACTTTGCCCTGCGACTTGAAGTCCGACTTCCATCTGACTTTAGAGAACAGGATCCGACAGGCCACATGCACTCAATATACTCAATATAGAGGGGATTGGTGTTTTGGGGCAGGGGAGCCCTGGGCTCCCCACCCCAAAGCACCTTGTGCCCATATTGATGGGGACAAGGGGCTCTTCCCGACAACCCTGGTCAGTGGTTGTCTGGGTCTTCGGGCGGGGGGGGGCTTATCAGAATCTGGAAGCCTCCTTTAACAAGGCGGCTCCCAGACCCCAACTCCCCACCCTATGTGAATGAGTATGGGGTACCCCTACCCATTCACCTAAAAAAAAACAGGTTTTTGACAAAGTAATTTATTAAAGCAGCTCCGGTGTCTCATCTCCTTCCGATTTCTTCTCCCCTCCGGCGATGTCTTCAGCCTCAGGTTCTTCTCCCTCTGCTGATAACTTCTTCCATCTCCAGTTCTCCTCTCTCCGCTGATGTCTTCTTCCGATGTCTTCTCCCTCTGCCGGCTCTCTTCTCTCCGTGGTCTTCTCCCTCTGTTCTTCCTCCGTTCCTCACACAAGGCTGGCTCCCGCTCTAATGCTAGAGCCATGGGTGTGCCATTACTTATATAGCAATGGGGTCGTGGTCACCCAGTGACATCATCTGGGGCCCTGCCCCCTTGTGACATCACCGTCCCATCATGCCACAGGCAATGATGTCACAAAGTGGCGCCCCCATTGCTATATAAGTAATGACACACCCCTGTGTTAGAGCAGGAGTCAGCATCGGGTGAAGCTTGGAGGGAGAACAGAGAGAGAAGACAGCGGAGAGAGGAGAGCCAGCAAAGGGAGAAGACAGCGGAAGAAGACAGCAGAAGAAGACAGTGGAAGAAGACATCAGCGGAGAGAGGAGAACTGGCGACAGAAGAAGTTATCAGCGAGGGAGAAGATCTGGAGGCTGAAGACATCGCCGGAGGGGAGAAGAAATCGTAAGGAGATGAGACGCTGGAGGTGCTTTAATAAATGACTTTGTCAAAGACCTGTTTACTGTTTTTATTTTTGACACTTTTTTTGGCGGGTGAATGGGTAGGGGTACAATGTACCCCATATACATTCACACAGGGTGGGGAGCGGGGAACTGGGGCTGCCTTGTTAAAGGGGGCTTCCAGATTCCGATAAGTCCCCCGCCTGCAGACCCCGACAACTGGCCAGTTTTGTCGGGAAGAGGCCATTGTCCTTATCAACATGCCCCAAAGCACCAACCCCCCCATGTTGAGGGCATGTGGCCTGGTATGGTCTGGGGGGGCGCATGCTCGTCCCTTCCCTTTTCCTGACCTGCCAGGCTATCTGCTCGGATAATGGTCTGGTATGGATTTTGGGGGGACCCCATGCCGTTTTTTCAGCATGGGGGGTTTCCCTTAAAATCCATGCCAGACTGGTCTGGTATGGTCTTGGAGGAGAAACCCTAGGCTGTTTTTCTTTTTATAATTTTGGTGTGGTGTTTCCCCTCAAGATTCATACTAGACACAAAGGGCCTAGTATTGTCGGGATCAAAGTCGGATCCCGTTCATTGAAGTCAGATGGAAGTCGGACTTTAAGTCGCAGGGAAAAGTTGGATCCACAGTCGTACGACTGTCGTGTCGTACCAGTGTGAACCCAACCTCATTCATTGGTGGTCAATCAATTGCTGTCACTGAAAACATATTCACCTGAAAGAATCACCTGCAGTAAATGTTTAATTAACTGCTTTATAAATATGTCTCTACTAAGTCCCCTTTCACACTTATACGACTTGTCCCACGATTTGGGACTGCAAAGTAGCATGACAAGTCGACTTCAGAAGTCTTTCCGACTTCAAAGTAGTCCCTGTACTACTTTGGTCCGATTTTGATGCCACTTACACAGGCATTCCCTGAAATTGCGGTGAAATCGCGGCCGCGAATCACGGCAAAATCTCACGACTTTGAAGTCGCACAAGTGTGAAAGGGGCATAAAACTGGTGAACTCAAAATCTGGTGTAGCTGTGCAACGTAGCCATCAGCTTCTAACTGCAGCTTGTTCAATTAAAGGGTAACTCCACTTTCGTGGGAAAAAAAATAGCAAATAATGAAAAAATAATATAGTATATAATATATGATTGTGACACTAATCATTTGTAATTGAATGTTATTAACAATTAATTTTCCTTTTCAATCTGCAGCCAATGTAATTTTCTGAGAATACATTGCAATATGGCTACCTGAAGTTTTCTGTACACAGTGTACTGACCACTCCCCAGAAACATAATTTCCTGCCTGTGTGATTGGCTCACCAATTTTCCCAGAAGTCTGCCTAAGATACAAGTCAGATTTCAGGCATCCCTTGCATCTAATTTTTTTAGAGATACTTTCAATAGGAACCCGTCTAAAGGGATGCAGACCCAGCAGATTTCCTCATCAGTGATCTGCAGCTCCACACCTGACGGTTAATTATGAAACCACTCCCATTAGTCCCACTCAGAACAGAGGCACAGAGAAACATACAGGGATTTCTTCAGAATAACAAAAGGTTGGAATCTGCAACAAAGATTGTTATAATCCTTGCAATGTACGTTGATCACCCAGGGGGCAATGTTTTTTTCTCAACAAAAGTGGAGTTATGCTTTAAGCTTTGGAAATAAAACCTGGAAGCTGATTAGCTTCTGTGCAGAGTTGCCCCAACCCAAGTTTTGCACTCTCCAGTTTTAGCTAATCCCCTCCTATGTGTTATTTTTCCACTGTATATTTCATTTTTTAGGTTCTATTTTCACACCTATTTTCATCTATTGTTTAAAACTCTCTAAGTAACAACAAACTTCATCCAAAACAACACTGTGACTTACAGCCCTCTAAAGTGATAAAAAAAAAAACAATCTTTTTTGGCTTCAGTGCAATTCGAAATTTACATTTCAAATATTTTATCAAATTTTAACCGTTTCTTGATCTGAACTTTAGCCTCAAAGCAGCCAATATGCAATTTGGAAGGCAACAAACAGCATAAGTGTTACTTTGTCTTAGCCATCCAAGTCTACCTCAAAAAGTGAAGAAACAGAACCTCCTGTCGAAATGTCCAAAACATCTTCATTAGACTGGAAACTTTCACTGAAGCGTGACGTCAAATGCATTTTCTCAGGATCATCACTCTAGGATTCAATAAAACGGGTTAAATCAAGATCAGAAAACAATATACATCTTCTATAAAGAGATAATTAAAACTAAAATTAGGGGCTGATATAAAAAGTAGAAGTATAGCTGTACTGCGGACACACTCCTGTTTTAAATAAAAATTACAGAGGAGATGTGGCCGGTGGCTGAAGAGGATGGCCGCGTGAGAAGAGAGCTCCGTGTTACCCAGCTCCATCATCACTTCTAACGAGTCACAGACCGCAAAACTCACCCAGATCGGGTCCGGAAACCTCCCACTGTAACCCTGGCCACCATGGGTAAGAGAAAGTACGGCAGAGGCCCTTGCAAGATTACGGAATTCTTCACAGTGGCGTGTACGCCACTGTCCCAATATGGCGCTGCAGCCTCTGCACATGAGCATGCATCCAACAGCTCTAAAGGCAGCAAGAGAGGAGGGAAAAAGGGACATGAATCTAACTCCCTCTTCCCCAGCAGTAGCAACCATTCCCCCTTAGGGAACACCCCAGTGCACAGCCCCCAGAAATCTGCTCAGAAAAGATCTGACACGTATATATTCAGGAGATAGGAAGGGGGGATACTTGTCACAGGACAACGGAGTTCTATGAACAAATGCATTACTTTCCCACTACTGGATAGCCCTTAAGTGATACTACAATGAAAGACATGCTGGTATCACTGTGTGGGTCCATGCACAGAGACCTCATGGAGTGTATTACACAGATGAAGTCAGACATTGCTGAGGTGTGGGACAGAGTCAGCCACGTGGAACACAAAATGGCTGATTTTGCAACTGCTCACAATGAGCTAGAGGATGCTCACAATGAAAAGGAAGATGAGCTAGAGTTACTAAGAAGTAAATTGGCAGATTTTGAAGACAGATCCCGCATAAATAACGTAAAACTACATGGAGTGGCGGAGTCTGTACCTTCTGCAAAACTCAATTTGTACAACAACTCATAACCACCTTGCTCCCTGATACTCCTCCCAGAGAAGTCATTGTGGACCGGGCTCATAGATTACCTAAGCCGCAACAACTACCTGAAAGGATCCCACGAGACGTCATTGTTTGTATACATTTCTTTCATGTGAAAAATGACCTCATGCGTTTTGCCAGGCAGAAATCTCTGCTACCAGACCCATATGCAGGAACTGCAATATACACAGACCTCTCACAATACACTACATTGGCCTGCAAAAAGCTAGTTCCTCTCACCAAATTACTGCGCAACATCCATCTGTCCTACTCTTGGGGGTTTTTGACCAAGTTACTTATCACAAAAGATGGTCATACCTTCGCTTTTAAATCCCTGGAAGAGGGATTGCGACTAACAAAGACCTGGTGACTGTTACCACAAGATGAAGAATCTACACTGTTCAAATCATCCCCCAGTCGTATCTCCCCTGAGTGGAGACAGGTTTATGCAACTTGAACCTAGCCTGCAGCCTCTCTAATCTTTGACCCGGCTGGGTCTGACTTGTTCATTAACTGCAGAGGTGGAAGCTGGTTACCTGGTGCTATACTGGTTACCTGGTTCCGCCTATACTGAGCCCTAGATTAATGGTTAAAGTGGACAGGGATCCACAATGGGTAACTGGGTTACCACCAACGTCCACAGGGACTAAGAATAATGCAGATTAAAACAGCTAGGGAAACAGCTATCTATGTGAGCAGGATGGATCAAGGGTGACAATTAACACTAGACAGAAAGGGAAAGTTTGATGTTAAGATGTGGGATGAATTTGAGGTCAGTCAGGCACTACAACTAGTAAAGTCAAAACAGAGAAATGAGAGTTAAAATAGAATACTTTATATGTTGTCAGAGAGGGAAGATGGGAGGAGCACTATGGCTGCCCGTCTGATCATAGAAGCTAGAGTATATGAAGTATGGGATTACAATACATGGGATGCAAAGGATATCAGAACAAAATAAGGAAAGCAGAATTTAAAGCAGGGGATTATTAAAGAGTTAAAAGAAAGCGAGAGAATGATATGCATGTGTTGTGTACAAAAGGGAAAAATGTAAGCGATTTTAGAGAGATATTAGTTTATGTGTGTGAATGCTGGAAACGTTAGGTCTATCTCTTGTGTGTATCATGCATGCAGATGTGACCCCCCTCCTTTGCACTCTCATGAAAGAATGTAGCGGGGATGAGCGATCAGTGATAAGCTGGAAGGATACCATGCCAATTTCATTTTTTTAGACAAAACATTTTTAACAAAATGTGCCGGGTTAATTAATCGATTGATAAACAATGTGATCACAATTATTTTGAATCTGTTTTACAAACATGCTAAAATGAAGGTTACATTTAACCGTGTATTACACAAATTGAATATCCTTTGATAGTGGAAACAGTGCATTTAAAAAAGGCAAATAAAGTAAAATGTCCTCATTAAAGGAAATATATCTGTGGATATATATTATAATTAGGGTGTGATATTGAGATTATCACTTAAGTATTAATTTCTGATATGAGTTTAACAATATTATTAATAAATATAATAAATTATTAATATATATATTGTAACTGGTTTAGAGAATCTTTGGTTGAAAATGAAATCAAAGTTATTGGGGAAATATGTAAAATAGGATTAGTTTAGATTAAGATAAAAATTTTGTAATTTTACATTTATAAAACAAACCCTTATTGAGAGAAAAAAAGATTAAGTTGAGGTTGTTAATTGGAATATAGCTGCCATAATATTTAACAAAGCCAAGATGGATGGGATACATCCATGGAAACAGAAGTTTTTCTGCAAAAATTAAATGTAAAGGTCTGATAATAACTTGATGTGCAGGCCATGATGTGAGAGTAATAATAAATACAATTTAAAAATAACAGACCCATCACATTTTTATAGTTTTTGATCTGGCTGAGAGCTTTCTGTTCTGTCATATACAGATTGTTGGTCCTTTTTGTTTTTATTTTTTATTTTTTCGAAATCCAAAGCAGAATGTGTGGATTGTGAAACGATGTGCCCCTTTTCCTTGTAAGGGCCGTGGTATAAGCAGAAGAATACTTTGAAATTATTGGACATCTCTGCATGACCACAGGTTATTGTTATAATTTATTATGTTATGACATCAGGAAAATAATGTCAGATGGAAACTGAGGACTTGTGTTATCTAGCTAAAACTTGCAATGAGAAATTATAATATTGCCAGGAAAAAGTTGTCTTTTTGAAACATGAAACTGGAGTTCTGACACAAACAGCATGATAGAAAATAAGCCATTGTAATATATTTATGCCAGCTGGACCCAGTAATAAAGGGTTCACCCCAATATATCAGAGCTGTAGCTTTATGCAAAGGTGCAGACATTATTTTGGTCAAATATTACATTTTTAATGGTCCCACATTCTGCACACATTCTGCACAGCAAATATACAGCTAACTAAATGTTTGTCTAATGAAAGGTGTGCAACTCACAGATTCCACCCTAGTGCTGGCTAGGGATGGGTCCGGTGTTCGATTAGAACCCACGTTCGAATCGAACATCGGGCGTTCGACCGCTCATCGAGCCCAGAACTATTTGGGCCGTTCGCATCAAATTCGTGTGATGCGAACGGCCCACAATGCACTGCGCCAGTCGCAGTGCATTGCTGGCTGATGATTGGCCAAACATGCACTGTGACCCCGAATGCTTGGCCAATCATAGAGCCAGCGGCGAGGAGAGCAATAATTGGCCACAGGCAGGATGCACGGGGACGTCATGGGGACTTCCCTATGGCTTTCCCCATGACATCAGAGGGGGGCGGGTCACCAGGTGGCCCTGTCCTCCGTTATAAAAGACCTGTCAGACGCAGCGAAGCCTCACACAGCGGGAGCCTCCCATTGCGCGGAGCGGCCCAAGAAGAGACGCCAACGCCATGGAAGAAGATGCCGGACGAGAAGACCAGAGCAAGAAGAAGCGGATCGGAGGAAGAAGAAGATGGAAGAAGAAGATGGAAGAAGATGCCGGAAGGAGAAGATGAAGAAACCGAAGGATGAAGAAAGGAAGAAGGAAGAAGACCAGAAGAAAGAAGATGAAACAAGATTTTAATAAAGGAATTGTCAAAGACCGTCTCCTGTCATTTTTACCATTTTTGTCACTTTTTTGGTGAAATGGTAGGGGTACTTTTGTACCCCCTTACCATTTCACACAGGGGGGCCGGGATCTGGGGTCCCCTTGTTAAAGGGGGCTTCCAGATTCCGATAAGCCCCCCACCCGCAGACCCCCACAACCAATGGCCAGGGTTGTGGGGAAGAGGCCCTTGTCCTCATCAACATGGGGGCAAGGTGCTTTGAGGGGTCACAGACCCCCAAAGCACCCTCCCAATGTTGAGGACATGTGGCCTGGTATGGTTCAGGAGGGAGGGGGGCGCTCTCGTCCCCCCTCTTTTCCTGCGGCCTGCCAGGTTGCGTGCTCGGATAAGGGTCTGGTATGGATTTTGAGGGGGACCCCACGCCATTTTTTTTTGGCCGGGGGGTTCCCCTTAAAATCCATCCCAGACCTCAAGGGTCTGGTATGGATTTTGAGGGGGACCCCACGCCATTTATTTTTTTATTTTTTGGCCGGGGTTCCCCTTAATATCCATAGCAGACCTGAAGAGCCTGGTAATTGAATTTGGGGGGACCCCCACGCTTTTTTTTTTATCAATGACTTTTTTTTTATCAATCACTTTCAATGAATGACTGTTCTCTGTGTTACGGGAGCCGACAATTCATTAGCCGCGAGTGATTTTAAATAGTTTTTTTTCCTGCAAAAATGACACTTTGTGCAGGGACAGTTCTAAGCACGGGAAACATGCGCCCCTTCACAGGCATACTATAGACACCCCCCAGGTACGGAATTTAAAGGAATATTACACTTTTATTGTTTCACATTAAGCATTATTAAAATCACTGCTCCTGAAAAAACGTCCGTTTTAAAAAAAAAAATTGATACATGTCCCCTGGGGCAGGACCCAGGTCCCCAAACACTTTTATGACAATAACATGCATATTAGCCTTTAAAATTAGCACTTTTGATTTCGAACGTTCGCGTCCATTGTAATTAATAGGGTTCTAATGTTCGCACAAACTTTAGGTCCGTTCGCGGGTTCTGGTGCGAACCGAACCCGGGGGTGTTCGGCTCATCCCGAGTGCTGGCCCAGTAGAGCTGGGATTAATAATTCAACTTTAAGGACCCCAGAATGAGAAGAACAAGTGGTCCACGGGGGGCAACTTCTTATGAAACAGGATTTTGGAAAAATGTTATCTTTTATGTCTGGCAGTCACTCTTTTCCCTCCAGCTTGACACATGGGCCGTGTCATCAGTCACAAGCACTTATGGCTGCCTTAGTAAATGAGCATGGGATAGAGACAGCTTTCACCACAGTTGTTTTTATAACATACCACTTCTTGTTTTACCTGTTGTTACCAAAGGTGTTACCAAAAGCTGAACATTCCTTCCAGAGATTACAAAAAGATATATCCAGATGCCCAATTCAGGATCTTACGAGTATGCATTTTGGCTGTATGGACATGTTTTCTGGATGTCCAGTGGCAAATGCTACTGCAAAGGCCATAGTAAAAAGTGTTATCAGAAGTAGTTTGTAAGTACAGAGTGCAGAATTCACAGAGTAACAGAGGAAATCATTTTTATAGGAGAGTCCTTACTAGAGGTTTTATTTTTCACCCCCTACTGTCTACAATGTAGCGGAAAAAGTAGAGTCAGAAACTAGAAAAACAAGGGGATGTTGGACTCTCTCCCTATGGGATTTGGTTTGGGATTATGTTACTCACTTGCTTATATTTTGTCTCAGCAGCTAAAGTCCTCCATTTGAATCTCACAGAGAACGTTGCTGATCTTTTAAGGTTTTTAACAAACTATATATATATATATATATATATATATATATATATATATATATATATATATAAAATGTAATTTGAAAAGTAGTTTAGCCATGTCGAAGTCATATTTGTCTTTTGTACATCTTCCATTTTATGTAGAATTGTCTGTGTTTACTTATGCTAATATGTCAGCATGCCAACAATTAAGTTAGAAGGCCATTCTGGCCACAGGAGTGTACAGCCAATATTCTGTAAATATGTCTTATCAATCATTTTTTTTTCACAATAAAATAGTCATTTTGTAATAAAAAAAGCTGCCCAGCTATTATATTCTCCACAATGAAGTTTTACCTCTTTGGCCAGGACTACCTCCACCTAAGCGTGTGAAGGTTCCAGGTTAAAGGTGATAGCAGGTATGGCTAATGATCAAAATATTAATCAAAAGAGAGGAGACTGTAATGGAAATGTGTAAGTTCTCTATATAATTGTATTCTATTTTGTATGTATTGCACACTGCCCTCACTGTGCACACGGCACTAATAATGTTTTCATTACATGTTTGCATTCTTTCGAGTCCTGATTAGAATTAGTTTGCCTATGTTACGCCCCTTGTTACCATAAACATACAATTGTAATATTAATGTGATACCTACGTAATCATGTGTAAAAACCTTCAATTGCGTCATAACCAGGCAGAACAGTTATTTGGAAAGATGTGGAGTGTATATTTTGTGTCTGTTCCCTACTGCAGTAGTTATTAATTTGGAACCACTAATCAATATGAGGATAGGAGTTGCCTATCTATAAATGTCCATGTCAGGACCTTAATGCTACATTTTCCTTATCTAAATGGAATAAGGCTATACAGTCCAGCTATAAACATTCTCATTGTGTAAACCATTGGGATCTGGCTTAGAAACTCCTACACAGGAGCTATTTAACCCTTGTGAGGTTTTTGCAAATATTCAAGGACATACCTTATCTTTGCTGGTGGAATTGTGGCTCCAAAGGTACATTAATACATTTAATGTGGGAATGCAAATACCTGAGAGGTTTCTGGAAATCAGTGTTCTCTCTGATAGCATCTGTCACTGGAGTGTGTTCACCCTCTGAACCATCACTAGCTCTTTTAAACTTAAATATTGAAAATTTTCCTACACAATATAAATGTGTTGTCCCACATATGCTTATAGCAGCTCACTTGACCATCATGTCAAAATGAAAGACCTCAAATGCACCCAACCTTTCAGATGTGATAACTAGAGTTAAAAGTCAATACATCTACGGAAAGTTTTTTGCACATTCCTCTACTCCATTCCTCAATTCTTAGTCAGGAGGCAAACATGGGTATCCAAATTTCGAGAAATCTCTCAGTAAATCACTGAATTTTTATTCAGTATACGGATTAATGATGACTTATAACAAATAAAATGGTGGTCATGTTAGCTCTATTTTCTCTTTTACATCTTTATTTCTTTAATTCCTCTGTTTCTTCTGTTCTGGCTTCTAGATTAAAGCTTTTCGTTCTTATTTCTCGGCCTAAGGAAGGTTCACCCTTTCTTAGACTCTAACCAAACGGAAATAACTACTCTCCTGCTAAAATGTATTATGCAAACATATTCAAGCTATAAAAGTTTCTTAGTATTTCAAATGTAATGAGAAAAATAGCTTTTCTGTTGTCAAACCCTGATAGATGTAAATGTTCTTTTTGTGCCTTGTAAACTGTTATCTCTTAATAAAAAACAATTGGAAAAAATAAATAAAAAATTACACAGCACTGCACATTTATGAAGCATGGGCATGTGCCAGCTTCAGTGAAAAGTGGAGTAGAGTGAATAAAGAGTAGAATGAATGAACAAAATAAAAAAACAGTATAGCCCGGTCACATGACCTATCAGTCGTATGACCTCCAATTACAGAACTTTCTTTGATGCATTAAAGTGGTTCTAAAGTGTAGCTTTTTTACCTTAATGGATACCCCAATAACTGTTCCCCCATTCCTAAATACTTACCTGACTCCTCTTACCAGTCCAGCACTTTTGCCATTTGAAGCACCACTTCTCCACTTCTCCACTTCCTGGTCTCAAAGGAGACACAAGCAGCATAGGCTCCTGCTGCTGTCTATCAAAACCTGCATGAGGGAGCATGGCCGAGCTGCGCTGTGTGTGTCTTTGTCAGGTTCAGTCTACTTTTTCCACTTCAGGTAGTACTCTTCTGCAGCAGCACTGCAGCTTGAGAGGAAGTAAAGGGGAACACAGTTCCTCTATGGTTTCCTGGGTCGCTAGGGTAGCATCTGATTGAATCCTGACACCACATGTGACTCCAGAAACCATCTTGGGTCAGGCAGTGCCTACTTAAGGCCCTGGCTCCCAGACTTGGTGCACTTGTGCGAGTTGGTAGAGTAGGAACTGGTGCCTGCCTGTTAGGGACAGTACTAGCAGTAGAGAAAGCGTAGGGTGGCAACTCCTTGGAACTCACCGCCTACACATTTATGTTTTCCATTCTCTCTGAAAGGACTTACCTGCTTCATCCCTTGTCAATCATATCACTTGCTATGCTAACTCTAGATATGTATATGTCTGTTTGGTTTGTATAACAATTCTATGTTTGCTGCAGTTTCCTTGCAGTAGGTCATGAGGTTATACTACTGGAAACTGCACTTAAGTGTACATACCCTTAATGCAGTAATTAGTAAAAAGTACAAGCAAAAAAGGAATGAAAACAGAGATATTACCTTTTCACAGGGGTCCCAATCCACCTCATCTACATGTGAAGAAATTGAAGCTGCTTTCGGCAATATCTCCAAAATGTCTACAGTCTGACACTGAAAACTTTTATCAAAAAGTTCTAAGATAAAAAAAAAGGGTTACAGTTGCTGCATCGTCTATTTTTATGCTTCTTATGCAAATTTTTCAGTGTTTATTGGATGCTGTATACTTAAAGTGGAACTTAACTGCATCTGAGCACTACAAACCAAAAACATATTTAATTAATCTTTTCATATTCAAAGCAAACTCCCCCATCCATCCATGCTTTATTTTGCTGAGAAATTACTTTGTAAAACACATTTTTTGTTTTAGGCCTAATGCCGCTTTAAAGATCAAAGTGATTTTTCATGCATTCAAACTATCCAATTAGATGGAAAAGGCTGGCCACTACATATTACCTAATTAACATAGGTAGGGTTTTGGTAATAGCAATCTTTAAAACATTGTATGAGTTATGGATTTAAAAGTAAGCCCCCGTACACACAGTCGGAAATTTCGACCACAAAATCCGTCTGATTTTTTCCGACACTGTTGCATACACACGGTCAGACAAAGTTGTCCGAAAATCCGATCATTCTGAATGTGGTGACGTTCGTTGCGTATGACGGAACTACGTAGAGGCTAGTAGCCAATAGCTTTAGTCTCGTAATTTGATCTGAGCATGCGTGGCACTTTGTCCGTCGGAATTCTCGACACGCGATCGGAAAAAGTACGATCGGATTTTGTTGTCGGAAAATTTAAGAGCAGGATCTCAAATTTTTTCCGACGGAAAAAAAAAGTCCGATGGAGCCCACACACGGGCAGATTTTCCGACAACATGGACATTTTCCGTCGGAATTTCTGACCGTGTGTACGGGGCATAGGAGTAATGGTCTCTGCTGTTGTTCTGCTATGCAGTCCAAACTCTAAAACTCTATGCTGCGTCTGAGAACCATAGCACCATAAAGCTACCCAAATATGATTAAATATCTTAAAAGCTAAAATGTTTGATGTCGAAGAACCTCCTTTTTTGCCACCAGGGATTTAGAGAAGGATTTATGACTGTGTGCAGGTTGTGAGCTATTACTTTTTTTCCAGATTGCTACTAGCTGAGATGCACACCAAGAGTATTGACCAGGTTTTCTCAACCAGGGTTCCTTCAGAGATTTCTAGGGGTGCTGTGAGCAATGAGTAACATCCGTCTCTCAGATAAGGTCCCACTGACACCATTGAGTCTATCACCTATTAGGACAAATGCAGCAGTGCCTTTTTATATGTTTTATTTTTCCAAATATTTTCTTTTATTGAAAAGAAGAAAGCATTTACGAAAAAAGCGAAAAGAATAGTAGAACAGTGATGCGTTATGAAGCTATGTTATATCGTTGAATATAGAAAACAATCACTTCAACATTGAGTTATTCATGGTGGAGGATGATGATTCAGCCTGTAATTCCAAATGGGTCCAGAGTTGGCGGAGAACAACTCAGAAGAGTGGCTAGTATATGTATGGTAGTAGTGCGGGTTTGTGGGTCTTGCAATATGAGGGGAGGACATGACTGAGAAGGGGTTTAGTTAGTGTGTAGTTCTAGTTGACATTGGGTGTGGTCTGATGATGAAAAGAGTAACTTTGTAATCGTCCCGTATCTGGTCTCCGGGGCGGGTGTTTTGTGATCGTGTGAAGTGGGGAGGTTGCTCAATTAAGTGGGTATCGAAATGGGATACTCAAGGGAGGGTGGGTTGAGTGGGGGAGGGGAGGACTGAGGGGAGAGGGGGGTGGAGTAAATGGGGGAGGGAGAGGGGGGTGGGACATCTCTGGCTTCCCTCGGCTTTTATTATACGGATGTGGAGAGACTAGGTGTGATTTGGATCGTTTTTGGAGGGTAACTACATGTTGGGGGGGGGGGGGGAATATATTAAAAAGGGGGTTAAAATATATGATGAAAGGATTGTAAGATGAGCTTAGTGGGCTCTATCACTGTTGAAGACCCTCTTCAAGTAATTCTGTAATGCTGGTGGGTTCATAATATCAAAGTATTCATGCATTGTCTGGTAGTATAGCCAACAGGCCCACTTTTGGCTAAATTTTGTCGGGGTGTCTCGCGAGATGTGAATGAGTTTTTCCATTTCAGCGACTTTTTGAATTCTTGTAAGCCATTCTTTGAGAGAAGGTATCTGTTTTGAGTTCCAGTGTATTCGGATGCATTGTTTAGCTGCATTAATCATATGCATTGTTAGAGATTTGTGGTAAGAGGTGTGTGGCAAGGGCAAGTGATGAAGAAGGAATTGGAAGTCTAGATTGTATGAGGTTACATGGGCGGTTATGCGACAGACCTCTGACCAAAAGTTTTGCAGGGGGGAGCATGACCACCAAATATGTAGTAGGGTACCCCTTTCTTGGTGGCACCTCCAACAGCTCTCTGGAATTTTGGGTTTAAATGTATGTAGGAGTGCTGGAGTGCGGTACCACCTGGATTGAATTTTGAATCCATTTTCCTGGGTGGTAACATTTGTTGACCCTTTGTGTATGTTCAAAAATATTTGCTCCCAGTTCTCTTCAGTGAGTAAAATGGAGAGATCTGACTCCCATTTTTTTACAGGCTAAGTTTTCATTGGCCTGCGAAGATAAGATTGTGTATATAAAGGCCCATACACACTATCTGGCTTTTTGCAACAAAAATGCAAATTAGCTGTTTTGGAGCAACATCCGACCGTGTGTACGCTCCATCGAACAAACTTTTTCGTTTTTCATCTGACTTTTTTTGGCTGTGTGAATGGACAAACTTTTTGACAACATAAGTCCAAGGGAGCAAAGTCTGATCGTGTGTACACAAAACCATCAGACTTTTGTACAAAGTACAAACACGCATGCTCAGAACCTATGCAAAAGATCAGACAACAATACAGAAGTTGACCAAAGGTGGCGCTGGAGTAATTGAATGTCCTCTTTTGAAGTGTCATCAGTACGTTGAAACATCACTACGTTCGTGTTTGTTGCCTAAAAAGTCAGATCGTGTGTATGCAATACAAACTTACGGCCCATGGACCTTTGTACAAAAGTCCACGGGAAAGTTTGTACAAAGTACGATCGTGTGTATGAGGCTTAAGAGATAAGGTGGGATTGAAGTGTCTTAGTGCAAAGAATTTTGAAGGGGGAGAGTTGCTGTCAGAGAAGGACTTTGGCCTCCCATGCTCGCCATGCTGTTGCGCGCATGCGCAGCGGATTAGCGCTCCGGCGCAACCCTGTGCGCTGCCCTAAGGTGCGGCGCGCACCTGTGCCTGGTAGCACACGTGTGCGCGCAGTGGCTCGTGAGTGTGCTCGATAGTGCACGGATGCGCGCATTGGCTCGCGGATGTGCGCATCGGCGCATAGGTGTGCGCCATGGCGTGGCTATTTTAGAAGGCTCTGGTGTCCAAACGGGTTGCTGGTTTGTTGTCAGCTTCCCATTTGTGCCTGTTACCTGCTGTTTGCCTGATTACCTGTTTTGACCCGGACCGTCCCTGACTACGCTGCTTACGGACTTCCTTGCCTGATTTCACAGATCTGACCTTGGCCTGTTTCACGGACTTGCCTATTTCTGCTTCCTGATTCCCTGCTACCTCTAGGATTGTTTACCACCACGCACAGGATCATCAGCCAGTTCCTGACCCCCAATCAACCCACTGCTCAGCTCCTCAGCTTCTTCAGGAGACCACTCCTGCTGGTGGCCAGTGCTGCTGCGTGCCACCCGCTCCCTGTATCACCTCCGGGGGACGGGGTGCGCGTGGTTGCAAGGGCGGAAGGCTCTCTGTATCTCGGCCTCGGTAAGTACTTGTTGTGACAGTTGCCTTGAGCAATGTAGGTTTTTGTCCAAGGTTTTAATGTAGTGGAGAATCAATAGGTATGCCCAGGGAGGGATAGGTGTCTTCTCTAGCCGGGTGGCAATCTGAGCTGCAGATAGCAGTTTACCTTGGTGGAAAAATTGATGGGCCCTAATTAAGTCTGGCCAGTTGTCGGTGAGGTAGAGGTTGTGCATTCCTGGAGGGAAGTCCGGGTTTAGTTTTATTGGAGTCAGTGGGCCAGGGGTGGAGGAGATGGCCGTATGTTTACATGTCTGGTGGAAACAGTGTATGGTGGGTCCTATTAGAGGATGAAGGCGGATTTCTGACAGGATGTGGCATGAGGAGATCCATGGTAGTGAGTTCAGGGGTAGATTTGTAAAGGTGGCTTCCAGAGAAACCCAATCTTTGTGTGGGGCATGGATATTCCAGTCCACTATCCTAGTGAGGTGGGTAGCGGTGTGATAGTTTAAGAGGTTCGGAAGGCCAATGCCTCCAATGTTTTTAGGGCGGGTGAGTTGATAGTAGCAAATTCTGTGTTTGCGCTCACCCCATAGGAACATGGAGCATAACCGTCTGTATCTTTTGAAGAAGGAAGGTGGGATTTGAATGGGGATCGTCTGAATATATGTATTTATTAGGGATGAGCTGAACACCCCACCTGGTTCCGTTCGCACCAGAACCTTCGAACGGACCGAAAATTTGTACGAACTTTAGAACCCCATTAAAGTCTATGGGACTCGAACGTTCGAAATCAAAAGTGCTAATTTTAAAAGCTAATATGCAAGATATTGTCCTAAAAAGGATTTGGGGACCCGGCTCCTGCCCCAGGGGACGTGTATCAATGCAAATTTTTTTTAAAAACTGCAGTTTTTTTGGGAGCACTGATTTTAATGACAATTAAAGTGAAAAAAAAGTGAAATATTCCTTTAACCACTTGACCACTGGGCAGTTAAACCCCCTTCCTAACCAGACCAATTTTCAGCTTTCGGTGCTCTCACACTTTGAATGACAATTACTCAGTCATGCAACACTGTACCCAAATGAATTTTGTGTCCTTTTTTTCACACAAATACAGCTTTCTTTTGGTGGTATTTAATCACCGCTGGGTTTTTTATTTTTTGCGCTATAAATAAAAAAATACTGAAAATTCGGTAAAAAAAAAATTCTTTGTTTCTATTAAAAATTATTGCAGAGTATTGGCGAGTATTGGCAGAGTATTGGCGAGTATTGGCAGAGTATTGGCGAGTATTGGCAGAGTATTGGCAGAGTATTGGCAGAGTATTGGCGAGTATTGGCGAGTATTGGCGAGTATTGGCAGAGTATTGGCGAGTATTGGCAGAGTATTACAGTGTTGCACAGTATTGGTAGAGTATTGCACAGTGGTGGCAGAGCATTGCACAGTGGTTGCAGAGCATTGCAGTGGTGGCAGAGCATTGCACGGTGGTTGCAGAGCATTGCACGGTGGTTGCAGAGCATTGCACAGTGGTTGCAGAGCATTGCACAGTGGTGGCAGAGCATTGCACAGTGGTGGCAGAGTATTGCACAGTGGTGGCAGAGTATTACACAGTGGTGGCAGAGCCTTGCACAGTGGTGGCAGAGTATTGCACAGTGGTGGCAGTGTATTGACCAGCGCTGTGGGCACTACACATCCAGCCCACAGCGCTGGTCCCGTCTCTCCCCTTCTCCGCTTCTCCCCTCTCTGTACCGATCGGTACAGAGAGGGGAGGGAGGAACCGGCGTCATGACGTGACGCCGGTTTGTGTACATGTGATCGCTCCGTCATTTGACGGAGCGATCGCGTGGTAAACGCCCGCTATCAGCGGCTGTTTACCGTGATCCGTGATGCGCTGGGTCCTCAGGACCCGGCGGTCACGGATGTTCCCGAGTGCGCGCCCCAGGGGGCGCGCGGGAGCAAGTTTCTGGGAGGACGTCCGTAGGACGTCCACTTAGAACAAGCCGACCGCGCTGTAGCCGTCTTTCGACTTTAGCGCGGTCGGCATGTGGTTAAATATCATGCCTGGGGGGTGTCTATAGTATGCCTGTGAAGTGGCATGCGTTTCTTGTGTTTAGAACAGTCCCTGCACAAAATGACATTTAACAGAAAAAAAGTCATTTAAAACTGCTTGCGATTTTAATGTAATGTCTGGTTCCAGCAATATGGATGAAAATCATTGAGAAAAATGGCATAGGTAGCCCCCTCCTGCCCTTTACCAGCCCCTTTGGGTCTTGTATGGATATTAAGGGGAACCCCATACCCAAATTAAAAAAAGGAAAGACGTGGGGCCCCCAGGCCCTATATTCTCAGAACAGCAGTATACAGGCGATGGAAACAAGACAGGGACTATGTAGGTTTGTTGTGTTAAATAGAATCTGTTTGTAATTTTGAAGTGGTACATTTTTAAAGTGTAGCTCCAGTCAAAAAAATCTATTTTTAAGCTTTTTGGAAAACAAAGGGAAGGGTTATCACCCCTGTATAATTTTTTTGGCAGTCCGTCTTTTTTCATCTCACTTCCTGTTGTCTTCTTCCGTTTGCAAGTAGGAGACGTTTGTAAGTTGGATGTTTGAAAGTAGGGGCCTGCCCTATATGCTCTGCAGAAATTTGGCCCTAAGATGTTGGTGTTGCCACAAGTTAACACTGTAAGCCCTCAAAGTGACTCTTGGTGGGCGCTGGAGCACCCTGCTGTGAACTATTATATCAAGAATTGTAATTACATGCCATTGTTGAACAGTGGTAGAAAAATTGGGCCTTTGGTGGTTGTGGTGGTGGTGGTGGTGCTGGTGCCACAACACTGTAAGTCCTCACAGTTACCCTCGGTGGGCGCTGGAACAGGCCCTGCTGTGAAATATTATATCAAGAATTGTAATTACATGCACCTGTTAAACAGGGGCTGAAAAATTGGGCCATAGGCACTGGTGCCACAACACTGCAACCCATCACAGATACTCTAGTTGGAGTGCAGGAATGAGCCCTGCTGCAAAGTATTGCATCAAAAATTTTAATTACACGCCACTGTTAAACAGGGGTTGAAACATTGGGCCTTAGGCACTGGTGCTGGTGCCACGACACTGCAACCTCGCCCAGATACTCTAATTGGAGTGCAGGAATGAGCCCTGCTGCAAAGCATTGCTTCGAAAATTGTAATTACACGCCACTTTTAACAGGGGCTGAAAAATTGGGCCTTAGCCACTGGTGGTGGCACCCAGAACCAAGATTTTTTAGCAGGATCATTGAGGAGGAAGAGGATAGTCAGTCAACATAACAGGACCGTCACTCAGCATCAGCATAGGCAGTCTTGAAGGGATGTGACATTTCAAAAAAAAATTATTCGGTTACATCAGCTTGAGGTGCTTGGTAGCTGGTGGTGATCCAAGACTGATTCATCTTTATGAAGGTCAGTCGATCAACCGAGTCGGTGGACAGGCACACCCTGTGGTTGGTTACAAAGCCTCCAGCAGCACTGAATGTGCATTCCGAAAGAATGCTGGATGCAGGACAGGCCAGTAGCTCAATTGCATACTGTGCAAGCTCTGGCCAGTGATCCATCCTCAAGACCCAGTAAGCCAGAGGATTTTCGGTGGGAAAGGTGTCCAAGTCTGACCTTGCCCCTAGGTAGTCCTGCACCATGTAAATCAGACGCTGACGATGGTTGCTGGAACCGATCATACCTTGGGCTGCGGACTAAAAAATTGTCTGAACGCATTGGTCAGACGGCCACCTTCTCCACCGCTCCTTCTGTGACTGACGGAAGCCTCAGCAACACGTTGTCCAGGACCAGGAGTTTGTAACCTCCCAGTCTCTGGGAACGCGTTGCACAGACCTTTCTGCAAGGCCTCCGGGAGATGTCTCATCCTCTGCTCCCTCTGCGATGGTAAGATAAGGTCCGCAACCTTACCTTTGTACCGTGGATCAAGGAGAGTGGCCAGCGAGTAATGGTCCCTCTCTTTGATCCGAAGAATACGAGGATCCTTCCGCAGGCTTTGCAGGATCAGGGAGGCCATGCAGCGTAGGTTAGCTGAGGAATTCGGTCTGGAGTCCTCTGGGTCTCTAAGAAAGACATGATCCGCAGCCACCTCCTCTCAGCCACGTACAAGTCCACAGGTTTCTTGGGACTGTAAATCATCCCTAAAAGACTGCTGCTGCTGATGCTGAGTGCCAGGCTCCACCTCCATGCTGATACAATCCTCTTCCTCCTCCTCCTGACCTCTTCCTGTGTGATGGGTGGGACAGCCTTGAGAGGCAAGGAAGTCCTCCTCTTCCTGCCTCTGTTCTGCCTCAAGTGCCCTGTCCATTATTCCACGCAGCATATGCTCCAACAGGTGGACAAGAGGTACAGTGTTACTGATGCATGTGCTGTCACTGCTCACCATCCTCGTGGCCTCCTCAAATGCTGACAGGACAGTGCATGCTCATGACTGTCTGCCTCTCCTTGTTGGCCTTCCAGACATACTAATGGCCTGCAGGGAGATGGGAAAACCAGCAATTTGGGTAGCTTTAGGTGCACACTGAGCAGATGACACAGTACACCGACTGTAATTACTGCAGCTGCCCGCCTGTGGTATATGATCTGAAGAACACCAGCAAATGAGGTAGCTTCAGGTATATACTGTGCAGGTGGCACAATACACCAACTGTAACTGCTGCAGCTGCCTTTGGTATAGAAACAGAACACCAGAAATTGGGGGTAGCTTCAGGTGTATACTGTGCAGGTGGCACAATACACTGACTCTAACTGCTGCAGCTGCCTGTGGTATAGAAACAGAACAACACCAGCAATAAGGGGTAGCTTCAGGTGTATACTGTGCAGGAGGCACACTACACCCACTGTAAATGCTGCAGATGCCTGTGTTACAGAAACAGAACAACACCAGCAATAAGGGGTAGCTTTAGCTGTATACTGTGCAGGAGGCACACAACACCCAGTCTAACTGCTGCAGATGCCTGTGTTACAGAAACAGAACAAAACCAGCAATAAGGGGTAGCTTCAGGTGTATACTGTGCAGGAGCCACACAACACCCACTTTAACTGCGCTAGGTTAACAAGCAAAGATGACAATGTCCCTGCCTATACTGAACTGCTCTCTCCCTGCATGCCAACTCACTACACAAGGCCGCCACGCTGGCGGCTATATTTAGTGCGGGGCGTGTACTAAACCCCCCTGAGTTATAATTGGCCACAGGCATCCTGTCTGTGGCCAATTATGGCTCTCCTCGCTGCCGGCGCTGTGATTGGCCAAGATGCAGGGTCACAGTGCATGCTTGGCCAATCATGAGCCAGCAATGCACTGCGATGGCGCAGTGCATTGTGGGCCCTGAGCGCCACAGGAATATGGCACAAACGGCCCACAAAGTTCTGGATTCGCCGAACAGGCGAACAGCTGGTGTTTGGGTCGAACATGCGTTCGACTCTAACACTAAGCTCATCCCTAATATTTATATATGTGTTTGATTTAATTTTCCGTATGACTTCATCCACAAGGGATTGTTTGGTGTCCACTAGCCCTGAGAGCCTGAATCTGGAGTGCCCTGATAAGATGGGCTAACCTTGCCCCCATATCATTTAGGAGTAGAGTTATGCCGCGTACACACGATGATCAGAATTAGGATCGGAAAAAGCTCTGATGGTTTTCCCGACGGACTTCCGCTCAAGCTTGTGTTGCCTACACATGGTCACACCAAATTCCGACCATCAAGAACGTGCTGACATACAACACACTACACGACAAGCTGCAAAAATTAGGTTCAATGCTTCCGAGCATGCCTCGAATTGTTTCCGAGCATGCGTCGGAATTTGCCACAGACGATCGGAACATGTTCTCAAATTTTTGCTGGCAGGAATTCGACCAACAAAATTCCGATGGAGCATACACACGGTCGCATTTTCCGACGAAAAGCTTTTTCCGATCATGTGTACGCGGCATTAACTTTTGTGGTTCTTACCTTTTTTTAGTATATAAGAATTCAATGGTGCAGCAGAAATTCAGCTCTGAGAAAGAGGGGACACCCACAAAATGTGTATCAGCTCCAAAAAAGCTCCACCCGCGATGAAGGCTAACTTCTGCCTGCCTTCTGTGACATCTGACAGTTCTTAACCACTAACCACCTGCCATATAGCAAAATGATGGCCGGAAAGTTGTTCTGTTACCCTGACCGGGTGTCATATGACGTCCAGCAGAATAAGCCGCAGGCGCATGCAGCTGTGGCGTGTCAGTCTGACACACTGCATCAAGGTAAAGAGCCTCTGATGTAGGCTCTTTAGCACGTGATCAGCTGTGTCAAATCACAGTTGATCACAGTGTAAACTCGCACTGACAGACACAAGTAGAGGAGAGTCGATCGGCTGCTCTCCTGACAGAGGGGTCTGCGCTGATTGCCCACCCAGAACCACCAGGTAAGCCCACATGATTGTCATTCAAAATCTGATAGCGCTGAAAGCTGAAAATTGGTCTGGGCAGGAAGGTGTATAGGTGCCCAGTATTGAAGTGGTTAAATAGGTAGGGGGGCGGGGTCACCTGGTGATGTCACCTGGTGGCACCGGCCCAATGTGACATCACTGACCAATGCATGCTGTCAAATGGCAGAGCAGAGCAGGTAGACGTGGTTAGCCTTTGTCGTGAGCAGAGCTTTTTTTTCACTTTTTTCAGGTCCTGCAGTGATTGAGGCGTGATTGAAGGATCTACATCAGGGGGATATTGTTTTTTTATTTTTAATAAATAAATTGTCAAAAACTGTGTGTGTGTTTTTATTTCTTTTTTTGGTGAACGAGTAGGGGTCCAATGTACCCCATATTCATTCACATGGAGGGGGGAATTTTGGGGGCCTCCTTGATAAAAGGGGCTTCCAGATTCCAATAAGCCCCCTGCCTGCAGACCCCCACAACCACAGCCCAGCGTTGTGGGTAAGAGGCCCCCCAACCCCAAAGAACCCCCCATGTTGAGAACATGTGACCTGATATGGTTGACCTGACCTGCTGGGCTACATGCTCAGATAAGGGCCTGGTATGGATTTTAGGGGGGACCCCACACCATTTTTTTAAAACATTTTTCTATTGCCAGCAATGTTTTTTTTGCATTCAGCTCATGACTCATCTGCTGTTAAGGATGCTGCAACCAGCTTCCCAGCCTGGTCTTTAACAACCAGCTATTCATGGTGCCCTGATTGGGCAAAACTTTGCAGCGCGCAGTGCATTGTGGGGATGCTTGGTGGGCAGACATCCCGCAGAGTGCAACGCAAATCGGGGTGTTTGCCGAACAGGCGATATTTGGGCCCAACCTTTGCTCGGCTTGAACTGTTTGCCCAATTCTAATGGCAATGCATTGTAAGGAGTGCAGTGCTGTGGTATGTATCAGTGCCATTTATTTTCAATGCAACCCCAGTGCACTGTTACAGCATTGGGAAATGCACCTACACTGCAGCGCACCACAATATACATGGTGTGCACTGTGGCGAGCTACAATAAAAAATGTATATCTGAGTTTTATGCCCCGTGCACACGGTTGGATTTTCCGATGGAAAATGTGCGATCGGATCATGTTGTCGGAAAATCCGACCGTGGGTGGGCTCCATCTGACTTTTTCCATCGGATTTTCCGACGCATAAAGTTTGAGAGCAGGATCTAAAGTTTTCCGACAACAAAATCCGATCGCGTAAATTCCTATTGTGTGTAGACAAGTCCGACGCACAAAGTGCCACGCATGCTCAGAATAAATTACGAGATGGAAGCTATTGGCTACTGGCTATTGAACTTCCTCTTGATAGTCCCGTCGTACATCACCGCGTTCTTGACGATCGGAATTTCCAACAACTTTGTGTGACCGTGTGTATGCAAGACAAGTTTGAGCCAACATCTGTCGGAAAAAATCCAATGGATTTTGTTGTCGGAATGTCCGACCGTATGTATGGGGCATTAAGCCCCATACACACGGTCGGATTTTCCGATGGATTCTGTCCTATCGGACAATGTTGTCGGAAATTCCGACCATGTGTAGGCACCATCGGACAGTTTCCATCGGATTGTCCGACGGACAAAGTCCTATCTCCTGCTGGATAGATTTTTCGACAACAAAGTCCGATCACACCAAATCCGATCGTGTGTATCGAATTCCGACGGACAAAGTGCCACGCATGCTCAGATCACATTACAAGACCAAAGCTATTGGCTACTAGCCTCTACGTAGTCCCGTCGTACGCAACAAACGTCACCACGTTCAGAATGATCGGATTTTCCGACAACTTTGTCCGACAGTGTGTATGCAACACCAGTGTCGGACTAAATCCGTCGGACAAAATCCGATGGATTTGGTGGTCGGATTTTCCGACCGTGTGTATGGGGCTTTAGTGTGTTATGGTGTGCTGCCAGCCTAAAATCATTTGGCTACCTTAGCGCATCTACACTAATGCAATGCGTAGTGTGATTGGGCTTTTAGATTATATCACTAGTAGGCAACCTGTTGAGCACCAGGAGTATAGAATATAGATTTCAGAGCCTGAGAATACTACCCAATGAATCTGATGCCTATATTTCTACATTACTCTTTGATAAGGAAGGTGTGGTAAGTAGGCATTAGCACAAGGGGATTGCTAGAAAGTGGAATTACACTTCAAAATAGTATATACGGTATATATTGTTAAAGTATAACTGAAGGCAAAATTTTTTTTAGTTTTGGATAGAGGTCAAAAGGAATTAGAACACCTGTCAGGCTTTTATTGCCGCCTGTGCCCCCGTTAGGGAGATTCACCCTCTCTATTTGTTCTGTGCACCATTATCATTGAAAGTGAAAGTAAATCCAAAACTTTGGGTTTTGCCCAAAAAATTAATAGAGATGACATTTCCAAATGGGGACACTAGTTCTGGTGACCTGGGGGTCCCTAAGAAATTCCCTTAATTTGGAGAGATTTTTTTACTTCCTGTTTGGCTATGGGACGGGAGGCGAAGGCAAATTTCCCCAATGGGACACAGATGGCAAAAAATAAACTGACAGGGGTTATCTGCTCTGTCCAAAATGAAAAAGAAAAAAGTTTTGCCTATAGTTCTATTTTAATATTTAGGTTTTTGTTTAGTTGGTGTACATGGTTTTATCACTCACCTTTATTTTGATCTTGCAAGAAAAGTATCGGGTCCATATTCTGGCACTTTTTAATATTATCTATTTTTTGGGACAACTGACTCTTCCCTTTCTCTGCCTTCTGGATCAGATCAGGGACTGAGAATAAAGCCCGACCTTCCTGTGTGGAAGTGTCCCCAGGGACTTTCAACTCGAGAACCTCCAACAGTTTGTCAGAAAGCTCCATATCAGAAGTCATCTGTGCCTCACTGAGAAGTCCCTCAATGTGTTTTTCCTTGCAGGTTAGTTCCTTTTCGATGTTTCTCAGATCATTTTTCTTTTTCTCAGCTGCCTTTGTTACTTTTTCCAGCTGGTGGCCTCTGTGTTCTCCATATATGCAGCACAAGGAGCAGACACAGACATCATCATCAGTACAATAATGTTCAAGGACTTTGTTATGAATGGAGCATTTTCTCTCCTTGAAGGAAGTGGTGGGTTCTATTATGATGTGTTCCTCTTCTTTGCTATGTACATTTAGGTGATTAGTACATAAGGGAGCTTCACACAACAGACATGATTTAACAGCATCTACAGTGGTCTCAGTACAGTAAGCACAGTTGAGCTCTCTGTTCTTTGGCTTTGACCATCTCGGTTTAATAATCCTCGCCACCTCTCGCAGGGCACAGTTAACTTTCAGCTTTGGTTTATCTTCAAATTTGTGATTACAGTTGGGACATGTATATTTCCCTGGACTTTTCCATGATTTTTCAATACATTTCATGCAGAAATTATGACCACACATCAGGGTTGTAGGGTCAGTAAAAACGTCAAGGCAAACTGAGCACTTCATTTCATTTTTCAGATCAAATGTCATCCTTAAAAAAAATAAAAATCTTAAATTAAGCTCACTCTATTACAACATCGAATCCTATTTTAAAATCATAAAACTTAAGGTTTCCACTAGGGCTGTGGAAATTAAAGATTAATTCCTCGATTAATCGATTAATATTTTTGATCGATCAAAATTCTTTTGATCGGTACTCACCTCTTCGCCGGCTTCCGGGTCTTCAGGAAGTTCCGTTGGAGATCCAGTGACGTCACGGACATCAACGTCACCGGGCTCCTCCCCCTTCCCCAAGTGCCTATGTCTGCTTACGAAGGGAAGGGGGTGGAGTCCGGTGATGTCGAAGTTCTGATTGAACGTAATGCGTACGGGGAGGAGCTATGCATGACGTCACCCGCTACTGCCCTACGGAACTAACACGATTGCCGGCTTTACATGCTGTGTTTTTATCATCTTTATGTGAGTAGTTTGTGTTTGAACACAAAAATTAATTCTTATACTTAAGCGGTGAGCACTTAGATCTTTTCTTTCTACCCATGACCTGCGTCCTTGCTGAGATCTAAGGAGACGTGAGAGAAGTTTATGGTCCGTGTTAACCCTTTTGATACCTGATTGCATGACCACCTGTTTGCACAGAGGTCCATGCCATAAGGTGAGAGTGATTAGTTAGACCGGAGGTGGAGGGATTGTCATGCTACTGTGGAAAAAAAATGACTTATGTCAGTGCTACAGTTTGAATTTAAAACGTATTTGTGTGAACTGTGAAGTTAAGTCATGGATTGTGGAAACTAACTAGTGTTGGGTGATTGTATATAGTGTATACCACATTTACCACTGACTAATGAAGAGTTGCAATGCAAGGAGATCAGCTAAAAGTAGTTGGATCTGTATGTGCGTTATAATTAATCAAAATTAGTCGATTAATCGATTTAAAAAAAAATGATTAATCAAACACGAACATTTTAATCAGTAACAGCCCTAAAAAATATTATGGGCATTATTTGTTATGCTTGCACACGTTGAGACATTCGCAAATGGAAGTAGACTCTTAAGTGTTAATTGCTAATGGAATTGGGGCTTCTTTTTTTATTTTATTTACATTTTTTTATTTTTTTCTTCTATTTTTGGTCAACCTGAACACCACCAACAAGTTGAATTTGTTGGAGTGCAATAAATTTGAAACAAATTATTTTTTATAAATGTACGTTAATTATATTTATTTCGATTATTTTACAGACCCCTAAACCTCAAGTGGCCATCACAATGACAGGACACCATGGTTGTACACATGTAACTACACATCCAAGTAGTTACATCCAAGTGGTCAAGTTTGCATCCAGAATGTGCGGTTACATGAGCACGCGGCATCTATCAGCCTGTCATTGATTTGTACAGACTGCTCCTCACAGCCATATGCAAACACACCCGTGACTCTCTGGAGCAGAACTCTGCTCCATGTGTCCATGACACTTATCTGTGTGTGTGTGGGGTTTTATTTTTTTTACAATTTAAAATATTTCTTTTCAATCTTCAATATTCTTTTTTTGCTTTTAAATTTATTTTTAAATTTTTTACAGCCCTGTTAGGGGGGCTGATGTTTCACTTTTGAGATAGAAAAAATAGAATGAGGACATAGAGCCCTCAATCTCCTTCTCCTCTGCAACTGCACTGTATGAATGAAAATAAAGTGCTCCCTGTTCATTCACAAACTAAAGACATAGAAAACTATTGTGTATAAATGTCAGAGAGGATCCACAACGTTATACAGCACCTCATCCCTTTGGTGATTAGGTGTTTAAGGGAAATGGAAGATAGGGATTATATCGGTGCAAAATTGCAAAGAAATAAGGGTTGCTGACAATTCAATGCTTAAGTTTAAAAGTCACATAAAGTTTTATTTGGAATATATTAAACAAAAATAGAAAACATTTATAAAGGCCTAACAATGAAATTGATACAAATACTTGAAAATCCCCATTAACAACAGATCATTACATATGGAAGGAGAAAAAATATTTTTCAGATTCAAGATTAGTATCTAGTTAGAGAGAGTCTCTCAGTTACAATGGATAGGATAACCTGAAGTAGACAGTGCAGGCCATTTTAATTTCCGACATGTTTCGCCATATCAATGGCTTCCTCAGGGCTGGCCTGCTGTACAGTAGTATTGTATCTATATAAAGAAAATGATAATCATTAACAGCTCATGGAATCAGGTGCTTAGCCCCCAAGAGGGGGAAGGAAAAGGAGAGGTAAGAGGGGAGGGGGTGAAAGAGAAAATAGCAGCACATCTATACACCAACTCATTCTGTCCCAGATAGATGGTGTAAGTCAGCCAATAATCCCAATTCCCAACTTACCCAAAAAATATTTAGATGGTAATAATGAAGCAATCAACTGAGAATGAGGTGGGGTCGCCCAATGGATACCCATCAGTGGGTAGCAGAAGACACAATAGACCTAGCAAAAGGTATCTTAATTAAGTTGCATATGTTTAATGATACTAATCATAATTTTAAGGTACAAAATACAGTGTTGCTTATTTGTGGAAAAATACTCCACCAATATATAGCATATCACTGTTGGACGGACACAGAGTCTCGATACTTACTTTGATTGGGCTATAAAATTAAAATAGAGTGTAGAGTAGAACTCGGACGTTGGTTTGAAATAGATGGTAAGGAGGCACCTATACAGGATTGATAATGTAGGCTTAGTACTAATACCTAAAATTGATAAAACTTTCTCTATGAATTAGAGAAGGGTTAACATACCTGCAAAGACAAATATGCGCATATGGTATAGTAATGATTTAATATACTGGTCCAAAACACAATCAGAATGTGATAACTTCTGCGGGAATATGTTCCCTAAGAATAATAAAGATAATGGGTAAGAAAATGGATAACTAGTAGTGGGACTACGTATCCAGTAGGGATGAGCCGAACACCCCCGGGTTCGGTTCGAACCAGAACCTTCGAACGGACCGAAAGTTCGCGCGAATTTTCGAACCCTATACGTTATAATGGACGCGAACGTTCGAAATCAAAAGTGCTAATTACAACGGCCAATATGCATGTTAATGTCATAAAACAGGTTTGGGGACCCGGGTCCTGCCCCAGGGGACATATATCAATGCAAAAAGAACTTTTAAAAACTAACGTTTTTTCGGGAGCAGTCATTTTAATGATGCATAAAGTGAAAAAAAAAAGTGAAATTTTCCTTTAAATATGGTACCTGGGGGGTGTCTAAAGTATGCCTGTGAAGTGGCATGTGTTTCCCGTGTTTAGAACTGTCCTTGCACAAAATGACATTTGTAAAGGAAAAAAAGAAGCCATTTAAAACCACTTGCGGCTTTAGGTTTGATCTTAAGTAGAATCTGAACAGGTACATTATGAAGTGTAGCTCCATCCCAAAAAAATCTATTTTTAAGCTTTTTGGAGAACATAGGGAGGGGTTATCACCCCTGTAACATTTGCTGTCTTTGCACATCTGTTCAGAACATGTCACCTCACTTTCCGTCCCAATGACAAATGTTTTTGGAAAAGTGGGGTTTAATTGAAACAAGGATTGGTGATAAAGTATCAGTAGAGAGGAGATACCTTTTTCCCAAATTAAATCTAACAGGATAGAATTTCCCTTCCTAGGGGTAGATTTCCTCTCACTTCCTGTTTTCTCTTTCCATTTGCAAGTAGGAGTCGTTTGTAAGTTGGATGTTTGAAAGTAGGGGCCTGGCGTATATACTCTGCAGAAATTTGCCCTATTAGATGTTGGTGTAGCCACAAGACTGGTGGGCACAGGAATGGGCCCTGCTGTGAGTTAATAGATCAAGATTTGTAATTGCATGCACCTGTTGAACAGGGCAGAAAAATTGGTGGTGGTGGTGGTGGACGGTTTTGCCACAAGACTGTAAGCTCTCACAGTTACTCTTGGTGGGCGCAGGAATGGGCCCTGCTGTGAGTTATTAGATCAAGATTTGTAATTGCAAGCACCTGATGAACAGGGCAGAAAAATTGGGCCTTTGGCGGTGGTGGTGGACGGTGTTGCCACAAGACTGTAGGCCCTCATAGTTACTCTTGGTGGGCGCAGGAATGGGCCCTGCTGTGAGTTATTAGATCAAGATTTGTAATTGCAAGCACCTGATGAACAGGGCAGAAAAATTGGGCCTTTGGCGGTGGTGGTGGACGGTGTTGCCACAAGACTGCAGGCCCTCATAGTTACTCTTGGTGGGCGCAGGAATGGGCCCTGCTGTGAACTATTAGATCAAGATTTGTAATTACCCGCCCCTGTTAAACAGGGCTGAAAAATTGTGCCTTAGGCACTGGTGCTGGTGCCACAACACTGCAACCCCTCACAGAGACTGTACTTGGAGCACAGCAGTCACACGTGTTGCGAAGCATTTTTTTTAAAAAATTGTAAGTACACGCCCCTGTTAAACAGGGGCTGAAAAATTGTGCCTTAGGCACTGGTGCTGGTGCCACAACACTGCAACCCGGCCCTCACAGATACTGTACTTGGAGCACAGCAGTCACACGTGTTGCGAAGCATTTTTTTAAAAAATTGTAAGTACACGCCCCTGTTAAACAGGGGCTGAAAAATTGTGCCTTAGGCACTGGTGCTGGTGCCACAACACTGCAACCCGGCCCTCACAGAGACTGTACTTGGAGCACAGCAGTCACACGTGTTGCGAAGCATTTTTTTAAAAAATTGTAAGTACCCGCCCCTGTTAAACAGGGGCTGAAAAATTGTGCCTTAGGCACTGGTGCTGGTGCCACAACACTGCAACACGGCCCTCACAGAGACTGTACTTGGAGCACAGCAGTCACACGTGTTGTGAAGCATTTTTTTAAAAAATTGTAAGTACACGCCCCTGTTAAACAGGGGCTGAAAAATTGTGCCTTAGGCACTGGTGCTGGTGCCACAACACTGCAACACGGCCCTCACAGAGACTGTACTTGGAGCACAGCAGTCACACGTGTTGCGAAGCATTTTTTTTAAAAATTGTAAGTACACGCCCCTGTTAAACAGGGGCTGAAAAATTGTGCCTTAGGCACTGGTGCTGGTGCCACAACACTGCAACACGGCCCTCACAGAGACTGTACTTGGAGCACAGCAGTCACACGTGTTGCGAAGCATTTTTTAAAAAAATTGTAAGTACACGCCCCTGTTAAACAGGGGCTGAAAAATTGTGCCTTAGGCACTGGTGTGGTGGCATGGATCATTGAGGAGGAGGAAGAGGATAGTCAGTGAACATAAGAGGACAGTCACTCAGCATCAGCATAGGCAGTCTTGAAGGGATGTGACATTAAAAATTATTCGGTTATATCCGCCTCAGGTGCCTGGTAGCTGGTGGTGATCCAAGACTGATTCATTTTGATGAATGTCAGTCGATCAACCGAGGCGGTGGACAGGCGCACCCTATGATCAGTCACAAATCCTCCAGCAGCACTGAATGTGCGTTCGGAAAGAACGCTGGAGGCAGGACAGGCCAGTAGCTCAATTGCATACTGTGCAAGCTCTGGCCAGTGATCCATCCTCAGGACCCAGTAAGCCAGAGGATTTTCGGTGGGAAAGGTGTCCAAGTCTGACCTTGCCCCAAGGTATTCCTGCACCATGTATATCAGACGCTGGCGATGGTTGCTGGAACCGATCATACCTTGGGGCTGCGGACTAAAAAATTGTCTGAACGCATCGGTCAGACGTCCACCTTCCCCACCGCTCCTTCTGCCACTGACCGAAGCCTCAGCAACTCGTCGCCCAGGACCAGGAGTTTGTAGCCTCCCAGTTTCTGGGAACGCGTTGCACAGACCTTTCTGCAAGGCCTCCCTGAGATGTCTCATCCTCTGCTCCCTCTGCGACGGCAAGATAAGGTCCGCAACCTTACCCTTGTACCGCGGATCAAGGAGAGTGGCCAGCCAGTAATGGTCCCTCTCCTTGATCCGAAGAACACGAGGATCCTTCCGCAGGCTTTGCAGGATCAGGGAGGCCATGCAGCGTAGGTTAGCTGAGGCATTCGGTCCGGAGTCTTCTGGGTCACTGAGGATGACATGATCGCCAGCCACCTCCTCCCAGCCACGTACAAGTCCACTGGCTTGTTGGGACTGTACATCATCCCTAAAAGACTGCTGCTGCTGATGCTGAGTGCCAGGCTCCACCTCCATGCTCACACAATCCTCCTCCTCCTCCTCCTCCTCCTCCTCCTCCTCATCCTCTTCCTGTGTGATGGGTGGGACAGAAGGAACACTGTCCGGATAAAGGGGGGCCTTGAGAGGCAAGGAAGTCCTCCTCTTCCTGCCTCTGTTCTGCCTCAAGTGCCCTGTCCATTATCCCACGCAGCGTATGCTCCAACAGGTGGACAAGAGGGACAGTGTCACTGATGCATGCACTGTCACTGCTCACCATCCTCGTGGCCTCCTCAAATGGTGAGAGGACAGTGCATGCATCCCTGATCATGCTCCACTGACGTGGGGAAAAAAAACCAAGCTCCCCTGACCCTGTCCTGGTGCCGTAGTCGCAAAGGTACTCATTGATGGCCCTCTGCTGCGTGTGCAGTCGCTGCAGCATGGCCAACGTTGAGTTCCACCTGGTGGGCATGTCAGATATTAGGCGGTTCTTGGGCAGGTTCAGCTCCTTTTGCAGCTCAGTCAGCCGAGCACTGGCATTATAAGATCGGCGGAAATGCACACAGACTTTCCTGGCCTGCCTCAGGACATCCTGTAAGCCTGGGAACCTGCCCAAGAACCGCTGCACCACCAGGTTGAGGACGTGAGCCATGCAGGGCACATGGGTGAGCTGCCCCTGTCGCAGGGCGGAGAGGAGGTTGGTGCCATTGTCAGAAACGACCATTCCTGGCTTAAGCTGACGTGGCGTCAACCACCTCTCGGCCTGCCCCTGCAGAGCTGCCAGAACCTCTGGCCCAGTGTGGCTCCTGTCCCCCAAACACACCAGCGCAAGCACGGCATGGCATCTTTTTTGCCTGCGTACTTGCGTAGCCCCTTGTACGCCTACGGAGCACCGCTGGTTCCAAGGACAGAGCACTGGAGGAAGAAGAAGAGGAGGGGGTGGAGGAGAGAGGTGTGTCACAACCAGTAGCAGTAGTCGCGTTTTGGAGGCGTGGTGGCGGAACAACCTCCAACACTACTGCACCTTGTCCTGCATCCCTCCCAGCTGCCAATAGAGTGACCCAATGGGCCGTGAAAGAAAGGTACCGTCCCTGTCCATGCCTGCTGGACCATGAGTCAGCGGTAATATGCACCTTACCGCTGACCGCCCTGTCCAGCGAGGCATGGACATTGCCCTCCACATGCCGGTAGAGAGACGGAATCGCCTTCCGCGAGAAAAAGTGGCGTTTGGGAACCTGCCACTGAGGAACCGCACATTGAACAAACTCACGGAAGGGGGCCGAGTCTACCAACTGAAAAGGCAGCAGTTGAAGTGCTAGCAATTTAGCAAGGCTAGCATTCAACCGCTGGGCATGTGGATGGCTGGGAGTGTACTTCTTTCTACGGTCCAGCAGCTGGGGCAGGGAAATTTGCCTGCTGCATTCGGACGTCGGTGTACTGCAAGTACTTGGTTGTGACACACCGAATTCTACACCTTCAGTCCTCTCAGAGCAGCTTTCAGAGAGGACTGAAGGTGTAGTGGGGATGGAGATCCCAGCTGAGGAGGAGCAAGGAGAGGTCCGCTTAGTTCTTTGGTGTGGGTCTTTTATGTGTGCCTGCCAACGAGCTGCATGGCAGGTCGCCATATGTCTGGTCATGCTTGTCGTGCCCAAGCGGCTGATGTTTTGGCCACGCGAGATACGCTTGAGACAAATATTGCAAATAGCAGTGGTGCGATCTGCTGCACTCGTCTCAAAAAAGGCCCACACCAAAGAACTTTTCTGATAACGTGCAGAGGCAGCGCCCTGCACAGGCGGAGCTCTGCGGTGTTGTACAGTTGCTGTGCTGGCCTCTACCTGGCCTCCAGGGGGCATCCTGCCTCGTTGGACATGTGACGCCGCATCCTCCTCCTCCTCGTCCTCCTCCTCATCCTCTCTCCCTTGAGGCACCCACGTGGAGTCAGTGACCTCATCATCCCCTCCCTCTTCACCACTAGAGCAAACCTGGCAGTAAGCTGCAGCTGGTGGAACTGTACTGCCAGATTCCTCAAGCTGGGTATCGTCATCCGAGCCTTCGAATCGTTGGGCATCCTCCTGGAGCATGTACCCAACACTGTGCTCAAAGAGTTCGGGGGACTCCTCAGGAGGACATGGTGGGTCTAGGGAAGGGGTGGCTGATGATGCTCTGTCAGTACCCTGAGCCTGGGTGAGAGAGGATGAGGAGGATGAGGAGGGCTTGGTCATCCATTCTACCAAGCCTTCAGCATGATGCGGCTCCACATGTCCAGCTGCCGAAAACAAAGACGCGCGTGTCCCATGGCCACGTGCTGATGACGATGCACGACCACGTCCACGTCCACGGCCACGTCCACTAGAAACAGAGCCTGCCTGCCCTGTGTTCTTGGCTCTGCACGCTCTGCCTCCCCTTGGCGGTCTTCCAGCCATTGTAGTCGGTAGTCCTGTGGGTGCTGCTGAGAAGAAAATATAGGAGCTCTGTGTGATGCCACTAACACACTAGAAGTCCTATGGGTGCTTCTGCAAAGAAAATAGAGGAGCTCTGTGTGATGCCACTAACACACTAGAAGTCCTGTGGGTGCTTATGCAAAGAAAATAGAGGAGCTCTGTGTGATGCCACTAACACACTAGAAGTCCTGTGGGTGCTTCAGCAAAGAAAATAGAGGAGCTCTGTGTGATGCCACTAACACACTAGAAGTCCTGTGGGTGCTGCTGAGAAGAATATATAGGAGCTCTGTGTGATGCCACTAACACACTAGAAGTCCTATGGTGCTTCTGCAAAGAAAATAGAGGAGCTCTGTGTGATGCCACTAACACACTAGAAGTCCTGTGGGTGCTTATGCAAAGAAAATAGAGGAGCTCTGTGTGATGCCACTAACACACTAGAAGTCCTGTGGGTGCTGCTGAGAAGAATATATAGGAGCTCTGTGTGATGCCACTAACACACTAGAAGTCCTGTGGGTGCTTCTGCAAAGAAAATAGAGGAGCTCTGTGTGATGCCACTAACACACTAGAAGTCCTGTGGGTGCTTATGCAAAGAAAATAGAGGAGCTCTGTGTGATGCCACTAACACACTAGAAGTCCTGTGGGTGCTTATGCAAAGAAAATAGAGGAGCTCTGTGTGATGCCACTAACACACTAGAAGTCCTGTGGGTGCTTATGCAAAGAAAATAGAGGAGCTCTGTGTGATGCCACTAACACACTAGAAGTCCTGTGGGTGCTTATGCAAAGAAAATAGAGGAGCTCTGTGTGATGCCACTAACACACTAGAAGTCCTGTGGGTGCTTATGCAAAGAAAATAGAGGAGCTCTGTGTGATGCCACTAACACACTAGAAGTCCTGTGGGTGCTTATGCAAAGAAAATAGAGGAGCTCTGTGTGATGCCACTAACACACTAGAAGTCCTGTGGGTGCTGCTGAGAAGAATATATAGGAGCTCTGTGTGATGCCACTAACACACTAGAAGTCCTATGGGTGCTTCTGCAAAGAAAATAGAGGAGCTCTGTGTGTGATGGGACTAACACACTTCAAGTCCTATAGGTGCTTCTGGGAAGAAAATATAGCTCTGTGTGTGTGATGGGACTAACACACTTCAAGTCCTATAGGTGCTTCTGGGAAGAAAATATAGCTCTGTGTGTGTGATGGGACTAACACACTTCAAGTCCTATAGGTGCTTCTGGGAAGAAAATATAGCTCTGTGTGTGTAATGGGACTAACACACTTCAAGTCCTATAGGTGCCTCTGGGAACAAAATATAGCTCTGTGTGTGTGATGGGACTAACACACTTCAAGTCCTATAGGTGCTTCTGGGAAGAAAATATAGCTCTGTGTGTGTAATGGGACTAACACACTTCAAGTCCTATAGGTGCTTCTGGGAAGAAAATATAGCTCTGTGTGTGTGATGGGACTAACACACTTCAAGTCCTATAGGTGCTTCTGGGAACAAAATATAGCTCTGTGTGTGTAATGGGACTAACACACTTCAAGTCCTATAGGTGCTTCTGGGAACAAAATATAGCTCTGTGTGTGTAATGGGACTAACACACTTCAAGTCCTATAGGTGCTTCTGGGAAGAAAATATAGCTCTGTGTGTGTGATGGGACTAACACACTTCAAGTCCTATAGGTGCTTCTGGGAACAAAATATAGCTCTGTGTGTGTGATGGGACTAACACACTTCAAGTCCTATAGGTGCTTCTGGGAACAAAATATAGCTCTGTGTGTGTAATGGGACTAACACACTTCAAGTCCTATAGGTGCTTCTGGGAAGAAAATATAGCTCTGTGTGTGTGTAATGGGACTAACACACTTCAAGTCCTATAGGTGCTTCTGGGAAGAAAATATAGCTCTGTGTGTGTAATGGGACAAACACACTTCAAGTCCTATAGGTGCTTCTGGGTAACAAAATATAGCTCTGTGTGTGTAATGGGACGAACACACTTCAAGTCCTATAGGTGCTTCTGGGAAGAAAATATAGCTCTGTGTGTGTAATGGGACTAACACACTTCAAGTCCTATAGGTGCTTCTGGGAAGAAAATATAGCTCTGTGTGTGTAATGGGACTAACACACTTCAAGTCCTATAGGTGCTTCTGGGAAGAAAATATAGCTCTGTGTGTGTAATGGGACTAACACACTTCAAGTCCTATAGGTGCTTCTGGGAACAAAATATAGCTCTGTGTGTGTAATGGGACTAACACACTTCAAGTCATAGGTGCTTCTGGGAAGAAAATATAGCTGTGTGTGTAATGGGACTAACACACTTCAAGTCTATAGGTGCTTCTGGGAACAAAATATAGCTCTGTGTGTGTGATGGGACTAACACACTTCAAGTCCTATAGGTGCTTCTGGGAACAAAATATAGCTCTGTGTGTGTAATGGGACTAACACACTTCAAGTCCTATAGGTGCTTCTGGGAACAAAATATAGCTCTGTGTGTGTAATGGGACTAACACACTTCAAGTCCTATAGGTGCTTCTGGGAAGAAAATATAGCTCTGTGTGTGTAATGGGACTAACACACTTCAAGTCCTATAGGTGCTTCTGGAACAAAATATAGCTCTGTGTGTGTAATGGGACTAACACACTTCAAGTCCTATAGGTGCTTCTGGGAACAAAATATAGCTCTGTGTGTGTAATGGGACTAACACACTTCAAGTCCTATAGGTGCTTCTGGGAACAAAATATAGCTCTGTGTGTGTGATGGGACTAACACACTTCAAGTCCTATAGGTGCTTCTGGGAACAAAATATAGCTCTGTGTGTGTGATGGGACTAACACACTTCAAGTCCTATAGGTGCTTCTGGGAACAAAATATAGCTCTGTGTGTGTAATGGGACTAACACACTTCAAGTCCTATAGGTGCTTCTGGGAAGAAAATATAGCTCTGTGTGTGTAATGGGACTAACACACTTCAAGTCCTATAGGTGCTTCTGGGAAGAAAATATAGCTCTGTGTGTGTAATGGGACGAACACACTTCAAGTCCTATAGGTGCTTCTGGGAACAAAATATAGCTCTGTGTGTGTAATGGGACGAACACACTTCAAGTCCTATAGGTGCTTCTGGGAAGAAAATATAGCTCTGTGTGTGTAATGGGACTAACACACTTCAAGTCCTATAGGTGCTTCTGGGAAGAAAATATAGCTCTGTGTGTGTAATGGGACTAACACACTTCAAGTCCTATAGGTGCTTCTGGGAAGAAAATATAGCTCTGTGTGTGTAATGGGACTAACACACTTCAAGTCCTATAGGTGCTTCTGGGAACAAAATATAGCTCTGTGTGTGTAATGGGACTAACACACTTCAAGTCCTATAGGTGCTTCTGGGAAGAAAATATAGCTCTGTGTGTGTAATGGGACTAACACACTTCAAGTCCTATAGGTGCTTCTGGGAACAAAATATAGCTCTGTGTGTGTGATGGGACTAACACACTTCAAGTCCTATAGGTGCTTCTGGGAACAAAATATAGCTCTGTGTGTGTAATGGGACTAACACACTTCAAGTCCTATAGGTGCTTCTGGGAACAAAATATAGCTCTGTGTGTGTAATGGGACTAACACACTTCAAGTCCTATAGGTGCTTCTGGGAAGAAAATATAGCTCTGTGTGTGTAATGGGACTAACACACTTCAAGTCCTATAGGTGCTTCTGGGAACAAAATATAGCTCTGTGTGTGTAATGGGACTAACACACTTCAAGTCCTATAGGTGCTTCTGGGAAGAAAATATAGCTCTGTGTGTGTAATGGGACTAACACACTTCAAGTCCTATAGGTGCTTCTGGGAACAAAATATAGCTCTGTGTGTGTAATGGGACTAACACACTTCAAGTCCTATAGGTGCTTCTGGGAACAAAATATAGCTCTGTGTGTGTAATGGGACTAACACACTTCAAGTCCTATAGGTGCTTCTGGGAACAAAATATAGCTCTGTGTGTGTAATGGGACTAACACACTTCAAGTCCTATAGGTGCTTCTGGGAAGAAAATATAGCTCTGTGTGTGTAATGGGACTAACACACTTCAAGTCCTATAGGTGCTTCTGGGAACAAAATATAGCTCTGTGTGTGTGATGGGACTAACACACTTCAAGTCCTATAGGTGCTTCTGGGAACAAAATATAGCTCTGTGTGTGTGATGGGACTAACACACTTCAAGTCCTATAGGTGCTTCTGGGAACAAAATATAGCTCTGTGTGTGTGATGGGACTAACACACTTCAAGTCCTATAGGTGCTTCTGGGAACAAAATATAGCTCTGTGTGTGTGATGGGACTAACACACTTCAAGTCCTATAGGTGCTTCTGGGAAGAAAATATAGCTCTGTGTGTGTAATGGGACTAACACACTTCAAGTCCTATAGGTGCTTCTGGGAAGAAAATATAGCTCTGTGTGTGTAATGGGACTAACACACTTCAAGTCCTATAGGTGCTTCTGGGAAGAAAATATAGCTCTGTGTGTGTAATGGGACTAACACACTTCAAGTCCTATAGGTGCCTCTGGGAACAAAATATAGCTCTGTGTGTGTGATGGGACTAACACACTTCAAGTCCTATAGGTGCTTCTGGGAAGAAAAATATAGCTCTGTGTGTGTGATGGGACTAACACACTTCAAGTCCTATAGGTGCTTCTGGGAAGAAAAATATAGCTCTGTGTGTGTAATGGGACTAACACACTTCAAGTCCTATAGGTGCATCTGGGAACAAAATATAGGAGCTCTGCCTGCCTGCCACGAACACACTACAAGTCCTATAGGTGCTTCTGGTAACAAAATATAGGAGCTCTGCCTGCCTGCCACGAACACACTACAAGTCCTATAGGTGCTTCTGGTAACAAAATATAGGAGCTCTGCCTGCCTGCCACGAACACACTACAAGTCCTATAGGTGCTTCTGGTAACAAAATATAGGAGCTCTGCCTGCCTGCCACGAACACACTACAAGTCCTATAGGTGCTTCTGGTAACAAAATATAGGAGCTCTGCCTGCCTGCCACGAACACACTACAAGTCCTATAGGTGCTTCTGGTAACAAAATATAGTAGCTCTGCCTGCCTGCCACGAGCACACTACAAGCCCCTCTTTCTCAATCAATCTTTGTAACTGAATCTATCTAACTCAATCTCTGTAAGTGAATCTCTCTAACTATCTAAATGCAGCAGAGTGTCACAGAATCAGCCTGCTCAATCTGCGCCGGAACAGCATGTGACCGGCGCAGACGGCGTGGCGGCGTTTTATAGGGGGGGGGGGCGTGTACTACAGCCCCTGAGCTGTAATTGGCTACAGGCGTCCTGCCTGTAGCCAATTATGGCTCTTCGAGTTTCCGGGGCTGTGATTGGCCAAGCATGCGGGGTCACAGTGCATGCTTGGCCAATCATCAGCCAGCAATGCACTGCGTCGGCCGCGCCGGCCGCAATGCATTGCGGGGCCGCTCGCATCACACGAACGTGATGCGAGCGGCCAAAATAGTTCTGGGCTCGCCGAGCGAGCGAACGCCCGGTGCTCGATGCGAACGTGGGTTCGCATCGAGCACCGGGCCCATCCCTAGTATCCAGATATTCCCCAATGTCAAAAAAGTAAATGACCTATTAAAGACATCCTGGGAATACAATCTTCAGGCATGTTCATTTGGCATGATATCAATTTTGTGCAAACAATATGATCATGAACTTGATCAACTCGATATCTCAATTTCAGAATGGCATGAGAATCAAGTATCTTGTGTGTCGTCTCCCAGGTTTGCCAAACGGGATAAGGACCTACGGGCACACCTGGAAGACTACACTCTAAGCATCATAAATAACAAAGAGAACAAGTTCTCCCGGGATAAATTAGCACATCAGAATGGCTATGCATATAAATGGGAGAATTCCTCCTTTCCTAGACCCTCAACTAAATCACCTCACTTCCAACCCTCTAAAGCTAACCCAGATCCTTCAAATACATCCTCCAATTCCTTTAGTTCTAGTACCACCTATCATGAACTTTCACAAGATCGTATCCCTAAAAAAAGAAAAGGTGATCAACCTACCTCATCAACTTAATAATTAAAACGTGCCTTTGGCACTAATTCCAACATCAGACCCTCAAGTACCCGTCCAAAATCCACTAATATTTCTACCCCTTTCTCTAGGGGACAATCTCTGTCACATAATGTATCTTCATCTATCACTCATATACCTACCACAGAAATCAATATTACGTCACATCTCGCGCTATCCTCCCCTGGGAGAAGAGCGAGTGAACCCTCTTTGCCCACTATGTTCCCTTTACCTTCACAAGAACTCAAACTTGCCCCTATTTTTTTAGGCGAGACACTGGACCCTCAGTTGACACCCAATTACAATCCCACTACAACATTGACTATTCCAGAACACGTGACTTAGATGTAGTCAACCTCTCTTCTTTGACGTTAACACCGTCTCAAATTCAAGTTTTACAACTAGGACTCACTTTTTGCCCCTCCACTGACTTTGACCGCTTTCAGCTAGTAAAGGATGTTCATTTGTTTGCTAGAAAACTACTTTTCAAAACGATTTACCATAACAAAACCACTTCCACACAAATATCCAACACAGATAACACCATTCCGACAATTGCTGAAATACAGGCCCTTGAGGACCTAATGACTCTCTTAGATGAGGCAGATCCCAATGATGAGGATCCTTTGGATTTTGTACAACAGCACATTACGATCCCAGGAATAATGTTTCCACCCCCAGTACCTTTCAAACCGAAATCTAAAACTTTTCCGTCATTAACCACCAATCCTAATATTTGGGCCTTCGTTGAACAAACAACCAAGGAAATACAAAAACTAAACCTAGACACAGTTGGTATGTCAAATCTAACTAAATCCCAGCAGTCAGCACTCAAACTACTTAAATCTAACCGAAATATAGTAATTAAACCCTCAGATAAAGGGGGTAACGTGGTTGTCATGGATGTCCTGGCTTACATGAATATGTGCCACGACATCCTTGACAACCACGATTGGTACAGACCTATCTCTTCCTCCTTAATAAAAAACGTAATTTCTGAATATCATAACTTAATTTTTCAGGCCACCAGGACAGGAATCATAGATGCCAATACCTGGAAATTTCTGTATGTAGCACATCCAAAAACTCCAACGTTTTATGCATTACCTAAACTGCACAAATCTTTGAATAAACCTCCTGGCCGACCAATTGTATCGGGGTGTGAAGGACTCACGGAAAAGGCAAGTGAGCTTGTAGATAAACATCTAGCCCCCCATGTCCTGTCCTTACCATCTCATATAAAAGATACTATTCATTTATTACGTACTCTTGAAAACAAACAGCTTCCTAAAAATTCTTATCTGGTCGCTCTGGATGTTGAATGTCTCTATAATACAATACCACATACAAGAGGCATAGAAGTTATAGCTAAACAATTGGAAGCGCGTGGCCCAGAAGTTAAACCCTACATTAAGTTTGTATTATCTCTATTGCAATTTATTTTAACTAAAAACTATTTTACCTTTGGCTCCTCCTACTTCCTCCAGATACAGGGTGTGGCTATGGGCACCAAGTGTGCTCCATCCTATGCCAACCTGTATCTGGGGGGGTGGGAGGCCGAGGTTCTGTCGCAGCCTAGACTGTCGTGCTATACTCAGTATATATTTACCTGGTTAAGATACATTGATGACATTTTGATCTTTTGGACTGGCACATATAACGATTTGCAACGATTTTTCCAAGCTCTATCTGAAAATACCTACAACTTGAAATTCACCATGGACTGTAGTCAGACATCGATCACATTCTTAGACCTCACAATCACTATTGATACAGAGGGTAAACTTTATTCTTCACTATTTAGAAAATCGTCTGCAGGAAATACCATTCTACACGCCTCGAGCTCCCATCCGAAATCCCTTTTAAAGAGTATACCCTATAGTCAATATCTTTTTTTTTTTTAACTTTAATCTTTATTAGAAAACATTTTCTTACATACATATTTGTTTACAATATACTTCTCATTTCTGTACATATATACTTATCCCCCGTTATCCCCTGTGCTCTATCTTACCCACTCTTCCAACACCCCCCCCCCCCCTTACTATACACAGCTAATCAACTATCGGTTATCTCTTAAACATATATATGTTCCTATAGAGGGTTTTAAGTAGCTTAGTAAAAAGACGTTACAAGGGGTCTCAATATTAGTACCCCACCTACTTTCTTTATCCCTCCCACACTACCCCTATCTAAACATATATCCTCCCCCTCCCTCCCCCTCTCCACCAGTATTACCCAGTCTAATTTTTGCCGGTGATTTTTGTTATTTAGCTATAATCCAGGGTTTCCACATCCTGTCAAATTCTCTAAGATTACGTCTCTTCACATAAGCTACCCTCTCCTTAGGAAGAGTTTCATTTACCATTTCTACCCAGCTTTCCACTGTCGGCGGTAATTTTGCTTGCCACCTCAAGGCAATCAATTTCCTAGCTTGAAACAAACTCCTCAAAATAGCCACTGTGGTACTCCTTTTTCCCATTTGCTCCTGCCTATACCCCAAGATACACACCTTCACCTCCTTTTTTAGCCCTATTGCAAACCTTTCATTCGATGTCTGAATTACTCCCTCCCAATACCGAAGTAATTTGGGGCATCTCCACACCATGTGTAGGAGATCCCCAGATCCTTGGCATCTAGGGCATCTATCATCCGCTCTTTTACCGAATTTAAACAATCACTTTGGGGTATAATAGGCCCTGTTTAGTAACATTAAATGTGATATTTTCTGAGAGGGTGAAACTGATACCCATGGGCTCACCTCTAAAATTCGTTTCCACTTCTCTTGCGGTATCGCCCCTATATCCTGTTCCCATTTAATTTTTACTGAATCAAGTTTCGCATTCTTTTTACCCATTTTACTTATTTGCCTGTATATTTCCGAAATTAGGCCTTACGTCGGGGCAAACCGGGATATACGTTGCAAGAAGGGGGTATCTTCCCATTGTATAGAATGACCTCTAAACTGGGATCTCAAGGCATGTGCTATCTGTAGATATGTGTAGTATGTATACTGGGGTATATTAAATTCCCTTTTTAACTACTCAAATTTTTTGAGAGTATTTCCCACATAAAGTTGTTGCAATCTCTTTATTCCCCGCTTTTCCCATTCTTTGTTCCTTCCTATCAGGAGAGTTTCCTGCAAATTGTAGTTATTCCAAATAGGGGTATATTCGTTTAACTCTCTATAATTAAATAATTTTTTAATCACTTTCCATATCTTAGTTATCATCCTAATTGTCGGGTACTTATAAAAAAAAGAGTCTGCTTCCAATGCCTCCGCTATTGTGTCATGTGTCGTCTCTGTCAACAGAATTTTCCCGTTCGGGGTACCTCCATTCAACTCCCCACACCCCACCAGTTGCTGCAGTTGTGCCGCCCAATAATAATATTCCGGGTTAGGTAATGCTACTCCCCCTTCCCCTACAGGTAGTTGCAGTGTACGTAAACGTATCCTGGCTTGTCCCCCCTTCCATATCAATTCCCTAAACAGACTTTCAATTTTATTAAACCATTTTTTTCCTATCCACACTGGTGAGTTATGTAATACGTACATCAATTGAGGTAACCACAACATTTTAACAGGCTACATCTACCTGCCACCGATAGTGGCAGTCGCTTCCAGATATCAATTTTTTCCCTAAATTTTTTTAAGAGTGGTACAAGATTTTTATCTATATATTGGTTGGGATCTATTGTAATAACTATCCCTAAATACTTCAAGGCCTCTACCACTGCCAGCTGAGGGATCCCTAATACTGTTATTTCCCCTGTCGGGTCTATTGGGAGCAACTCTGATTTACTCCAGTTAATCTCCAGCCCTGAGAAACTGCCAAATGTCTCTACCAAGCTCATTGCCCCCGTCAATGATTGTCCCGTATCTCCCAAGAACAAGAGAATATCATCCGCATATAACGCGATTCTTTCTTCCCCTGATTTCCTCTGAAATCCAGTTATCTCAAGGCTCTTTCTTATGGAGATAGCCAGCGGCTCCATTGCCAAGGCAAAGAGCAGGGGAGACAATGGACATCCCTGCCTCGTTCCCCTTTCCAATATTATCCTATCTGAGAGTTTATTGTTAATTTTTAATCTTGCTGTGGGTCCATCATAAAGCATTTTGATCCAGCCTATCAGTAGGGGGCCAAACCCAAATTTCTCCAGCACCTTCCAAATATATTGCCATTCTATGGTATCAAAAGCTTTTGTCACGTCCAATGACAATATAGCTCTTGCTCCACCATTTTCTACTGGCTCTTGTAGATTTAAAAAGGTCCTTCTAATATTTGTGCTAGTAGATCTATTGGGTATGAACCCCGCCTGATCAGGGTGAATCAATCTCTGGATAAGCCCGTTCAGCCTTGTTGCCAACACTTTTGCCAGAATTTTTGCATCTGCACAAAGGAGGGAGATCGGCCTGTATGCCGCAACATCCAATGGGTCCTTCCCCTCCTTGTGTAATACAATAATTGTTGCCTCTAACATTGAGGCGGGCAAGCGCCCCATTTCACTCGCCCCGCCCAGTGTTTTTAGCAATTCCGGGATCAATAACTCTCCATAATATTTATATGTCTCAATTGGCAGTCCGTCAGGGCCCGGTGACTTTTGGTTGGCCATTTCCGACACTGCCTGCTGTAATTCCGCAAGTGTTATCGGGGTTTCCAACAACTCTCTTTCTTCCTGTGAGATAACTGGAACCTCTAAGTTTCCCAGGAAATCCTCCATTATTCCCTCCCTTCCTTTCTTTTGGGATGTATATAATTTTTGGTAGTATTCTTTGAACACCTGTACAATCTGTAAGGGATCTGAAGTCTCAACCTGTCCTGCATATCTAATTGCCGTGATTGTAGATGATGGCGAGTTGGCCTTTACCAACTGCGCCAGCATCCTTCCCACAGATTCTCCCTCCATAAATGAGGCCTGCCGCTGTAGGAGAAATTTTGTCTCTTCCCTCTGTATATTTACCAATTTATACTCTTGCTGTTTGACCATCCAGGCTGTTTTCCTCTCCGGGGACGGATCTAATATATAACCATTCTCCGCTGTCATTACTTCTCGCCTGATATTTTCCTCCTGGGACCTCGCCGCTTTATTGTGTTTGGATATTTGTTATTATTATTAATTATTATTATTATAAAAACTCCTCTTAAAAAAGCTTTTAATGTGTCCCATACTATACGGGCATTTGCTGTGCCTTCATTATTATCTATAAATTCCCTCAGTTTAAAAAGGATGTCACTTGTGTCTTTAAATAACTCGAACCAGTGTGGATTTATTTTCCATTCCTCCTGTATTTTTTGATCCCCTAATTTTAAGGCTATCGCTATTGGCGAGTGGTCCGATATCCCTCTTGGCCAATATCTTATCCCATCCATAAGCTGTAGCATTCTATCATTTCCTAGTGCCATGTCTATTTTGGATAATGTTGAATGTGTGGAGGAATAACAAGAGTACTGCCGGATTCCGTACCCTCCACAAATCCATCATACCCACCTCTATCGGCAGGCGACTTAGCCTACTCCTCTCTATAGAACCTACCTCTCTTCTGCTAGGGAACCTGTCGATCCTGCCATCCAAGACCTCATTAAAGTCCCCCACTACTATGGTTGGGATATCTTGCTTGTCTAGCAGAAATTCATTTAGTTTCAACATGACATCTATTTTAAAAGGCGGTGGAATATAAATATTCGCCACCACTATCACTTTATTGTTAATGAGGCAAAAAAGGAAAACATAATGGCCCTGTTCATCTATGCTGGCCTGCCTACAGGAAAAATTCACCCCGGTTTTTACCAGTACACTTACCCCCCTGCTATAAGAGCTATAGACTGAATGGTACTGTATTTGAAATTTTTTTTTCCCCTGAATTTGCCGGGATGTATCTTTAGTTAGGTGTGTCTCCTGTAGGCAGACCAGCTCCGCCCCGTACTTCTCCATCATGGAGAATACCACCGCTCTTTTCCCCCCTGTACCCAGGCCTCTTACATTCCATGAACCCAACCGGATTAACTTAGCCTGCATCAAGAACTCTCTCAATTATGTATTTCTTACGGATGACTGGTTTAAACTTTAATTTTCCTCCATTTTCCTCTCCGTAATGTGTCATTAATTTAACTCGTGTTTCCCACCATCTCTTAATACATACAAAAAACTCAAAAAAAACGTGGCAATAAGTGTTCTTGTCTTGTATTGTTTCTAACTTACGGTCAATAGTGTCTCTCTCCCTTCTTACCATTATTAAATTTTGTGTTATACTGGTGTCCCCTCTCCTACCCATCCCTTTGCGAATCCCTCCCTTCCCCACCTTCCTAGGTGTCCCCCTAGGGAGTTTTCAGTGACCATTACCCACACTACTTGCACCACCATCCAACACCCCCATACATTTCCTTCCATCACTTTACCACCCATTCACTGTGCATAATCCACCCTCTCCCCCCCCCCCTACCGTATTCCACATAACATGATTATATCACCTTAATACCTCGTATCTTATATTTCCCCCTCCCTTCCCCCCCATCCCAACCCCTCCCTCCCTCCCATCTCCAGTCAAGATGTTGTAACTAGTTCCTTGTTTTCTTCCAACCACTTTTCCACCCCAGCCGGGGTCTCAAAGATTTGGCTTGCTCCTAGTGCAGTCACTCGTAACCTTGCGGGGTAGAGAAGAGCGTAGGAGATTTTAAGTTTTTGTAGGGGTTTTTTAATCTGGATGAACTCGGCCCGCCGTTTCTGTAGGTCAAATGAAAAGTCTGAATAAAACGAGATTTTTGTACCGTTATAAAGAATACTTCCTGCTTCTCTAGATTTACGCAACAGCGTAATCTTATCCTTATAGTTCAGAAATTTCAATAATAAAGTCCTGGGGTAACCCCCTGCTGGAGGGGGTCTAAAGGGTACTCTGTGTGCTCTCTCTATGCAAAACATTGTTGAGAATGCCTCCCTCCCAAAGAGCTCAACCAACCAGCCTTCTAAAAACTCAATAGGGTTAGGGCCCTCGCTTTTTTCCGGTAATCCCACCACACGTACATTGTCCCTACGACTCCTATTTTCCAATTCCTCCATTTTGAACTCTTGCCTATGCATCTGTATTTTCATTTCTTTAAGTTCTTTTATTAATGGTAGTGTCTCATCTTCGATCTGGGAGACCCTCGCTTCCAACACAGTAGTTCTTTCTGCTGTTCTTTGTACATCAAGCCTGACCATATTTAAGTCCTGTTTACCCCTTTCATTTGTTCACACAAATCTTTAAGTGATTCATTACATGCTCTTACAGCCAGTAATACGTCTGTTAATGTTGGCTCTTTCACCGGCACTGTACTGGGCCCCACTGCCCCAGCTGTTATTTCCATATATTATTAATATTATGTTCAGAAGGGGCTAAAATCTTATTACTCAGTCCTTTATTGGTCTGGGCTTGAGCCCGAGGGGTTGAAAGCGCAGCTTGACTTAGTCCTTGGCTTCTTCGGTCCACCGTCCCTCCTTGCTGCGTTTTAACCACTTCCCGACCGCCCCATGTACATATACGTCGGCAGAATGGCACGTACAGGCAGAATCACGTACCTGTACGTGCCATTCTTCAGGCGCGTGGGGGGTCCGATCGGACCCCCCCGGCCGGCGGGGACGGTCGGGATCGCTTCAGGAGCGATCCGGGATGAGGGGACGGCCAGTGGTTTCTGGCCACCCCCTCGCGATCGCTCCTGGCCAATCAGATGCTTCCTCTGTCTGTGTCAATCAAAACACAGGCAGAGGAAGTGATGTCACGCTCGGTGCGCCGGTCTATGTGACCGGAACGCCGAGCTGTCAACACACACAGGTTAGTGCACCAACAGTACACTGACACCAGTACACATAGGCACACAAAACACGCCCCTGTCACCCCCAGATCACCCCCCAGATCACCCCCTCCCCTCCCCCCCCCCCAGTCACAGTGTCACTAATTGCAGTGATCATTTTTTTACTGATCACTGCATTTAGTGTCAGTGTGACTGTAATAACTGTCAGTGCAGTTAGTTTTAGGTCCAAGGTAGCCCCCTACCCCCCCCCTAATAAAGGTTTAACCCCTTGATTGCCCCCCAGGTAACCCTTTCACCCCCTTTTGCCAGTGTCACTAAGCGATCGTTTTTCTGATCGCTGTATTAGTGTCACTGCTGTCGCTAGGTAACCATTTTTTTTTTTTAGGTAACCGCCATGTTTATATAGGTTCATAAATAGGTTTATAGGTCAGGTACCCCCATATTACAACCTAAATAAAGGTTTTAACCCCTTGATTGCCCCTAGAGTTAACCCTTTCACCAGTGATCACTGTATAACTGTCACTGGTGACGCTGGTTAGCCAGTTAGTTATTTCGTTATTTAGGTTCCCCGTCAGGTTTTTATATAGCGTCAGGTACCCCCATATATTACCTAATAAAGGTTTTAACCCCCTGATTGCCCCTAGTTAACCCTTTTCACCCCCTTTTGCCAGTGTCACTAAGCGATCGTTTTTCTGATCGCTGCATTAGTGTCGCTAGGTAACCATTTTTTTTTTTTTTAGGTAACCGCCATGTTTATATAGGTTCATAAATAGGTTTATAGGTCAGGTACCCCCATATTACAACCTAAATAAAGGTTTTAACCCCCTGATTGCCCCTAGAGTTAACCCTTTCACCAGTGATCACTGTATAACTGTCACTGGTGACGCTGGTTAGCCAGTTAGTTATTTCGTTATTTAGGTTCCCCGTCAGGTTTTTATATAGCGTCAGGTACCCCCATATATTACCTAATAAAGGTTTTAACCCCCTGATTGCCCCTAGTTAACCCTTTCACCCCCTTTTGCCAGTGTCACTAAGCGATCGTTTTTTCTGATCGCTGCATTAGTGTCGCTAGGTAACCATTTTTTTTTTGTATTACTGTTACGGGTGACGCTGGTTAGTTAGCTTGTTTTTTTATACTGTCAGGGCACCCGCCATTTATTACCCAATAACGGTTTAACCCCCTGATCGCCCGGCGGGTGATATCAATTAGGTTTTAGGGTCAAATAAGGTCTGCGTCGCCCCAGGTTAGTGCCAGTACCGCAAACACCCACGCACAAAGCATACACCTCCCTTAGTGGCACAGTATCTGAACAGATCAATATCTGATCTGATCAGATCTATACTAGCGTCCCAGCAGTTTAGGGTTCCAAAAAAAACCGCATTGTTAGCGGGATCAGCCCAGATACCTGCTAGCACCTGCGTTTTCCCCCTCCGCCCAGCCCAGCCCACCCAAGTGCAGTATCGATCGATCACTGTCACTTACAAAACACTAAGCACACATAACTGCAGCGTTCGCAGAGTCAGGCCTGATCCCTGCGATCGCTAACAGTTTTTTTGTGGTAGCGCTTTGATTCAGTCGCTTCAGTCAGGAGCTTTTTTACCTGTGAATCTCAAAAAAATTAAAAAAAATAAATAGTTGTCGTTTTATTGTTCTCTCTCTCACTCTATTCTCTCTCTATTGTTGCTCTTTTTTTACTCCATTCTATTCTGCAATGTTTTATTATGTTTTATCATGTTTTTATCATGCTTGCTTTTCAGGTATGTAATTTTGTTTACTGTGTTTTAGTGTTAAGCATTTTTTGTTTTCAGGTGCGCCATTCAGTTGCAACGCGGATTTATTTATCTTGACAGCAACAGCGTTTGCTCCCACGATACATAAAGCCGCGACTCCAACGCTGTAGGAGGTGATTTCACCACCACAGTTAAAAAAAAGAGCATATATGCCGAAGCATGGGGGCAGCAGGGGGGGGGGAGGAGCGATTGGCTCCTAATGCCACGTACATACGGTCGAAATTCCGACCGTGTGTACACGGCATTACTTTTGCGGGAGGATGCCCCCATGCATCGGCATATATAAATGGTGCATGTATGCCCATCATTAGAAGTGGGTGGATGAAGGGAGGTATTCTAATGGTGGGCATACCCACCAATCAATCTCTTTTTTTCGTTCAGCCAAGAGGCTGCATGAAAAAAAAAAGATTACAATATATGTCCAGTATGTTGCTGGACTTTGAATGGTTATACCAGAATGATGCCTGCAGGTTTAGGTATCATCTTGGTATCATTCTTTTCAGCCAGTGATCGGCTTTCATGTAAAAGCAATTCTAGCGGGTAATTAGCCTCTAGACTGCTTTTACAAGCAGTGGGAGGGAATGTCCCCCCTCCCGGATATAAACCGCGCCATTGGGAAATTGGGAAAGCATTTTATCACACCAATCTTGGTGTGGTCAGATGCTTTGAGGGCAGAGGAAAGATCTAGGGTCTAATAGACCCCAATTTTTTCAAAAAAAGAGTACCTGTCACTGCCTATTGCTATCATAGGGGATATTTACATTCCCTGAGATAACAATAAAAATCATAACAAAGAAAAAAAATGGAAGGAACAGTTTAAAAATAAAATAAAAAAGCTAAATAAATAAAAAAAAAAACAAAAAAAAAAAAAAAAAAAAAAGCACCCCTGCCCCCCCTTCTCTTGCGCAAAGGCGTACACAAGCGTTGGTCTGGCGTCATATGTAAACAGCAATTGCACCATGCATGTGAGGTATCACCGCGAAGGTCAGATCGAGGGCAGTAATTTTAGCAGTAGACCTCCTCCGTGAATCTAATGTGGTATCATGTAAAGGCTTTTAAAGGCTTTTAAAAATGTATGTAGTTTGTCGCCACTGCGTGTTTGTGCGCAATTTTAAAGCATGTCGTGTTTGGTATCCATGTACTCGGCCTAAGATCATATTTTTTATTTCATCAAAAATTTGAGCAATATAGTGTGTTTTAGTGCATTAAAATAAAAAAAAAGTGTATTTTTTCCACAAAAAATGCGTTTGAAAAATCGCTGCGCAAATACTGTGTGGAAAAAAAAAAATGCAACACCCACCATTTTAATCTGTAGGGCCTTTGCTTTAACATTATATATAGTGTTTGGGGGTTCAACGTAATTTTCTTGCAAAAAAAAAAAATGTTTTCATGTAAACAAAAAGTGTCAGAAAGGGCTTTGTCTACAAGTGGTTAGAAGAGTGGGTGACGTGTGACATAGGCTTCTAAATGTTGTGCATAAAATGCCAGGACAGTTCAAACCCCCCCCAAATGACCCCATTTTGGAAAGTAGACACCCCCAAGCTATTTGATGAGAGCAATGTTGAGCCCATTAAATATTTTTTTTTTTTGTCCCAAGAGATTGAATAATGAAAAAAAAAAAATATATATATTTTTTTTACAAAAAGTTGTCACTAAATGATATATTGCTCAAACATGTCATGGGCATATGTGGAAATACACCCCAAAATACATTCTGTTGCTTCTCCTGAGTACGGGGATACCACATGTGTGGGACTTTTTGGGAGCCTAGCTGCGTACGGAACCCCAAAAACCAATCACCGCCTTCAGGCTTTCTAAGGGTGTAATTTTTTTATTTCACTTCTCACTGCCAATCACAGTTTCGGAGGCCATGGAATGCCCAGATGGCATAAAACCCCCCAAAATGACCCCATTTTGGAAAGTAGACACCCCAAGCTATTTGCTGAGAGGTATGGTGAGTATTTTGCAGATCTCGCTTTTTGTCACAAAGTTTTGAAAATTGAAAAAAAGAAAAAAAAAAATTTTTTTTCTTTACTTTCTTCATTTTCAAAAACAAATGAGAGCTGTAAAATACTCACCATGCCTCTCAACAAATAGCTTGGGGTGTCTACTTTCCAAAATGGGGTCATTTGGGGGGGTTTGTGCTATTTTGGCATTTTATGGCCTTCGAAACGGTGATAGGTAGTGAGGAGTGAAATCAAAAATTTGCACCCTTAGAAATCCTGAAGGCGGTGCTTGGGTTTCGGGGCCCCGTACGCGGCTAGGCTCCCAAAAAGTCCCACACATGTGGTATCCCCATACTCAGGAGAAGCAGCAAAATGTATTTTGGGGTGCAATTCCACATATAACTATGGCATGTGTGAGCAATATATCATTTAGTGACAACTTTTTGAAAAAAAAAAAAAAAAATCTTTTTTATTTTTGTCTTTATTCAATCACTTGGGACTAAAAAAAAAAAATATTCAATGGGCTCAACATGCCTCTCAGCAAATAGCTTGGGGTGTCTACTTTCCAAAATGGGGTCATTTGGGGGGGTTTTGTACTTCTCTGCCATTTTAGCACCTCAAGAAATGAAATAGGCAGTCATAAATTAAAAGCGGTGTAAATTCCAGAAAATGTACTCTAGTTTGTAGACGCTATAACTTTTGCGCAAACCAATAAATATACGCTTATTGGCATTTTTTTTTACTAAAGACATGTGGCTGAATACATTTTGGCCCAAATGTTTGACTAAAATTGAGTTTATTAGATTTTTTTTATAACAAAAAGTAGAAAATCTCTTTTTTTTTCAAAATTTTCGCTCTTTTTCCGTTTATATCGCAAAAAATAAAAATCACAGAGGCAATCAAATACCATCAAAAGAAAGCTCTATTTGTGGGAAGAAAAGGACGCAAATTTCGTTTGGTTACAAAATTGCATGACCGCGCAATTACCAGTTAAAGTAGTGCAGTGCGAAATTGAAAAAAGACCTCTGGTCCTTTGGCTGCCAAATGGTCCGGGGCTGAAGTGGTTAAGTTGCTGCCCCCCTTTTTTTGTAGGAGACTGTGTGGAGGGATGTGCATATTGCTCTAGCTTTGCGGCTGCAGCTATACCTGCCTGCTGTGGTGTTTTGTCTTTAGCTGAACGTAGCTGTTGCTGCATTTTGTGAAAGATGATTATAGGAAGTTTTAAGCAAATAACTCCTTAGGCCAGTTAGAAAAAATTAAATAAAAAAATAATTGGGCAAACACAGAGAGAACCAAAAACAAACAAATTTTTCCCGAGCGGGCCCACCCTCAAATTATCTCCTTTGGGGTGCAGGTTAGGGTCCAGTATTGTATCAGACAAGCAGGTTTAGGGGTGCGATTTTATAACAAGTAAACAAGCCAAAACAGCTTAATCCTCATTAAAGCCACCGTGGGTTCCAGCCGCCATGTACCCCTGCCCCCTCCAGCAGCCTTGCAAGCCTGCAGTGTGACTTTTATATTTCCAGATTATACCGAGGGTCCACTGAGGCACTGCTATATCTGACTTCCGGCACATAAGCTCCCAATCAAGCCGGGGGGGGGGGGGGGGGGGGGGAAGGGGGGAAGGGAAAAGGGGGAAAAAAAAAAAAAAAAGGGGATATTAATATATATCACTGTTTAAAACCGGGTATCGCTGCCACAAGTAGTTTCACCTACAATATACACAGTCTCTGAATTTTATGCAGGAGATGTTCATGGGTGCCCATATGCAGCCGCCTGTTTCAACACTTAAAAAAAAAAAAAAATATTTCTTTCTCCTGGGACGCAGTCCTCCTCTTATAGTAAATCAATAAGCTGCTGTCCAGGCACCACTTTTTCCCTCACAGTCCATGTTATATCTTGTAATTTTATTACTAAACAGGGTATTTAGACAGGATTTCAGAGTACAGCTTTTGCATATGTTTATATTGACTTCATGCACTTATTAGCTACTCACGCGTCCCAGCAGCCAAGCACTGTCCCAGAGTTCAGGAGAAAGATGAACCAATCGTCTTATTATAACTTTCTCACTGCATTCTGCAGTGTGCTGAGGATAGTATCCAGGTGTTTTCCACAGCGTTCCCCCCTTCTATATAGCAGTTTCTGACACTGCTCCGTGACGGCTCCGGCTCCCCCTTCTCCACAATCACTTCTCCTCACTCACCGCCTGCATGTTCTCGGCGCGTGACGTCATTTTCGGGGATTCCCGGCTCCGCTCGTCTCTGTATCCAGGCACCGGATAACAGCTGGTCCCGCCGAGGTTCCTGCTTAGGCTGTCATCAAAGGGGATCATACGGCTCACTCCTTCTCTGCACCCAGGTTTGTGCTGTGCTGTAGGGAAGAGTAGAGAAGAGTCCTGCTCCAATAGTACGCTGCTACTGCAGCACGGGCTGCATATCAGGCTGCATCAGGCGGAGTGGAGAGAGGATGGGATAACACACAGCTGATCCCACTCAGCTCATCTCTCTCACTTCTCGCTCAACTCGCACATCCGGTCACACCCCCCTTTACCCTATAGTCAATATCTACGTATAAGACGAAACTGCAGTGATGATAAAGATTGTTACCAATCATCACATCAGCTATATTTAAGATTACGACAAAGAGGCTACAGCCATAAGTTACTAAAAGAATCTTTTAATAAAGTTAAGCGTTTAGAGAGAAAGGAATTAATCTTTCGAGACAAAGATCATGACTCCATGCAGTCTGTTCGTCTTATTACCCAATACTCAAACCAATTCAACCAGATAAAGGAAACTTTTAGTAAATTCTGTCCCCTCCTTTCAGCGGATCCAGTTCATGGGAACTATGTAAAAACCTATCCTGAAATTACATACCGACGATCACCATCATTAAGTGATAGATTGACTTCTAGCCATTTTAACCCAAATAGTGACTCAAGAACAGATAATCCAGGCACTTTCCCCTGTGGTCATTGCGAATCCTGTGTAACCCTTTCCAATTCTAGCAACACTGTCTTACCTACAGGCAAATTACACAAAATTAAACATCGAGTAACTTGCAACACTATAGGAGTAATATACCTAGCCACTTGCCGCTGTGGGTGCTTCTATGTCGGCAAAACAAAAAGAGCATTCTCTACCCGCATACAGGACCATATCAAACCACTCCAGAAAAAGAAAATTACGACAGCAATAAATCGCCATGTTGCTCTAAGCCATAACTTTGATGCATATGCAATTCAGTTTTCTGCCTTAGAACACATACCAACTAATGTACGTGGAGGTGATATAGATAACCAATTACTCCAACGTGAAACAAGATGGATACATACCTTGGATGCTACTAGACCTCCAGGTTTGAACGAATACATTAGTTTTAAATCGTTCTTGTAACCCACAAACTAAAAAAAATTTAAGCTTAAACTATCCATATCTGTTTTTCATTATTACCAGTTATATACAGCATGAATTTCCTCTCTGTTTGTTGTGTTTGACATCACCGGTCCTTTCCTCCCCCCCCCCCCCCCCCTCCATTCTAAACTTCTATATTTTGCTTTTTATAACACATAGAGGAAATTTCCATTCCCCGCTGAAGCCCGCTCCATGTAAACCACTAAAAATAACTAAATACAGTTTAATCTATTAATAAGTACACTTTATACTTAGTATAATCAATAGTCTAACACTGTATGGGAGTTGAATAGACTGTATTTTGTTTAACTAATATTATTCCAACTATTCTTAAACAATTCTACACACTTAAAGTTTCTGTATTATTATGTATCTACTTTTTACTTAAACATCAACTTAAAGCGGTTCTACACCCATTTCATTTAGTAAATCTCTTTGCCTTCCAAATCAGGCAAAGAGTACTAAATGAAATGTTTTTTTTTTTTTTTTTTTTTACTTACCTTGTAATTGAAGACTTCCGGTCTTCTCCCTCTGCGGCGGCGGGCGGGGTCTTGCGTCGATCGTCGTCACGCCGCACTGTCTCCTGGGATCTGGTGTCATTGATCCCAGGAGTCAGTGCGGGCATCTTCCGAAATCTCGCGAGATTTCGGCCACATCTTCCGAAATCTCCCGAGATTTCGGCCGCATCTGCCGAAATCTCGTGAGATCTCGGCAGATGAGCCGTTACTGCGCACGCGCGAGTAACGGCAGTGCATGGTGGGCCATCTAAAGTCCCTGTGGGTGTTTCACATGCCCACAGGCAAGATGGCCCCCAGCACTAAAGAAGAAGACGAGGAACTTCATCGGACGAAAACCGGCGGCGATCGAGATGGAAGATGGAACAGGTGAGTCCCCTAATAAAGGTAAGCACACTTTATATTACATCGTTAAAAAAAAAAAAAATTTTTCAGAGTGCAGAACCGCTTTAATTGGTCATTCATTGAAAAACTGTTGGGCAAATAAACACTGTACAAATCATATAGGTGTTAATAAACATGTCTATGTACGGTTTAAAATTTAATAATTGTTATATATTATGAAAATTAGCATGTCATTGCAGCTCGTGGTACCGGGTCCTTCCTCCCTTGATGGGGTTGTGTGAGGTCATTGTGGGACGAGGTGTTAGGAGCCATCTGTTCATTATCACTCTCTCAGCCTGCCCCATTTCTTATATGTTTTCCTTTATCCCTTCTCCCCCTATGGCATTGATTGCCTTTTCCAGCAGCTTTCCCCCTTTTTTCTTTCCTTATTTAGAAATCGCTGACAGATGGGGATTGGGCTCGCCTACCCAGGATTACCCCCAGTGGATTAGTATGGACACCCAAGGGCGGTGCTACGTATGTTAGCCCGCCCAACTTAGCCTCTGCTGTACTCTGCGCCGCCGTTGTGATTACATTATCACGCCACGTGATGCACCGACCGCCAGGCATTCTGGACCTTGTAGGCCCTCTGGAAGTCCATACGTTCGCGCATGCGCAGAGGCTCCTTAGTCCGCTGATTGGAGAGCATCCAGCCACGCCCTCCAATCTGGGAGACACGATTTAAAGCCGGCACCGGTGCTCACTTTAGCACCGGACTTTGGAGGCACCTGACGTGGACACTTTTTCTCCTGACCAGTAAGTTCTTAACAAGGCTAAACTTAATTATATCAACTGCGTAACTACACAACTACTAGTTATCCATTTTCTTACCCATCATCTTTATTATTCTTAGGGAACATATTCCTGTGGAAGTTATCACATTCTGATTGTGTTTTGGACCAGTATATTAAATCATTACTATACCATATGCGCATATTTGTCTTTGCAGGTATGTTAACCCTTCTCTAATTCATAGAGAAAGTTTTACCAATTTTAGGTATTAGTACTAAGCCTACATTATCAATCCTGTATAGGTGCCTCCTTACCATCTATTTCAAACCAACGTCCGAGTTCTACTCTACACTCTATTTTAATTTTATAGCCCAATCAAAGTAAGTATCGAGACTTTGTGTCCGTCCAACAGTGATATGCTATATATTGGTGGAGTATTATTCCACAAATAAGCAACACTGTATTTTGTACCTTAAAATTATGATTAGTATCATTAAACATATGCAACTTAATTAAGATACCTTTTGCTAGGTCTATTGTGTCTTCTGCTACCCACTGATGGGTATCCATTGGGCGACCCCACCTCATTCTCAGTTGATTGCTTCATTATTACCATCTAAATATTTTTTGGGTAAGTTGGGAATTGGGATTATTGGCTGACTTACACCATCTATCTGGGACAGAATGAGTTGGTGTATAGATGTGCTGCTATTTTCTCTTTCACCTCCTCCCCTCTTACCTCTCCTTTTCCTTCCCCCTCTTGGGGGCTAAGTACCTGATTCCATGAGCTGTTAATGATTATCATTTTCTTTATATAGATACAATACTACTGTACAGCAGGCCAGCCCTGAGGAAGCCATTGATATGACGAAACATGTCGGAAATTAAAATGGCCTGCACTGTCTACTTCAGGTTATCCTATCCATTGTAACTGAGAGACTCTCTCTAACTAGATACTAATCTTGAATCTGAAAAATATTTTTTCTCCTTCCATATGTAATGATCTGTTGTTAATGGGGATTTTCAAGTATTTGTATCAATTTCATTGTTAGGCCTTTATAAATGTTTTCTATTTTTGTTTAATATATTCCAAATAAAACTTTATGTGACATTTAAACTTAAGCATTGAATTGTCAGCAACCCTTATTTCTTTGCAATTTTGCACCGATATAATCCCTATCTTCCATTTCCCTTAAACACATAGAAAACTATGCTTTCATTATAAATGATCACAAGAGTAATCAATACTGATCACTTACTGTGTTCATACATTCAGGAAGGAAAGGGGTCACTAAACATGAGAGCATGTTCACCAATCCCTGCTCTCTGTCCTGAAACTCAACCCCCCATGTGCCCATAGCAGATGAAAGCTGGCGGGGAGGGAGAAGTTGTTGAGGGATTTGAGTGGTGAAGGGGAAGCCTGCAGAGGAATCAGAGGACACCGGGAGCAGAGGGACAAGAGCAGGCACACAGAGCAGCCGTGGGAACACAAGGTGCATTATGGGCAGGATCAGCCACTGATTACACCTATTTTTTTATTCAGCAGTGTCTGGGGGACAGTTCTGCTATAAGTTCATGGTCACTGAAGCAGCCATGAGCTTATAGCTAAGGAGCAATGCAACCAATGTTAGTCATACCAACTTGGCTAGTTGAAAGCACTTCTGTGCCACCATATGCCTTGCCTTGTGTAAGATAACCATAACTGTCTGATTCCGCCCACAGACTAGATAAATCTGCACGATCTTACCTGCACGACTGTGTATTCTCCTCCTTAGGTCCTGGAAATTAAAATAAAAAACAGCACATTATATATATATATATATATATATACTATATATTTAGCTTTCATGGTGCTCTACTTTGCTATAGTGTCACATCACTAATTACTTTACACCCTCATTCCTGCAGCATCATCTCTCTTCCTATAAATATATGTGAACAATAGTCCAAGTTACACCTAACAGTCACAATTAAGCATCAAAATAAATCTGCCAGCTAACAAAATCTTACCCCTACCTGACTCAATCAAGAGATGCCATGCAAAAAGACTTACCACTACACATAAAACCATTGCAGACATAATTATCTATCGATCAATCAATATATCTATCTATCGCAGTGAAAAATAATATAGCGGACACTAAAAACTTCCTGCCAGAGAAGAGCCAATAGAATAATTAAGCCCTCCTTGCCATCTTAATGGCGTGCTGACTTATTGCTGCCCCAAAAACATTCACTGCCCCTCTACCAGTGCCATCAGTACCAGTGCCATCAGTCTTTGCTTGCAGTTTTAGTTTAGCAGTTTAGCTCAGTGTCTAGGGAAAGTAGGGATAGGGTTTACAGGACAAAAATTCAGGCACCCAAAAGGTAAATAACTTTAGTCTATCTAAAGCCTTTAAAGCGGTGTTTCACCCAAGAACATTTTTTTTAAAGTCAGCAGCTACAAAAAAAGTAGCTGCTGATTTTTAATAAGTACACTTACCCTCCCAGGGCGCCCGCGATGTCGGTCGTGGAGGCCGAGATGTCTCTCGGCGATCCGGTTCCAGCGCCGCCATCCTCAGTAAGGGAAACGGGCAGCGATCGCTGCCCGTTTCCTACTGCGCATGGGCGAGTCGGCGCTTGGCCTACTGCGCATGCGCGAGTCGTCGCGGGGCGCTTTGTGAATGGAGAACGCGATGTGTTGTGGGACATAGTTCCCATAACACACCGCGCCCCATTCACTAGAAGGCGGCGCTAGGAGAACAGCTCAGAGGAACAGGGAGAGGCAGATTAGGACGATCTGCCTAGCAACAGCCATTTCTGGTAAGTAAAACCAGTAAAATTTGTATTAACATTTTTATTAAGTTTTGTTTTTCAGGGTGGCCCTCCACTTTAAACTCAGAGGGTAAGCTAGCAATTCTTCATAGTGCGCCTTTACACTGAACTCAGCAATTGATTTAGCGATTTATTTGAAGGTGCTCCCCTTTTCTAGCCACCTTTATATTTTCAAGGCGCTAGCATAGGCCCATTTTCCATTCTCTGGGATGGGATTCTCAAGATGATGGTCCCCCCACCCAGGCAGAAGATCTGAGATGCAAAAGACTCTTCACAGTGGATCTCCTTCCTCAGTTCCCATCACTGGTTCAGGCTCGGTTCACACCTAAAACAGCTGCGGATCGCACAGATATGCTGTGCGTCCCTGTTATCCATTTCAGGGACAAATCATGGCTGAATCTTTGCCTGAATTCGGCCCTGAAACGGAGCAAGCGACGCACAGCGTTTTTGTGCTCCATAGGGAGCTGGTCACATTCCCCTGCTATGCAAATTGGATGTGGGGAAAACCCAGCCTCAAACCTCCCAGTGATTGGCCAGGGTAAACTATTCATAACTCACAATATAGTTTCTTTTAGCTCTATCTACTGGGGGACACTCAGCATGAGACAGAAGCAAACAATATTCTGAGCTTAGGGTAAGCCAACAAATGAAGAAAACAATAGCAATCAGAGATTAAGGCTGGTTACAGCCTAGCTGACCAACAAGTTTAGACTAGTGGTACTCCAGCTTTGGCAGGGTTGCTACAAATATGCAGTCTATATATATCTAAATGAAGGGTTGCAGAAAATTTCCAGATGACTCTCTTAACCATGTATCTGCTTCTTGTTGATTTGATGGACATGAAATTGTAAGCATCTGGTTACCAACTCATGTGCTTTCCTTAGCCTTTATGCTCAGTCACACAGGTTTGTGAAGTCCATTCTTCTTGTGATTCTGGTAAAGGCATAGTTCACTCTATCGGGCTTTGCCCACTTCTTCCAAACATTAACATGTAAGGGGTAAACCCTGTGGTTTCATGCACAGTTTTGTTGTACATCACACAATCTCAGGGATTTACTCTGCCCATCTTCCCTTTTTTCTTGCCCCCTTGGCATCAGTACCAGGGTATGGTTCAGATGCTCACATTACATTTCCTTGGGGGTGGTGTGCAACCTCTGGACATTTTACAACTTGCACAACTCTAAGGACAATAGTCCTTCAAAACAAGCACCCTGCTCTGTGTCGATCTGTCATGAGCAAACATATGTTTCTATAAATTACCTCCATGTGGCATGACACTGACACTGTCTCCTCAGCTGTCAGGTAAGCCATCACTACTATATCCAAAGGGAGGCAAGAGGGTATAGATTATACTGGAGCATGCTGTTCTCCTGCTTTCACTGAGACATGCTTCTTACAGTAGTATCAAACAACTTGCAAAGTCTACATCAGTCTAGGGCAGTAGTCTTGTCTTTGGGCCTACTCTAAGGTTTTCTGTGTTCCAAAATGCCTCACATATTGATATTTCCAGTAGCCATTGAGCTTGTTCCCTTGTGATCATCACTTGCCAGTGGGGCTGTTGTGACCCACCAGAGTATACCTTGTAATAGAGGATCCCTTGATATGCCTCTAACCACTCCCACTGTCTCAAGAGCTTCCTGCCTCAGGACGGATGCCTTGCTGTACCTGCTCTCTCATTGGCTGAATGTCCTGGTCTTTTTCCCGCCACAGCTTCCATTCCCCATTCTCTTGATTTTGTGCTTCTGTTTGGGTGGGGCTTTGAGCTGACCCTCCTGCCAAGGCAAGGAAGTAGTGGCTTCTCCAGTTCTCGCTTTTCCTCTTCTTTTGCTGGGGTTCCGCCGGACAAAGCATCCACATTATGATTACTTTTTACAAAGTGTACCAAACTGTAAAGGTTAACTTCTAAAATCTAAAATCTCAAATTTGAGACCCATCTTTGTTCTATGGCCCCTTGCAGAATTTAGGGATGCCAGAGAATATTTGTCAATCACCAGCTTGAACTTAGGTGTCCTTTTATGAAAGTGCGGTAAAATACCGCTATTCAGTTCTCAGGCATTCTCAGAGGAGATCGCTCTCCTCTGGGTGCCTGTTTATGATGGTCTGTAGATCGCTTCTCATGTTGAGTTAAGAAGCGATCTACAAACGCCGGGAACTCCTCAGAACTTCTCCTCACACTGTAATCTCGCGAGATGTAGCAGGATTACAGTGTGAGGAGATGTAAAATACAAGTTGAACACTAATCACCACACATTATTCCCCAACATATTAATAAAATAATAAATTAAAATTCCCTCCCACACAATATACATTAACCTAATTATTATAAAACATTGTTTTTATCAATATTTAAATATCATACATGTGCCTATTTAAATGTGAATGGTGTATAGTAAATTAATGTAATCCACATATGTAATGCAGCTATACACCATTCATATAAATGTAAAATACATTTTTAATCATTAAAAAATAATTTTAATAAAGTATACAAGTATAAATATTTATTAATAAATTAAAATAAAATATATTTCATAATTGATAAACCCCTGTATAAGACCCCTTTCACACTGGGGCGGAAGCGGCGTCAGCGGTAAAGCAGCGCTTTATTTAGCGCTGCTTTACTGCTGTTTTAGCGGCGGTTTACGCCCGCTAGCAGTGCAGTTTTAACCCTCGCTAATGGCTGAAAAAGGGGTAAAAGCGCCGGCAAAGCGCCGCTGCAGCAGCGCTTTGCCGGCGCTTTGCTGGCGGTATTGCCGCGCTGTCCCATTGATTTCAATGGATAGGAGCGGTATAGGAGCGGTGAATACACAGCTCCTTCACCGCTCCAAAGATGCTGCTAGCAGGACTTTTTTGACCGTCCTGCTAGCGCACCGCTCCAGTGTGAAAGCCCTCCGGCTTTCACACTGGAGTGAAAGGGGCCGGATTTGTTCAGGCGCTATACAGGCGATATTTTTAGCGCTGTAGGGCCTGAAAAACGCCCCAGTCTGAAAGGGGCCTTACTGTCTGTTCTAAATATAGCGCCTGCAAAGTGCCTTTAAACAGCCGCGGGCTTTCACACTGGAGCGGTGCGTTTGCATGATGCTAAAAAATGTCCTGCAAGCCTTTTTTTGGAGCGCTGTAGGAGCTGTGTATTTACCGCTCCTAAAGCGCCCCTTCCCATTGAAAACAATGGGGCAGCGCTCCAAACCCCCCTGCAAAGCGCCGCTGCAGTGGTGCTTTGCGGGCGACCGAAAAGCGCCGCTATAACGACTGTAAAGTGCCGCTAAATATAGCGCCGCTTTACCGCCAGCACGCCCAGCGCCTGTGAAAGTAGCCTAATAGAACATGCCATTGGTAAAACCATATTTCAGGGTTTACAAAATTTTATTTACTAATAAATTAAAAATTATATAAAAATTACATTAATAATAGCATTTAAATGCAGGTACTATAATATATAATATATATACATCTCTCTCTCTCTCTCTCTCTCTCTCTCTCTCTCTCTCTCTCTCTCTCTCTCTCTCATATATATATATATATATATATATATATATATATATATATATATATATATATAATTATATATATATATATATATATATATATATATATATATAATTATATATATATATATATATATATATATATATATATATATATATATATATATATATATATTGATATATCTATATATAGATATATAGATATATCTATATATATATATATATATATATATATATATATATTTATACACACACACATATACACACTTTAGATTGCTAACCTGCTCGTTTTGGGGTGTGTAATAGTGGGGAAGATGTGTTCTCACTTATGGATGCTCCTGAGTGAAAGAAGGAAATCAAAAGACTTCCTACTTTCTCCAGAATACTGAGGCAGCTTGGCGCTTCTCTCTCTGATTCTCCACCTCTTCTGTGAATCAGAAAGTGAGAATTCTGCCACAGATCCCCAGTGAGGTGCTGAGATCGCACCTTCATACACTGGCCGTTTCTGTGACAGTCAGTTTAGATTCTCACTGTGCTGAGATAATCAGTGGAGAACATGTTCTCCTCTGATTACCTCAGTTTCATAAACTGGTAATGACCTGAGATCAGCTGTGAGACTTGGGATCGCAGCTGATCTCAGTTTCATAAAAGGACACCTTAGCCCCTAGTAGGTATTCTGCAAAAAAATGTTATGACCTAGACAACAGCTATCAATTCTAGGTGAAAGGAGCTGTAATCTGCAGTATTTTTTCTCAGATTCCCAAACACTTTTTCTGGCTAAGGCTATGACTCGTTCTTTCCTTTCCTGCATTTGGGACAGTACAGCCCCCAACCCCATTAGGCTGCCATTGGTGTGCAATACGAATGGTATTGTGAAGTCCAAAATTATTATTATTATTATACACGATTTATATAGCGCCAACAGTTTATGCAGCGCTTTACAATGTATAGGGGGGACAACACAATTACAGTACAGTTCAATACAAAAGGTACAGGAGGGCCCGGCTCGTAGAGCTTACATTCTAAAGGGATGGGGTGGTGGTACAAAAGGTAATAGCTGCAGAGAATGATTTGATGGGGTGGCTCGGGGACAGTTGTTGTTAGGTGGGTGTGGGATAGGCTTCCCTGAATAAATGAGTTTTCAGGGATCTCCTAAAGGTGGACAGGGTAGGGGCTGATCAGACAGACTGGGGCAGGGAGTTCCAGAGGATGGGAGAGGCTCTGGAGAAGTCTTGAAGGTGAGCATGGGAGGAGGTAACAAGGGAGCTAGAAAGCAGGAGGTCCTGGGACGATTTGGGTGATATCTGCAGATGAGGTTGGTGATGTAATGGGGGCGATGTTTTGGATGGCCCCCTTGGGGTCACTCCCATTTCAGCAGCATCCTGCTCAGCCAGGCCTGGTGCTTCTCTTACATACAGTTCAATCAACTGGTCTGCAATTTTAGCAAAGTCCTTGCTGAAGCTTCAATAGTATCCAACAAGCCCCAGAAAGGAGTGCACTTCTGTGGCAGTGCATGATGTGGGCCAATCTTGTTTTAACCAGGCTGTCTATTGGTCTGACCCCTTCATGGGGCACTTCATGCCCCAGATACTCTATCTGCTGAAGAAGAGGTGGCATTTGCTCAGTTCCATTTTAAGTCCATGCTCGATCAACCTCTGAAAGAAAGAAAGAAAGACTGAAGAGGTGTTCACTGAAGGTGGCAGAAATGTATATCATCCAGGTAGAGTAGGATCTCCACCTGATTTAGGTCCTCCAGATACAGTTCCATGAGGTGCTGAAGAATTCCAGGTATGGATATTTTATGCACAGTTTAATTGGGCAAATGTCCCTTCATAATAGACGGTAGTTGGTATCCTTAATTGTGGCCATGTTTTCTGTTCAGAGCAGTAAAAATGCTGTGTTACTCTTTTTTTGGTGTTCCGACCATTCAATCGAGCAGCAGCTTTTCCCTCCAGTTGTCACAGCAGCAGGAGAATTCTTCCCTCCAGCCCACTTGTGCAATTCCCTCTCCTCCCTTAGGGCACCCTCTATATACATTGGCTGCCCTTCACAGCTAACTTTAAGAACAGTAGGGATTACAGGGGATTTCTTTCTGAACACTTTCCTGCTGGACTATCATTGTGTTCTGCAACACATACATGGCCTTCCCTCCCCCTTCATGAATAAAAAAAAACTTCTGCATCTTTTCTTATGGAAAATTCTCTAATGGAATGTTCCTTGCTAAAATGTTTTATCCTTTTCTGAAGGGACAGGTTAAAATTACAATTTGATGAGAAAAGGAAAGGTGTCGCAGCTGCGACCACCCTAATGCCACGTACACACGAGAGGATTTTATGACAACAAATGTTGGATGTGAGCTTGTTGGCTGAAAGTCCGTCCATGTGTGTTGCTCCATCGAACATTTGTTGTCGGACTTTCCGCCAACAAATGTTGGCTAGCAGCTTCTCAAATTTTCCGCCAACAAAACGTTGTTATCGGAATTTCCGACTGCGTGTACACAAGTCTGACGCACAAAAGTTCACGCATGCTCGGAATCAAGCAGAAGGAGCTGCACTGGCTATTGAACTTCCTTTTTCTCGGCTTGTCATACGTCTTGTACGTCACCACGTTCCCACAATCGTAATTGTTGGCCAACATTTGTGTGACCGTGTGTATGCAAGACAAGTTGGAGCTAACAACCTTCAAACAAAATTCCACAGTTTTGTTGTCGGAAAGTCCGATCGTGTGTACGGGGCATTAGAGTTTGGTAATTTTCTCTACATCAGCAAAACATATGGTTATCTTTAACACTAACCTCCAGCTGTTCCTTAAGTCTTGCACAGTTGTACTCCTTTGTTCTCACAAAGTATATTAGAAGCTGCAGATAGTCAGGCAGAGTCTGCCTCATTTTCTTATGGTGTCCCCATAAAAACGCACCCTTCTGTCTTAGCCCCAACTCTCTTACATTCCCTGCCTCTCTGGAATGGACTTCGGGGTCACCCAGAATTGGTCTCTGATATTTGCTCTTTAGCCCACTTATTCCGTAACCCCCAATACCCCTGGGGTATGGACATGAAAGCCTTTCAATGGTGGTTAAACAAGGGGTTGTACAGAATTGGTTGCTTCTTTAAGTCATATGGGCCACTATATAGATATGCCCCCGACAGAGATACAGATTTATTTAAATCTCCCACTTCTTACAAACCATTTGGGTGAACAAACCTTACCCTCCTAGATTTACAGCTTATGAACTATGGTGTGACCAGATGGGAGGCATCTCTGTGATCTACAAGTCACTGGCAACATATTCCTCCAAGCCCTTATACATATTGGAGTGGGAAAAAGACCTCACAGAGGTTTCGGAGTTGGAGGATTGGCACAGGGCTTTTTTTCACTCGTTCCAGGGTATGCCTAACATTGCCTTGATAAAAGGGAGCCTCAAGGTCATGACAAGATGGTACTTAGTCATGTCCAGACTGGGTAAACTTTACCTGTCCTCCTCCCCCCTTTTCTTCAGAGGTTGTGGTATGTTGGGTACAATTGTTACACATCTGACGTGGCGCCGTCTGATAATTAGAGGGTTCTGAAACAAGATCTTACAGCTGATTCGCAAGATCACTGGTTCCCCAGTTTCCAAGTCTCCTTCCATAGCTTTACTTAATCTCTGAGTAGACAGCGTGCCTAAGAATACGCAGAAGTTAATATACTTTATTCTACTGGGGGCAAAATTGGCTATAGCCCAAGCTAAATTTCATGGATCCGCAAGAGCGGATCCTAAGTACCGTAATAGACTCAGTGCAAAAATTTGAGGCTGTGTTGGAGTCAAGGGCTAATCATATGATTATCTCCCTGATACTATAAAGCCTACAACATCCTTGGGGATGTGAGTGACTTCTGTCACAGGCAGTTTTCTGATCTTTCTTTTATGTCTTTTTCCATTCTCTTCTCCTGTTTCCTCTCTTTTTTCTATTAGCGTTAGGGGCAATGGCGACCCTAGGGGGGGGGCAGAGGGGGCCCTGGCCCCCCCAACATTATGCTGTGCCCCACCATGTGCCCCCCAAAAAAAAAAAAGGTTTTATTTTTATTTTTTTTACAAAAAGGCAATGTCTTTTTGTTTGCATTCGTAGCAGATGCGCCACGTCCTACTCAGGCCACTGCTGGAGTAACAGGAGAGGGAGAGGGAGAGTATCCCCAGTCAGCTCCTGCGGGTGATTCCTTCCCCCTCCCTCTGCTCGCTGACACTGCATAATGCGAGCGCTCACATAACCACAGCCGCCCAATCTGCTCCTTCCCCTGCATCCTCATTGGCAGGGAGAAGAGCGAGTTGCAGGAAGGACTCCACCAGGACTCTCAGTTACTGAAAAAACAGACTGATTTCTCCCGTCCTTAGGACAGGAGAACCAGCCTGTAAATTCCAAGAGTGGTGACTGCACTATGACACTCTTTCACAGCCCAGCGAGTCCAGCCACCCCCTCACTCTCCTCATGTACGTTAGTGCAGAGATGAATGCAGCTCCTCCTCCTACCCCGCCCCTGTTCCTCCTGAGTCTTCCAGTCCCACCCACACTATCCCCGGCGTGCAGCTGTATCTAAAGAGAGGGGATGTGTGGGGAGGGGGATGTGTGGGTGGGAAACATCCACAGATTTCAGGAAAGAAACTTGCATGATTCCCCCATCAACACAGACAGCGGTGACATGGGAATATCGTTCCTGCCCAGCAATTGTATTCTCCCAACAAAGTGATTATCATTACTAGTGGCTATAATAACCACTAGTGATAATCATAAGAGTATCTGGCAGGCTGGTTGTTCCCAATTTGATCGATCAACTAGGTACATTCAGCGTGCTCATTAATGGTTAAAATCTTAGCCAGTTCCTGCTGAACCAGCTGAGATTTAAACTGCCTATGGCTGGTCTTAGCACTTAGGCAGCCCATACATTGATCACTTTTTTCATTTAACTAGTAGGTTGAATGAAAAAAAAAAAAGAAATGATCCAGTTCTCCCATCTACACATTATAGGTGGATGGGGGAATCCTCCCAGTGTGGACCAGTGGTGGAACTACCAGGGTTGCTGTCCTGGCTATTCACAGCGCTGGTCTCTGTCTCCATGGCAGCAGTGGCACATTGGAACCCAGTGCTGGTTACTTTATGGGGCTGATGTACAGGAGGGTCAGCACAATTTGTTGTTAGAGATTAGCTGGGCATGTTCAAAATTCCACATGCCCGAGCCCGCCAGGAAGCCCACACTGCACAGCGCTAATCACAGGCAGTGAGACATTTCCCGGTCCGCAGCTGCACAGATCAGGAATGTCCCACTGCCTGCGATTAGCCGTGTGCAGTGTCGGCTTCCTGGTGGGATCAGGCATGTGGGATTTCAAACACACCCGAGCCCATCTCTAATGGTTGTAGAGTAGACAGTTGACCTCTCTGCAGGTTGCTTAGCAGCAGTGCAGCCTTCTCTGACATGCTGATCGTGATACAACCCAGGTGATGCTCCTAGTCAAATCCTAGTGTTAAATATCATAGTGATTTTATTGATCGAAGCCCACACCTTACAGGCATAGAGCCCACACCTTACAGGCATAGAGCCCACACCTTACAGGCATAGAGCCCACATGGCCGCTGAACATACGATTGATGTGGTTGTACTCTTGATGCTAATAAATACTGATCAGCATGTCAACAGAGAAGGTTATACAGCATTACTGCTGCTAGGTGACCAGCTGGGGGCTCGGCTCTCTACAACAAATAGTGCCAGCCTTCCCCTGCATGCACTCATAATGTCACCAGCACTAGGTCCTAATAGACTGCTGCCGCTGCCAAGGAGACAGATGCCAGACCAGCGCTGTCAATAGCAGGGGCAGGACAGCAAGAGGAGGCTGGGGAACACCACAGTGGCAGAACACCAAGGCCCGGTGGCAAGACAACCCTTGCAACCCTGATAGTTCTCCCACTGCTTTGGACCCTTATATTTACTTGGTATGCTGGTGACATATCTCTTCTGCCACCCTGGGGGGCCCCCAATACAGTAGGGAGGGAGCTCACTGCAGAACATGTGAAAGGACCTGTTGTGGGATCGTAGTAAAGGGCCCCAGGATATATATATATATATATATATATATATATATATAATTGCATTTTATAGTTGCCCCCTACTTTTGGCCCTGTACCCCCATGTGCCCCCCCTAAATATGAAAGCTGGAGACGCCACTGGTTAGGGGTGTTACTCCTTAAAGCCCTACAGGATTCTCCCACAGGGGCATTGATGGTCCTGGGAAGTTCTTCACTCCTAAGCCTAACGAGGCAGGTTAACAGGGGCTCCCTGTTAACTCAGTGTGTTTATTAAGGACAGATGGGGCCAATTGATAAAATCTGAATGTAAGGCCACGTGTTTTAAAGTCCTTTATTTATCTGCTTTTGTTTTTAAATCTATCATGTTATGGTGTGGTCACATGCTTAAGCTTATTCTCATCTACTGTGCTTCTAATGAATACACAACCAAACCTTAGCCTCCATGATCTAGTTATCCTGCAGTAGGCTAAGTTTGGTCTTGACTCTTGAATATTTTGCCTGCAACATAAGATTCCTGGGTCGTATGTTCTTGCATTTACTATTCTCTTTTCTGGAATTTTCTACTTGATATATTTTATTTTACTTACTTTTGTAATCTTCATTGTTCTCAATAAAAATGATTAAAAGTGAAAAATGCCATTAGAATATAAATTAAGGACAAGGTAAGGCAAAAATTAGGTGGCAACTGGAAAATGTGCAGATGAAATATATAAATGTGCTCCATAGTAATAATGTGTTTAACCTATTTACCTGTCTGAAAAGCTGAAGTTGGCTCACTTTGGTCAAAGTTGGCCTTTTCATCCACCTGGAAATCAAAATCTTGACTACTTCCTGTATAATAAATGTAAAAAAAGAAGCATAAACTAGTGAAACAAAATGTACAGTATAGACAGCTTGTACTGCAGACTCCAGACTGTATGGATGCAGCAATTAAAAGTTAAGCCTAACTGGGCTTTTAGGTTAGGATACACTTTAATTTAACCCTGTCACAAACCTTGCCAAATAACACTTTAAAAAAAAGTATACACAATAAAAACCTGATGTCCAACAATTGATTTATAGATATAGACAACTAAGTTAATATGCAAAAACTAACTTTTAGGCCCCTTTCACACTGGGGCGGGAGCCGCAGTGACGGTAAAGCAGCGCTATATTTAGCGCTGCTTTACCGTCGTTTTGCCCGCGGGATTCGGCCGCTCGCGGTGCGGTTTTACCCCCCTTGAGCGTCCGAAAAAGGGTTAAAATCCCCCGCAGAGCGCCGCTGTAGCGGTATTACTGCGGTGTCCCATTCAAATCAATGGGAAGGAGCGGTACAGGATCGGTGAATACACTGCTCCTATCCCACTCCAAAGATGCTGCTAGCAGGACTTTTTTTGCCGTCCTGCTAGCGCACCGCTCCAGTGTGAAAGCCCGCCGGCTTTCACACTGGAGTGAATGGGGCCGTTTTTTTCAGGTGGTGTACAGGCGCTAGTTTTAGCGCTGTACCGCCTGAAAACCGCCCCAGTGTGAAAGGGGCCTTACTATGAGGGTTAATTGCATATACTGTAATTTTATCTGCCAGTAGCTCTAGATTTATCAACTGATTGAACATAAACTGAGCAAAATTATAAACGCAACACTTTTGTGTTTGCCCCTATTTATCATGAGCTGAACTCAAAGATCTACGACTTCAGGACATCAATTTTGTTTGGGTACAGCGTCGCATGAACGCACAATTGTCAGTTAAAGCGACGCAGTGCCATATCGCAAAAAAATGGCCTGGTCATTAAGGGGGCAAATCTTCCGGGGCTTAAGTGGTTAAAGATCTATGACTTTTTCTATGTACACAAAAGACCTATTTCTCTCAAATATTGTTCACAAATCTGTCTAAATCTGTGTTAGTGAACACTTCTCCTTTGCCGAGATAATCCATCCCCCTCACAGGTGTGGCCTATCAAGATGCTGATAACGTATATCAGGTCAATGCGGGACATAGCTCTATATGATGTGGAGTGGCAGGTGTATATCCTATCCGCCGGGTGTCTCCAGCGCCAGACGTCAGTCAGGCCATACAGAGATGCCCATTGTGCTAGGGGGGAGTCCACGCCCGTCCCATTAGTCATTCTGTCCATGGACGGGTTAGGCACCATGTTAAAGTCCCCTGCGATTACAATATTATCAGTAGGGTATGCTGACAAGAGGGGGGTCAAGTGTTTCAGAAGGGCCACTGTGGCCGGTGGTGGTATATAAATTCCAAGGATTAACATTTCAACAGTGTCAATCACCACGTGTAGTAGCACGTATCTTCCCTCCGGGTCTGTCTTGACCTCCAACAGTTCATAAGTAAGAAATTTGTGTATTAAAACACTCACCCCCCTAGCATAGCAGGAGTGCGTTGCATGGTAGTAATGCCCCACCCATGGTTTCTTTAGGCCCAGTACCTTGCTACGCACCAAGTGGGTCTCCTGTAGTATGCAGATGTGGGGCGAGTATTTTTTGATATATGTATGCACTAATGTGCGTTTTATCTTATCACTGAGTCCCCTGACGTTCCAGTAGAGTAGCTTCACTTGTGCCATAGGGGAAACTCAGAATCTGGAACACCAGGGGAGGTCAAGCACGATAAATCTATTAGACCCGGAGGCAAGCACAGCCCGACCATCTCATACACTATCACTCATGTCATAATAAGAAATCCACATAGCAGAATCAGTCCCATATAGGTTGAGCCACTCAAGAAAGCCACTGTAAGTAGCAGAAAAAAACAAAAAAAAGGTAACGAAACCATAAAAATAAAAAACATCAACTGCACACAGCCCATAAACTCTGGCCATGCATATCGCCCCAACCCCCCACCTCCCTCCCCGCACATCTGTTGGGGAACTCGAAGTGCCCATTCCCATAACCAAAACACTTAGGAAAATTCTTCTATGGGGACAAGGAGAAGATACTAGCGACCCTGGGACGCTGCTGCTGGGTGGTACAGTCTATTTAGACCCTGCGCAGCTGCCCCTAACCTGAGCATTGTAAAGAAGACAAACTTAGGAGGTTAAGCAGATATACATATAGTTTTCTTGGCAAAGCTAAGGGCATATACTTATGAGGCAGAACGTTGCAAACCAGGTAATAGATTAACTTTTAGCAGTACCAACACAGTTCCTTCCAGGAAAAATTTCACACAGGCACAGTCAGCATCTTCCCCCCCTCTTGCCCAGTGAGGGGGGGGGGGGCAAATCTGAATGATCCCATCTCCAAAGCAGGGTTAAGACACCGGGACCATGAGGGGCAGTTAGTATGGTATATATGATTATTCAAACGAGGGGGGCTGATCCTCCACAACAATTATGCAGGTAAGTAGTACAAAAGCAGAGTCACCCTCCGCATGGGATGTTACTGTGTGTAGAGAGTTTTACCTGCAGTCCCACAAGATAGCATGCAGCCCTGACATCCAGTTAGGACAACAGCTTCTCCCCCTCCGTCTCAGCAGGACGGATAAGTGGAAAGGTGCTCGGTAATCCAGTGTCACAGCCCATCCCCCTCCCCCTCATGCACAGCCATAGCTAAGAAGTTGCCTCTTCACCAAGCACCATAACTGAGTAGGCAGAGGAGAGGGGTGGGAGCTAAAACCCCCAGTGCAAGGTGCATGGCAAGGAAATCACCCGGTATCTGGCCAAGGACAGGGATCCCGCTCTGTACTTTGGGGAATGAAGGAACGGGGTGCTGGTAGACAACAAGAAAAGTGTAAAGAAATCAATTAAAGTTCAGCAGTATGACATTACCGGTCTCTGGGCAGGGTATCGAGCCAGTGTGATGCGGCCTCCAGGGATGTAAAATACCGGGTGGTCTCTCCATCCACCACCCGAAGGTGGGCTGGGAACAGCATGCTATATTTTAAGCCTTTGGTGCGTAGTTGGGCCTTGACACCATCGAAGGTCCTGCGGAGCCTCTGCGTGTCTAGCGAGTAGTGCGGGAACAGCATTATCTTTGCGTTTTCAAACCGCAGCTCAGCCACCTTCCTCGCCTCATGGAGCACCAGATCCCGGTCTCTGAAGTTTAACAGGCGGAAAATAAAAGTACGGGGGGGGGCCCAGGCTGCCCACGCATGGGAGGCATTCTGTGCGCCCGCTCCACGGCAAAGTGGGGAGAGAAGGCAGCCCGGGAAGGAGGGTGCGGAGAAGATGCTCTGTAAATGCCACAGTGTCCTGCCCCTCAGCCCCTTCAGGGAGCCCCACCACCCTTAAATTGTTCCTCCTGCTTCTATTTTCGCAATTTTCTGCTCGGGCCTTTAGGGACTTCATGCTTACCTGCAGGGTGTGTAATGTGGCGCGATGGTCTCTTATGGAGTCCTCAGAGTCTCCTACACGCCGTTCTGCTTCGCCAAGCCCGGACCTTATCCATATTCCTGCGTAATAGACCAAAATCTGTTTGCCGCTGGTCTATTTTTGCCATCAGTGCCGTTTTGCAGCCCGCTATTGCCTGCATTAGGGCTTGGAAGCGATCCTCCTCCGCTGTAGCTGGGTCCGTCGGCAGGGTTTGAGTTGCCGGGGAGGCTTTAACGGCGGCGTTGCTTTTCCTTACAGAGCCGGACCTCCCCCTTCTCATGCCCGGTAGTCTCCCGGGGTCTATAGCCTCAAATTGCGGGTAATTCCTCTGTGATTCACCTCTATTTTTGGGTAAATTAGCTCAGGTAGGAGCGGAGCTCTGAGGAAACACGTCCTCTCAGGCCGCCAGCTTGACCACTCCCCCTCACCACCGTGTTTATATAATATAACCAATATAGTTACTTTGCTGAGTAACTAATTACTTTTTCAATGTAGTAACTGAGTAACTAAATTGATTACTTTTTGGAAGAAGTAATTTGTAACTGTAACTAATTACTTTTTTAACGTAAGATGAACAACACTGGCGGGGATGTGAGTGACTAGGAGAGAAGTGATATCGACTAGTCAAAGCCCAGACCTCAATCCAATAGAAAATCTGTGGTCAGACTTAAAGATTGAGAAAGATTACGAATTTAATGTGTATTCTCACAGGGTGATGTAGTGATCTAATATAATCGTCGTTCCTCGTAGATGGTATATGGTTATTAAAAGTATTGTCCGCAGCAAAACCCGATTCTCCCAGAGAGAGATTTTATTGACTTCCAAAACAGAACATTCTTACAGACGACAAAATCCAACAGAGTTCATGACAACGAATATTTCCTCTTGTACCTATGCCTTCATGGATATAGAACCTTCTCTCAGACCATCTTTCTCTAGACTAGCTGACAACCTGCCTGTCTTCTCATATACTGATCTGACACTGGGGGGGGGGGGGGGGGGGCGTCAACCAAATGTTTACCATGAATACCCCCCTCAATTCTAATTACCATCAGTAAATACTAGGTTAAAAGGCTATTCCTCACACACACAACTTGCATAAGATTTACACATCAAAGGGTAACAGATAACATTGTCAACTTATATCTTAAGTTGACAATGTGACAGGAGACAACCCCACGCTGTGAATAGTTGTAATTATAAAGCTGCCCCAATTTACATTCTTGCATATTCCCCCTTTGACATGTGTGAATACTGATTAGATTAAGATAATCATTATCTGTTCCCTTTCATATGTGGAGTAAGTCTGGTCTGGCCATTTGTCCTTTGACCAACAAACCCTCTTTTAATATGCGCAATTAGATAACGGCTACCAAAGCGGCCTGCCTAGAATAAACTTGTCTTTAGAATGCCTAAATAAAAACACTACATATAATAAATATGTATATATATAATATATATATATGCATATATATATATATATATATATTAGATATAATATACTACATATACCCCCACTTGGGTCGTTCTAACTACTAGAACTGACCCATAAATCAAGCAACAAACATAGCATTACCGACTTGAGGTATTGGATGCTTCACAATGGCTCATATGAAATATAAAGTTGAAACTGGTTACATCTCTCTTCACCAGCCTCTAAAATATCCCCATGAAACAGTCATTAGATAATATAGCTTTAGACCATGACTGGAAAAGGATTCGGTAAACATCCTTATTATATCACATCAAGATCTTGAATATTGCACAAAAACGAGCGGATGTCACAGTCCATTCTTCAATTTTCATAAGAAGAACCATCCATGTACCAGCATTCACTTTCAAGTTCAAAAGGTTTGGATACGGCAGAAAAAACTGCTATTGCTGTACTTTGTAATTTGCTGTAGGCCGACTCCTCATTGCCTCCATAATAGAGCAGTTACTTGAATCATTCAGTCCATAATTCCACCTGAATGGTATACCAATCTATATACCAATCTATAATCCATATATCCATATAATCCATATATAATCCCCCACTTTCAGATAGAATCAGCTTGACATCAGCGTTTATCAGATCTTCTATCCAGACAAAGCAGCAGTGGAAAATCTTGCCAGTAAAGTTATGTCTTTTTCATCCATATATGTCATAGCCTTTAGCATATTATCAATGACTGATTCAACAAAGTTTCAAATCATGACTGGAGTGATGAATTTCACTCACCCCGCTTATAAATTTAGGAAAACCACCCAACATACTATAATTTATGCTATGCCAAGCCATTGTGCAGCATCTCACCTTAGATGTCAAATATATTGATCAATATGCAATATGTAATATGCAACATGTTATGTAACATGAAAATTATTTTCGGTTTAAATGTTTCGCTCTGGTTTTAAGATAAAGTTCAAGAAATAAAACATAATAAAATAAAAAAATAAAAATAAAAAATGGAAAAGGGGTGAAAAAAATAAAAAATAAAAAATAGGGCTTGATGAATAAAAATGGGAAAGGGTGAAAAATAAAAAATAAAATATAGGGAAAAGTCCATTGTCCAAGTCAAAAAGTCAAAAAAAAATAAGTCAATTGCTTGATGAATATTGAGAGAGTCCATGATATTGTTTATTCAGTGTTTCTCCCCCACTAGCCAGAAATTTCAGCTTGCAGTTCACATGCTATGCAGATGCAGTATCTTCAATATATCTGAAAGACAAAAAAAACTCTCCAACAAAACTAATTAGCAAGATCCTTAAACATTCTTTGAAGTTAAAACAAAGGACTATTTACACATCCCCAGGTTGAAACTAAACCACCCCCACTGTTAGAGAAATGTCACTTGTATTCAAAAACAGATCTGGATAATGTAATCTGTTTAGCTGTCCCAGCAATGTGTAATGTTCCATTTTCATCTTATCGTACTCAATCTTTAGGTGGTCATATTTCTGTTTTAACTGAGAAAACGGTATCCAAGCCTTAGATACCTTTTTATTATGATTTTGGTCAGCTCTGTTTTTCATATCAATATCACCTATATTTGACCTGGTGTCTCCTCTTTGATTGTTATCATAAGACATTATCTTTTGATCTTTATGTTCAGTATTTGTCCTAAACAATGTGGCTAAATCAATCTTGACAGCTTGCTCATTTGACTTTCTCCATAAATTGTCTGCTTTCAACAATACGTCTTTTAAATCATGAGGATTTGGGGTAACTAGTAAAATATTTTGTCTAATATCTTCATGCAAAGCATGTAGAAATATACTCATATGTAACAAGCCACCATGCTCAAATGCAAGATTATTACTGACCAATATTTCCATAATAGATTTTATTCTTTCTGACAGTTCGTAGGGAGATTCACTTTTCATTTGTTTGATCTTCCCATGAACAGTAACATCAGAACGTACACCATACAAAACACATAACAATTCCATCAATATGTCCCTTGTCCTCATTGGCTGAGTACAGATCTGCTTAATTCTCACCCAAAGACTATTTCCTATAGAATGTTGCATAACTCTGTCTAAATCAGATGGGTTGAGGTTGTACATATCTCTGACATTCTGCAAGTCACAAAACCATTTTAAAAATCTGTTTAAATCATGGCAGGGAATCATTCCTATTTCTTTAAGAATTGCATCTAATTCTTTTGGTTTCAAAGGCTTCATTACAAGCTGAACTTCACCTGCATTATTATTATTGTTATAAACTGTGGTGGTCACAGTGGGTGCGGCTGGCAATGGATTATCAGATTTAATATGAGGTTCTGTTTCATTTGATAGAATGTTTGTATTTGCATTTTGCTGCAGATTGCTGAATCCACGATTCGATGCATATCTGCATTCCTGAGATCTCTTCTCTAATTCCATAATTCTTAATTTCAATCTCTCATTTTCCTCTGATAATTCATTACAACGTTTAGACTTCTCAAGCAGAGCTTCCCCAATGGTGACTGCATGCAATTTTAAATTTACAGTCTCAGATTCTGATTGGTTTTGTAACCTCTGACAAACCTTGTTGCTATTATCAACTGCACTCTGTAACTGGGTAATTTCCTCAAATTTATCCTTCAACGAACTTTCCATTGTTAAACAGCAAGATAACAAGCCCTGTACAATACAACCTTTTCTTTTACTTTCTGAAATTTTGCTCTCAAAAACATTTTTTTCTAAAAATTCATTCATCATAGTCCATGTCTGCTTATATTTTTCTGGCACTTCATAAGGACCGCCATGACGCTTAATACATTTTAACACCCATCTGTTAACTTTATCAGAACTGACACTAGCTTCACACTGAGTAAGCATTTTTACTATATTATTAATAATTTAAAAAGAGAAATATTTTACTCACCGCATTAATTACTCCTTCAACTTCCAGTTCAGGTCTTCTGGTACACGATACAGTCCTTTTCTTCGTTTCCAGTCTCCAGAGAATAATTCTGGGGTTCCAAACTTCTTTGATTTTGTAGATCAGACTCTCTTATGTCACAACCAGACGTTAGAGTCACAGCACAGGTCTTGGGTCTCCATCAGACTTCTGTCCAACTCACGGATTGTTATCACTGACTTCTGTTACAAAGTCCTGAAAATGCTCTTCTGGTCGCTTGAACGGCACCAATGTAGTGATCTAATATAATCGTCGTTCCTCGTAGATGGTATATGGTTATTAAAAGTATTGTCCGCAGCAAAACCCGATTCTCCCAGAGAGAGATTTTATTGACATCCAAAACAGAACATTCTTACAGACGACAAAATCCAACAGAGTTCATGACAACGAATATTTCCTCTTGTACCTATGCCTTCATGGATATAGAACCTTCTCTCAGACCATCTTTCTCTAGACTAGCTGACAACCTGCCTGTCTTCTCATATACTGATCTGACACTGGGGGGGGGTCAACCAAATGTTTACCATGAATACCCCCCTCAATTCTAATTACCATCAGTAAATACTAGGTTAAAAGGCTATTCCTCACACACACAACTTGCATAAGATTTACACATCAAAGGGTAACAGATAACATTGTCAACTTATATCTTAAGTTGACAATGTGACAGGAGACAACCCCACGCTGTGAATAGTTGTAATTATAAAGCTGCCCCAATTTACATTCTTGCATATTCCCCCTTTGACATGTGTGAATACTGATTAGATTAAGATAATCATTATCTGTTCCCTTTCATATGTGGAGTAAGTCTGGTCTGGCCATTTGTCCTTTGACCAACAAACCCTCTTTTAATATGCGCAATTAGATAACGGCTACCAAAGCGGCCTGCCTAGAATAAACTTGTCTTTAGAATGCCTAAATAAAAACACTACATATAATAAATATGTATATATATAATATATATATATATGCATATATATATATATATATATATATATATATATTAGATATAATATACTACAGGTGACACTGTGGATACACAGGTAGCAGGTAGCAGTGTGCCAACGTCCCAACAATGGATATATAGAAAATGAAGGCTAGAAAAGGACTTTAAAGGCACACGGGTGGACCATATAAAAGTGATTATAATTTTTTATTTTGTAGGAAAATATAAAAAAAGGGGAATTATTACTATTCTATTATTCTATTACTATACTATTATTAAAATTCATTATTAAAATTCATGAAACTAATATTGTATAACCCACACACTGGATTCTGACACCACTTGCACGATAAAGAATTACAATGATACATCCAAAGGTGCAATGGTTGAAGTTCCAATAGTAGTAACCAAATAGGGATGTAGACATAGAATAGTATGGGTCAGAATGTGAATCCAGGCACAAAATATTTGCTTATTCGCTCTACATGTTGCACGTAGGGATACGCTTCTTCAGGAGCACAGAGATAAGTAGGGTAATTTATATAAACATAAATGGCTTCGGACTTATTGGAAGGTAAATGAAAAACCAACCAGTCCAGGGTAGAAAATCATATAGTCATCAACCGCAGAAATAGTAATGTGATAATTTGCTGGTAAGCAAAATTATATGGATGTATCCAAGAAAAAATAATAACCAACACACAGCTAAAAAGACACAAATGCTGGTAATGTAAACCAGCTTGTGTGTATTGAAGTTACAGACTAATTGGATACCAGGAGACAAACGCACACTATACAGCACGGCTCAAAACCTTGAAGTACCAGCCTCTTTGAGCCTTAAGCCTACCTCCCTACAATGTTTGTAACTTCAATACACACACGCTGGTTTACATTACCAGCATTTGTGTCTTTTTAGCTGTGTGTTGGTTATTATTTCTTGGATATATCCATATAATTTTGCTTACCAGCAAATTATCACGTTACTATTTTTGATGACTATATGATTTTTTACCCTGGATTGTTTGGTTTTTCTTTTACCTTCCAATAAGTCTGATGTCATTTATGTTTATATAAAGTACCCTACTTATCTTTGTGCTCCTGAAGAAGCGTATCCCTACATGCAACAAGTAGAGGGAATAAGCAAATATTTTGTGCCTGGATTCACATTCTGACCCATACTATTCTATGTCTACATTCCTATTTGGTTACTACTATTGGAACTTCAACCATTGCACCTTTGGATGTATCATTGTAATTCTTTATTGTGCAAGTGGTGTCAGAATTTGTGTGTGGGTTATACAATATTAGTTTCATGAATTATATATATATATCTATATGTAATAATTCCCCTTTTTTAATATTTTCCTACAAAATAAAAAATGTATTACTTTTATATGGTCTACCCGTGTGCCTTTAAAGTCCACTTTTCTAGCCTTCAGTTTCTAGAGACTTAAAGATTGCTGTTCATAAGCGCAAACCATCCAACTTGAAGGAAATGGAGCAGTTTTGCAAGGAGGAATGGGCAAAAATCCCAGTGGTAAGATGTGGCAAGCTCATAGAGACTTATCCAAAGCGACTTGGAGCTGTGATAGGAGGCAAAAGGTGGCTCTACAAAGTATTGACTTTAGGGGGGTGAATAGTTATGCACATTGACTTTTTCTGTTATTTTGTCCTATTTGTTGTTTGCTTCACAATAAAAAAAAAAAAAACATCTTCAAAGTTGTGGGAATGTTCTGTAAATTAAATGATGCAAATCCTAAAACAATCCATGTAAATTCCAGGTTGTGAGAGAACAAAACACGAAAAATGCCAAGGGGGTTAATACTTTTGCAGGGCATTGTATGCAATAAACTCACCTGGCTGTGGGGCAAAACTCTCATCTGTCAGTTTGGAGGCTGCAGCCTCACCTTCACAGAAATCTTGTTTGTTAATGCCTAAAGAAGAACATATATGGAAAAAAAAGTTCAGATCAGAAAGTGCTTAAACTGAAAGGAACATTTTACATCTGTATAAATAAAGAAGGAGCATCTGGGAAAATAAATATACTGAAATATTACATAGACTGCAAGAAGGGTTAAACCTAGGGACAAGATTAACCAGTTCAGTCCCGGAAGGATTTACCCCCTTAATGACCAGAGCATTTTTTGCAATATGGCACTGCGTCGCTTTAACTGACAATTGTGCCGTTGTACTCAAACAAAATTGACATCCTTTTGTTCCCACAAAAAGAGCTTTCATTTGGTGGGATTTGATCAACTGCGTTTTTTATTTTTTTGCACTATAAACAAAAAAGACTTACAATTTTGAAAAAAAAAGAAAAATATTTTTTATTTTCTGCTATACTACATATAAAAAAAAAAATAATTATAATAAAAAAAATATCTTCATCCGTTTAAGCCAATATGTATTCTTCTACATATGTTTGGTAAAAAAAATTTGCAATAAGCATTTATTGATTAGTTTGGGCAAAAGTTGTAGCGTCTACAAACTATGGGAAAGATTTAGGGACTTTTTATTTTTTCATTGTTTTTACTAGTAATGATCTGGGGGTCCCCTTGTTAAAGGGGGCTTCCAGATTCCGATAAGCCCCCCGCCCGCAGACCCCCACAACCAATGGCCAGGGTTGTGGGGATGAGGCCCTTGTCCCCATCAACATGGGGACATGGTGCTTTGAGGGGTCACAGACCCCCAAAGCACCCTCCCAATGTTGAGGACATGTGGCCTGGTACGGTTCAGGAGGGAGGGGGGCCGCTCTTGTCCCCCCTCTTTTTTTGCGGCCTGCCAGGTTGCGTGCTCGGATAAGGGTCTGGTATGGATTTTGAGGGGGACCCCACGCCATTTTTTTTTTGCCCGGGGTTCCCCTTAAAATCCATCCCAGACCTGAAGGGTCTGGTATGGATATTTAGGGTGACCCCTACGTCATTTTTTTTTAATTTGAAGTGGGGTTCCCCTTAATATCCATAGAAGACCTGAAGGGCCTGGTAATTGAATTTGGGGGAAACCCCCACGCTTTTTTTTTATCAATGACTTTTTTTTTTATCAATGACTTTCAATGAATGACTGTTCTCTGTGTTACGGGAGCCGGCAATTCATTAGCCGCAGATGGCTGCTTTAGATGACACAACAGGCCAGAAGGGTAAAGGTGGTTTAATGTGCTACTGCAGTGCTATACTAAAGCCCCATACACACGGTAGGATTTTCGCATGGATTCTGTCCGATCGGACAATGTTGTTGAAAAATCCGACCGTGTGTATGCACCATCGGACAGTGTACGTCGGATTGTCCGACGGACAAAGTCCTATCGCCTGCTGGATAGATTTTTTGACAACACGGTCCGATCACACCAAATCCGATCGTGTGTAGCGTTGTCCGACGGACAAAGTGCTACGCATGCTCAGATCACATTACAAGACCAAAGCTATTGGCTACTAGCCTCTACGTAGTCCCGTCGTAGGCAACAAACGTCACCACGTTCAGAATGATCGGATTTTCCGACAACTTTGTCCGACCGTGTGTACGCAAAACCAACATCGGACAAAGTACGACGGACATAATCCGACGGACCTGGTCCTCGGATAATCCGAGCGTGTGTATGGGGCTTAACACAGCACGCACACACACACTACTCCTGCAGGTGGCTGGATTGGTAGAGATTGAGAACAGCACTGAGAAGAATAAACTACCCTGCCTATTTTTTCTCTTTCCCTACACTAATCCCCAGAATCCACAAGCAGATAATGTCGATGAATTACAAGCAGATAATGCAGATGAATCAAAACAGCAGATAATGCACAAGCAGACACTGTACAGAACAGTACAGTCTCTCACTGTTACTAACGCCGGAACACACTACATGAGGCCGCCGTGTAGTGTGGGGCGTGTACTAAACCCCCTGAGCTATAAATGGCCACAGGCATCCTGCCTGTGGCCAATTATTGCTCTCCTCACCGCTGGCTCTATGATTGGCCAAGCATGCATGCTTGGCCAATCATCAGCCAGCAATGCACTGCGACTGGTGCAGTGCATTGTGGACCATTCGCATCACACGAATTTGATGCGAACGGCCCACATAGTTCTGGGCTCGACGAGCGGACGAACGGCCGATGTTCGATTCGAACATGGGTTCGAATCGAACACCGGGCCCATCCCTACTCTGCACTCCTGTCCCTCCAACCCTTGCGCTCCTGTGCCTGCACTGCCCCTACACTACTGTGACGCTTCCTAGAAGATGTATCGTATCTCCTGCACTCCTTACAGGCTCACCCACAGTTTGTGTAGGTGCTTTAACGGCGGCGTTGCTTTTCCTTACAGAGCCGGACCTCCCCCTTCTCATGCCCGGTAGTCTCCCGGGGTCTATAGCCTCAAATTGCGGGTAATTCCTCTGTGATTCACCTCTATTTTTGGGTAAATTAGCTCAGGTAGGAGCGGAGCTCTGAGGAAACACGTCCTCTCAGGCCACCAGCTTGACCACTCCCCCTCACCACCGTGTTTATATAATATAACCAATATAGTTACTTTGCTGAGTAACTAATTACTTTTTCAATGTAGTAACTGAGTAACTAAATTGATTACTTTTTGGAAGAAGTAATTTGTAACTGTAACTAATTACTTTTTTAACGTAAGATGAACAACACTGGCGGGGATGTGAGTGACTAGGAGAGAAGTGATATCGACTAGTCAAAGCCCAGACCTCAATCCAATAGAAAATCTGTGGTCAGACTTAAAGATTGAGAAAGATTACGAATTTAATGTGTATTCTCACAGGGTGACACTGTGGATACACAGGTAGCAGGTAGCAGTGTGCCAACGTCCCAACAATGGATATATAGAAAATGAAGGCTAGAAAAGGACTTTAAAGGCACACGGGTGGACCATATAAAAGTGATTATAATTTTTTATTTTGTAGGAAAATATAAAAAAAGGGGAATTATTACTATTCTATTATTCTATTACTATACTATTATTAAAATTCATTATTAAAATTCATGAAACTAATATTGTATAACCCACACACTGGATTCTGACACCACTTGCACGATAAAGAATTACAATGATACATCCAAAGGTGCAATGGTTGAAGTTCCAATAGTAGTAACCAAATAGGGATGTAGACATAGAATAGTATGGGTCAGAATGTGAATCCAGGCACAAAATATTTGCTTATTCGCTCTACATGTTGCACGTAGGGATACGCTTCTTTAGGAGCACAGAGATAAGTAGGGTAATTTATATAAACATAAATGGCTTCGGACTTATTGGAAGGTAAATAAAAAACCAACAAGTCCAGGGTAGAAAATCATATAGTCATCAACCGCAGAAATAGTAATGTGATAATTTGCTGGTAAGCAAAATTATATGGATGTATCCAAGAAAAAATAATAACCAACACACAGCTAAAAAGACACAAATGCTGGTAATGTAAACCAGCTTGTGTGTATTGAAGTTACAGACTAATTGGATACCAGGAGACAAACACACACTATACAGCACGGCTCAAAACCTTGAAGTACCAGCCTCTTTGAGCCTTAAGCCTACCTCCCTACAATGTTTGTAACTTCAATACACACACGCTGGTTTACATTACCAGCATTTGTGTCTTTTTAGCTGTGTGTTGGTTATTATTTCTTGGATATATCCATATAATTTTGCTTACCAGCAAATTATCACGTTACTATTTTTGATGACTATATGATTTTTTACCCTGGATTGTTTGGTTTTTCTTTTACCTTCCAATAAGTCTGATGTCATTTATGTTTATATAAAGTACCCTACTTATCTTTGTGCTCCTGAAGAAGCGTATCCCTACATGCAACAAGTAGAGGGAATAAGCAAATATTTTGTGCCTGGATTCACATTCTGACCCATACTATTCTATGTCTACATTCCTATTTGGTTACTACTATTGGAACTTCAACCATTGCACCTTTGGATGTATCATTGTAATTCTTTATTGTGCAAGTGGTGTCAGAATTTGTGTGTGGGTTATACAATATTAGTTTCATGAATTATATATATATATCTATATGTAATAATTCCCCTTTTTTAATATTTTCCTACAAAATAAAAAATGTATTACTTTTATATGGTCTACCCGTGTGCCTTTAAAGTCCACTTTTCTAGCCTTCAGTTTCTAGAGACTTAAAGATTGCTGTTCATAAGCGCAAACCATCCAACTTGAAGGAAATGGAGCAGTTTTGCAAGGAGGAATGGGCAAAAATCCCAGTGGTAAGATGTGGCAAGCTCATAGAGACTTATCCAAAGCGACTTGGAGCTGTGATAGGAGGCAAAAGGTGGCTCTACAAAGTATTGACTTTAGGGGGGTGAATAGTTATGCACATTGACTTTTTCTGTTATTTTGTCCTATTTGTTGTTTGCTTCACAATAAAAAAAAAAAAAAACATCTTCAAAGTTGTGGGAATGTTCTGTAAATTAAATGATGCAAATCCTAAAACAATCCATGTAAATTCCAGGTTGTGAGAGAACAAAACACGAAAAATGCCAAGGGGGTTAATACTTTTGCAGGGCATTGTATGCAATAAACTCACCTGGCTGTGGGGCAAAACTCTCATCTGTCAGTTTGGAGGCTGCAGCCTCACCTTCACAGAAAACTTGTTTGTTAATGCCTAAAGAAGAACATATATGGAAAAAAAAGTTCAGATCAGAAAGTGCTTAAACTGAAAGGAACATTTTACATCTGTATAAATAAAGAAGGAGCATCTGGGAAAATAAATATACTGAAATATTACATAGACTGCAAGAAGGGTTAAACCTAGGGACAAGATTAACCAGTTCAGTCCCGGAAGGATTTACCCCCTTAATGACCAGAGTATTTTTTGCAATATGGCACTGCGTCGCTTTAACTGACAATTGTGCCGTTGTACTCAAACAAAATTGACATCCTTTTGTTCCCACAAAAAGAGCTTTCATTTGGTGGGATTTGATCAACTGCGGTTTTTATTTTTTTGCACTATAAACAAAAAAGACTTACAATTTTGAAAAAAAAAGAAAAATATTTTTTATTTTCTGCTATACTACATATTAAAAAAAAATAATTATAATAAAAAAAATATCTTCATCCGTTTAAGCCAATATGTATTCTTCTACATATGTTTGGTAAAAAAAATTTGCACTAAGCATTTATTGATTAGTTTGGGCAAAAGTTGTAGCGTCTACAAACTATGGGAAAGATTTAGGGACTTTTTATTTTTTCATTGTTTTTACTAGTAATGATCTGGGGGTCCCCTTGTTAAAGGGGGCTTCCAGATTCCGATAAGCCCCCCGTCCGCAGACCCCCACAACCAATGGCCAGGGTTGTGGGGATGAGGCCCTTGTCCCCATCAACATGGGGACATGGTGCTTTGAGGGGTCACAGACCCCCAAAGCACCCTCCCAATGTTGAGGACATGTGGCCTGGTACGGTTCAGGAGGGAGGGGGGCCGCTCTTGTCCCCCCCCTTTTTCTGCGGCCTGCCAGGTTGCGTGCTCGGATAAGGGTCTGGTATGGATTTTGAGGGGGACCCCACGCCATTTTTTTTTTGCCCGGGGTTTCCCTTAAAATCCATCCCAGACCTGAAGGGTCTGGTATGGATATTTAGGGTGACCCCTACGTCATTTTTTTTTAATTTGAAGTGGGGTTCCCCTTAATATCCATAGAAGACCTGAAGGGCCTGGTAATTGAATTTGGGGGAAACCCCACGCTTTTTTTTTTATCAATGACTTTTTTTTTTATCAATGACTTTCAATGAATGACTGTTCTCTGTGTTACGGGAGCCGGCAATTCATTAGCCGCAGATGGCTGCTTTAGATGACACAACAGGCCAGAAGGGTAAAGGTGGTTTAATGTGCTACTGCAGTGCTATACTAAAGCCCCATACACATGGTAGGATTTTCGCATGGATTCTGTCCGATCGGACAATGTTGTTGAAAAATCCGACCGTGTGTATGCACCATCGGACAGTGTACGTCGGATTGTCCGACGGACAAAGTCCTATCTCCTGCTGGATAGATTTTTTGACAACACGGTCCGATCACACCAAATCCGATCGTGTGTAGTGTTGTCCGACGGACAAAGTGCTACGCATGCTCAGATCACATTACAAGACCAAAGCTATTGGCTACTAGCCTCTACGTAGTCCCGTCGTAGGCAACAAACGTCACCACGTTCAGAATGATCGGATTTTCCGACAACTTTGTCCGACCGTGTGTACGCAAAACCAACATCGGACAAAGTACGACGGACATAATCCGACGGACCTGGTCCTCGGATAATCCGAGCGTGTGTATGGGGCTTAACACAGCACGCACACACACACTACTCCTGCAGGTGGCTGGATTGGTAGAGATTGAGAACAGCACTGAGAAGAATAAACTACCCTGCCTATTTTTTCTCTTTCCCTACACTAATCCCCAGAATCCACAAGCAGATAATGTTGATGAATTACAAGCAGATAATGCAGATGAATCAAAACAGCAGATAATGCACAAGCAGACACTGTACAGAACAGTACAGTCTCTCACTGTTACTAACGCCGGAACACACTACATGAGGCCGCCGTGTAGTGTGGGGCGTGTACTAAACCCCCTGAGCTATAAATGGCCACAGGCATCCTGCCTGTGGCCAATTATTGCTCTCCTCACCGCTGGCTCTATGATTGGCCAAGCATGCATGCTTGGCCAATCATCAGCCAGCAATGCACTGCGACTGGTGCAGTGCATTGTGGACCATTCGCATCACACGAATTTGATGCGAACGGCCCACATAGTTCTGGGCTCGACGAGCGGACGAACGGCCGATGTTCGATTCGAACATGGGTTCGAATCGAACACCGGGCCCATCCCTACTCTGCACTCCTGTCCCTCCAACCCTTGCGCTCCTGTGCCTGCACTGCCCCTACACTACTGTGACGCTTCCTAGAAGATGTATCGTATCTCCTGCACTCCTTACAGGCTCACCCACAGTTTGTGTAGGTGCGGTAGTGGATTGGTGGAAGGTGCCACCATACAATCTGGAAAATAAAGATCTTCACCAGCACACATTGGTATAGTGATAATATTGTCCTTTATTTACATAAAGCAACAAGAATCACAGGCTGATGTTTTGGGGCCTCACATAAACCCTTTTCAAGGCAGAAAGATGCACTAATATGAGACATAGCTCTTAAATATTTAAACTTTGTGCCTCATGTTAGTGCATCACTGCAGGTGTGCTGGTAAAAATCTTTATTTTCCTGTGCCTCCAGTGGCTGCTGTGTCTCCAGTGACCTTTGTGTGTTCCTGTGTCCCCAGTGACTCCTGTGCATCCTGTGTAACCCAGTGACCCCAGAGTATCCAGTGTCTTCTAGTGACCAAAGAGCATCCTGTGTCATGCTGGGGCCCAATGGCCACTGACAAGGGAGTACCACCAGCCCTCTTGTATGGGGCCCAGGCCCCATCAATTCAGCAGGGGGGGGGGGGGCAGGCAGCAGGAGGAATCGCATCATGGACAGGAGGGGGTGACCAGTGTGGCGGTGGGGGGGAGGGGGGAATCGCAGGAGTCAATCCCCTGTAATTGTTTCATTGCCACAGCTGAAAGCTAACTTTATCTCCGCTGCCTCCAACCAGCTTTCAGCTGCTGCAGTGGGGAACTATAGGGGGTCTGTTCTAGTAAATGTCCTCCACCACACCGACCACCCCTCCTGTGGATAATTTTCTTCCTCCTGCTTCCATGCCCCCCTGTGTGCCCCTTCTGCAGCAATGGCAGCTTTTTCTCCTCTCTCTCCTGCCAGCTGATGCAGGGAATGGGGGAATGCTTCAGGATGTAGAGCAGGTCAGGTAGGCTGTACGGGACCCTATGAGTTCTAACAGCAGCCCTGTCTGACCCTAGTTTGCACTGAGCACCTCCAAGACACCTGCCTCTCCACACAACCCCGGTTACACTACTGTATCCCTGGACTATCTGTTATCGGCTGTCCATGAGGATCTGCCTCCTCCAGAGAGGGTCATGTGAATCAAGTTGGGTCTATTTCACATAACTTAGTCATAGAAAGAAATTTACCTCTGTGTAATTACTGTAGCTAATAACAGTTACTTAGGGTTGCCACCTGTCCAGGTTTCACCCAGACAGTCCAGGTTTTAAATTATTTGTCCCAAATTTCAGGCTGCCTGAGACCAAGGCACATTATCCAGAACCGCCAGAAGAGGCACCGCTAACACAGCACCAGTAATACTGATCCATGTCTCTCCTGCATCTCTTCCTGGTTGTCTGGGTTTCCACTCAGCCATCTCTGTCCCCGCTGGCTGCCAGTCTCACACAGCTGACTGAAGACCGAAGACACCTCCCCCTCCTCAGCTCTGTTTGCATGTAAACAGACAGGAGGAGGGGGCGGGGAAGAGAGACACTCTGCATGAGCTGTGCTGGTCTGAGCTCTGTACTAAGTTTATTATATTGTAGAGTGACCAAGAAGGGGGCAAGTTAAAAAAGATAGAGGAGTGATTGTGAGGGTCAAATGGATATGTTCTTGGGGGGGGGGGGGGGGGGGGGGGGGGGGGGGGTGGCACTTTGGGAGGGGAGAGGACCTAAGCTAGAAGTGGCAGTTGGATTTTAAATTTGACCCCCAGAAGAGCACAAGCCCTCTCCCCTTCCCAAAGCACTCCCCAAGACATATCCAACCTCCCTACTAACACAAGTACTCGCCCTTCTAAAGTTCCCCCAGCACATATCTAACCACCCCTTCCCTGCTATCACAAGTCCTCTCCCCTCACCACATTACGGACCCCCCCAACTTCCTACTAGCACAAGTCCTTTTCCCTCTTAAAGTGCCCCAGCACATAATGGACCCCCCCCCACCACCCTGCTAGCACAAGTCCTCTCCCCTCCCAAAGTGCCCCTACAGCACATAACAGACACCCCCCCCCCCCCAAATTTACACTAGGCAAGTTTGTGGAGCCAATTGCCAGATGCTTTTGATTTCTTGATGCCCCTTTAAGCCCCTCTCACTGTTAACACAATTAGTCCACATCCACTGTTCACTACGCGCACCATATTGATGCTCTCCTTGTCCAGGTCTCTTACAATCGTAAAGTGTCTACTACAAAAAAAAATTGAAATGCGCCGCTGAAGTGTTCAGTTTCAGCTTGTAGAAAAGCTGGCAGCCCTACAGTTGCCATTGAAATATACATACCTTGAGGTAAGATCCAGTTCTCTAAATACCTTGTTAGTCTTTCTAGTTTTTCTGATCTTTCTGATCTATAGAGCTTCCTTAGTATTTGGACAGTCACACGCATAGCCTCTTTTTCACCATAGATCCAAATGAGAAGGTCAGTTGTGGTAATCCTATCGGCAGAATCTACTAGTCTCTTTGGAATAGGATGTTTGTCTTCTTTATGGAGTTCAGATAATTTGTCTTTAAATAGTTTAAAATGAGACTGCTCCAGTTCATCCATGATAAATGTTAGAATGACTTCAGGTCTTCTCAAACCTTTTACCCGATCAAAAAAGAGAAACAAATATGTATTTCAAAACAATGGATGCAATGGACAACTGGCTATTAAAGAAAAGCATAACTTGTAAAAAATGTCAAATCCTGTATTCATTTATACATTTATACATTGTATTCCAATTATTTCTAGCCTATTCCTATTAATCTGAATGATCTTGAAGTTTGTAAACTTACTTTGTGAAGATCCTCACACATTTACTTCCTTGAATTCCCTGACTTGTATTCACTATGTCCTGTAAGAAACTTTTGTGTCACACATTTCATTAGGCATGCCTTCTGAACTACAGAGCTGCTGAGAGAAGGAGTTTCAGGAGGTGGAGTCAGTACAGGATCACTGCTTGAAGGCAGCATGGTACCATTGGATATGTAGTCCTTAGAAATGGAGGAGAAGCTGCAAAGCATGCAGGGGGTCCAGGGAATTGTGGAAAGAGACGGCCAGCAGACAGGCAGCTTACATTGGATTGTCCAAAAATATTGTTGTGTTGTTACATTTCTGATGTTTTAAAATGAAAGAGTAGAATGTGACCATTTAAACTCCATTTAGCCTATGGATACTTTTATTTAAGAGCAAATAGTCAATATAAATGTGCTGAATTTAACAAAGAAAGGACTACAATTGTAAAACCTATTCAAATAATACATTCTGAATCAATACAGAAAATATGGACATTAACCCCTTCACAATGACATAACACAAATATGTGGCCTCACTGGACTTGACTTTTTGCCATGGGGCTGCATATACACGTATCCCCCTTTGTGCTGGGAACGTTTAGCACAGCGTGTCGCAGCCACTAGTGCAGTATGGCCGCAAGAGCGCATCAAATGCTGTGTAGAGTGTGGAAAATTAGTGGCTACTTGATTCAAAGTTTCAAAAATCCCTGCGCGTGCGCATATGATTCGTTGCGCACGCGTACTCGCATATAATATATATATATAATATAAATGCCAGCGCATGCGCAGTATGTATTTCTGCGAGCGCTGTATAGTATATATACCACACAGCGCGCGCAGAAATACATACTGCACATGCGCTGGCGTTGGCTCGTATTCGCCTTGTATGTCCTTGCTGAGTATGCGTGCGCAATGAGATATATGCGCCGTTGCCTATTATATGCGAGTATGCGTGCGCAACGAATCATATGCGCACACGCAGGGATTTCTTTGCGCTCGCATTATCTGGGGTTTTGATCTCATTGAATAGATACACAACATATGCATGCACACTAAGATGTATTGCGCATGCGCTGGCGTCTGCTTGTGCGCCATATAAGCAGCAGTCTCATTACAAACACTGAGCCTCCTTGTTCTATTAGAACACTGCCATGCTGTATGCCTGAGTTGGTTTGTGTTCTTCTGTGGCTACCTTAAATTCTAGGTGAGTGTACTCCTGAGCTTTTGGATACATTTTTTCGGACAGTTTATAGAATGGATACTTTTTATCATTATTTAAACAGTGTTTGTCTCACTCTCCATGAGTTGATTAAGTGCCACAACATTGTTACATAAAAGTTATCCATGCAGTATAATTTAAATCTATTCCCATATTGCTACATATGGGCTAACAACAAAACATAGTTTAATTTTATGCTTCATTTCTACTCTGATAAACTCTTTGTCCATTATTCTATGGAAATCATGTATTCTTTTGGTCATGTTTACCTTCTCATCGATATATATCAATGTTGAAGAATTAATAACCAATAATTAATTAACTTGTTGATCTATAGACTACAATTGTGGTCACTAATAATACACACCATTTGGGGGTTTAAATAATAAGCATATATAAATAAAAGTTTGCTCTTGGTAAGGGCTTTATTCAAATATATTATATATATATTGTTTTCTTCTTATCTTGCAGAATCTATGTTGTAAAAAAGCTGCATGTCCATCATCAGTGGTATCTCCTAGATATATGGTTTTGAACCACTCTATACTCTATTATACAACACTCTAGTCACTTTGGATCAAGAAGCCACTAATTTTCCACACTCTGCACAGCATTTGATGCGCTCTTGTGGCCATACTGCACTAGTCGCTGTTTCCATCTGGAGGTGTATGCAATGTTGACTTTCATGAATCGGTAGGTGATTTCTCAATCATGGTCTCAACGATGCTCCCAATCTCTATGCCCTTGTTCATGATAAATATATATGTTTTGATGTGTGTTTTTTGTTTCCCCTATATGTGTTTTGTTATGTACGTGTATGTATACACATGTATGCATGTGTGTGCATACATGTGCATTTATGTGTGTATATATATATATATATATATATATATATTTTTTTTTTTCCATTATTATTATTATTTTTTGTCCTCTGTTCTTTTAATTTTATAATATGGTAATTTCATCCAGCTTTGAATGCCCCTGATGAAAGGACTGCATAATTGTCCTGAAACGCTTCTGAATATCTACAACGCATAAATGCTTCATGATTGTAACCTGTTGTTTTTATGAACCACACTTTCTGGTGATGTTTGCACCGTAATTTAATATTTTTTTATATATGAAATAAAATATAATTTAGAGAACTGTTGTCTATATCTCCTCTCCTGTTGCCTAAAAAGTCCCTGATACCTATGTTGGGGGGGTATTTGCTTTTCTTTAATTACCTTTTGGGATTGGCAACCAATTATCCTCATTGGTGGAATTATATTCGGACATTGGTAAAAGAAAGCCATAAGAAGTCTGGTTTGCTGTTTGCAAGAAGCCATGTGGGGAACACAGCAAACATGTGGAAGAAGGTGCTTGTAACGCCGAGCGCTCCGGGTGCCTCCTCCATCCCGGAGCGCCCACGGCGTCCTCAGCCCTGCAGCGCCCCGGTCGGCTCCGCTGACCGCAGGCGCTACTCGGTCTTCAAGATGCGATCCTCGTGGCGGCCCCGGTCCGCCCGGGGATCGCATCCCACTCTCCTCACCTCTCCCCTCCTGTGTTCTCCGGCGCGCACGCATCCCCGCTCCCCAGGCGCGCGCGCACACCACTGTTCTTCTTAAAGGGCCAGCGCACCATTGATGGGTGCCTGGTCCAAATTACTGCACACCTGCATCCTATAAATTTACACTCCCCCTTCCTGCCCTCGCCGGATCTTGTGTTGCCTATAGTGCCCAGTGAAAGCGGTTTTGTGTTTGCTCCTACTGTGTATCCAGATCTCTGCTGTTGCCCCTGACTACGAACCTTTGCCACCTGCCCTGACCCTTTGCTACGTTTGACCTCGCCTCTGCTTTATCCTTGTGTACCGCGCCTGTCTCAGCTGTCAGTGGGGTCGAGTTGCTATTGGAAGACATGACCTGGTTGCTACCGCCGCTGCAAGTCCATCTCCAATACAACCCGTGCTATCGCCTCACTGGCATAGGGGATCCACCTCCTGTTCCCCGCCATACCCGGATCGTGACAGTAGATCCGGCCATGGATCCCGCTGAGGTTCCGCTGCCAAGCCTCTCGGATCTGACCACAGTGGTCGCTCAACAGGGACAGCAATTGGCGCAGTTGACTGCCATGCTCCATCAGCTTCTGCCATCCCCACCACTAGCTCCTGCGTCTCCTCCACCACGAGTTGCTACGGCTAGAGTCCGCCTGTCCCTTCCTGACAAGTTCAATGGGGACCCCAAGCTGTGCCGAGGGTTCCTATCCCAGTGTTCCCTCCACCTGGAAATGTTGTCGGACCAGTTTCCCTCGGAGTGGTCAAAGGTGGCGTTCGTGGTGAGCCTGCTATCTGACAAGGCCCTAGCCTGGGCTACTCCGCTTTGGGACCGTGGCGATCCTGCCACAACTTCGGTTCCAGCCTTCTTTGCTGAAGTTCGCAGTGTCTTCGAAGAGCCAGCCCAGGCTTCCGCCGCCGAGACGGCTCTCCTGAATCTTGTCCACGGGAATTCTTCAGTGGGCGATTACGCCATTCAGTTCCGCACCCTGGCATCTGAACTCTCTTGGAATAATGAGGCCCTCTGCGCGACCTTCAAAAAAGGCCTATCCAGTCATGTTAAAGATGTGCTGGCCGCACGAGAAATTCCTGCTACCCTGTCTGAACTCATCCAGTTGGCCACCCGCATTGACATGCGTTTTACAGAAAGACGCCTTGAGCTACGCCAAGAAAAAGACCTTGTTCGCGTCAGACGGTTTCCTCGCCTGGCACCTCTCTTCCAGAATCCTCTGCAACCCGTTCCTGCACCTCCCGCTGAGGAGGCCATGCAAGTGGACCGGTCGCGCCTGACCACACAAGAGAGGACTCGTCGCCGAGACCATAATCTGTGCCTGTATTGCGCCAGTCCTGACCATTTTTTAAAAGATTGCCCTATCCGCCCTCAGCGTCAGGGAAACGCTCGCACCTAGCTAGCGTGGGAGAGGCGTTGCTAGGTGTAGATTCTTCCTCTCCACGTCTGACTGTTCCAGTAAGCATTTCCTTGCCCAAGAAGTCCTCTTTCTCCGCTGTGGCCTTTCTGGACTCTGCAGGAAACTTCATTGAAGCCTCACTCATCAACAAATTTAATATTCCAGTCATCCGTCTTGTCAAGCCATTTTTCATCTCCTCTGTAAATGGCCAAAATTTGAACTGTATCGTGCGTTATCGCACCGAACTTCTCCTTATGAAAATTGGAGTTCTCCATCATGAAAAAATTGACTTTTTTGTGTTACCCAACTGTACTTCTGAGATCCTTTTAGGCCTACCCTGGCTCCAGCTACATTCTCCTACCCTCGACTGGGCCTCGGGGGACATCAAAAGTTGGGGTCCTGCCTGCCATAGGTATTGCCTCAAAACAGTGCCCACTAAACAACTTTTCACCACTACCTCTCGGCCTGGTCTCCCCAAGCCTTACAGGAACTTTGCTGATGTGTTTTGCAAAAAACAAGCTGAGGTCTTGCCGCCACATAGACCCTTTGATTGCCCTATTGACCTTCTTCCTGGGACCTCTCCACCCCGTGGCAGGATCTACCCTCTCTCCATCCCAGAGACACAAGCTATGTCCAACTACATCCAGGAAAACCTCAAAAGAGGTTTCATCCGCAAGTCTTCTTCCCCTGCTGGAGCAGGATTCTTCTTTGTCGCCAAAAAGGACGGGTCCTTACACCCCTGCATTGACTATCGTAGTCTTAATAAGATCACTGTAAAGAATCGCTACCCGCTGCCTCTTATCTCAGAACATTTTGACCGTTTGCGCGGAGCAAGAATTTTCACCAAACTGGACCTCCGGGGCACATATAATCTTATCCGTATCCGTAAAGGCGACGAGTGGAAAACCGCCTTTAACACCCGTGACGGACACTTTGAGTATCTTGTCATGCCCTTTGGTTTGTGCAATGCTCCTGCGGTCTTCCAAGACTTTGTGAATGAGATTTTCAGAGATTTGCTGTACTCCTGTGTTGTTGTCTATCTGGATGATATCCTGATTTTCTCCTCTAGCTTAGAGGAGCACCGTCTTCATGTTCGTCAAGTCCTCCAACGGCTGCGTGATAACCATCTTTACGCCAAACTAGAGAAATGTCTCTTTGAACGCTGCAGCCTTCCCTTCCTGGGTTATTTAGTCTCTAGTCAAGGTCTCCAAATGGACCCCGAGAAACTGTCTGCCATCCTGAACTGGCCACGTCCTACTGGGCTACGGGACATCCAGCGTTTCCTCGGATTCGCCAACTATTATCGCCAGTTCATTCCTCACTTCTCCACCATTGTCGCGCCTATTGTGGCGCTAACCAAAAAGGATGCTAATCCTAGGTCCTGGCCTCCTCAAGCGGATTAGGCATTTAACCACCTCAAGTCTGTCTTTGCCTCTGCTCCCGTTTTGTCCAGGCCTGATCCTCTCAAACCGTTCCTCCTGGAGGTCGACGCCTCCTCTGTGGGAGCTGGAGCTGTGCTTCTTCAAAAAGATTCTAAGGGCAAGAACATCACCTGTGGGGTTTTTTCTAAGACCTTTTCCCCCCCTGAAAAGAACTATTCCGTCGGAGACCGCGAATTACTGGCCATTAAGCTGGCACTTGAGGAATGGAGGCATCTCCTGGAGGGATCCGTTCACCCCATCACGATCTTCACGGATCACAAAAATCTCTCTTATCTCCAGTCGGCCCAACGGTTAAACCCACGCCAAGCTAGGTGGTCGTTGTTTTTTGCCCGCTTCAACTTTGAGATCCATTTCCGTCCTGCGGACAAGAATGTCAGGGCTGACGCCCTATCGCGTTCCACCGATACTTCTGAGTCCGAGCCTCCTGTACAACACATTATACCTCCTGAGTGTCTGATCTCTTCTGCCCCTGCCTCCTTGGTGCAGGTCCCCCCTGGGAAGACCTTGGTCCCTCCACGTCTTTGTCTTCAGATTCTCAAATGGGGCCACTCCTCTCATCTGGCTGGTCATCCTGGAGTCAAAAAGTCCTCCCAACTGATTTCGAGATATTACTGGTGGCCCTCCTTAAAAAAGGATGTGACGGACTTCGTGCGGGCCTGTACCATATGTGCTCGCGACAAAACCCTTCGCCAAAAGCCTGCTGGGCTTCTTCATCCTCTGCCTGTGCCTGAACGGCCTTGGGCCCACATTGCTATGGACTTCATCACGGACCTTCCTCCTTCCCACGGCCATACTGCCATATGGGTAGTCGTTGATCGTTTCTCTAAAATGGCACATTTTGTCCCGCTTCCAGGTCTCCCTTCTGCACCTATACCCGCTAAACATTTCTTCCTCCAGATTTTTCGTCTTCATGGACTTCCTTCTCACATCGTCTCGGATAGAGGCGTTCAGTTCGTGTCTAAGTTCTGGAGAGCTCTCTGCAGTCAACTGAAAGTCAAATTGGACTTCTCCTCTGCCTACCATCCACAGTCCAATGGACAAGTGGAGAGAGTCAACCAAATCCTTGGGGCCTACCTACGACACTTTGTCTCTGCTCGTCAAGACGACTGGGCTGACCTCCGGCCCTGGGCCGAATTCTCTTACAACCTGAAAGAGTCTGAGTCCTCCTCCAAATTACCCTTTTTTGTAGTATACGGCCGTCATCCTCTTCCCCCCCTACCCATCCCCACTTCTTCCGGAGTCCCTGCTGTGGATGAAGTCACCCAAGAGCTGTCGTCCATCTGGGACGAGACCCAAAAGTCGCTAGCCCTGGCCTCTTCTCGCATGAAGAAACATGCTGACTGTAAAAGAAGACCTCCTCCTGTCTTCTCCCCTGGTGATAGGATGTGGCTCTCCTCCAGGTACATCAAGTTCCGCATCCCCAGTTACAAGTTGGGTCCCCGCTACCTCGGTCCATTCAAGGTCAAGGCTCGGATCAATTCCGTGTCCTACAAACTACATCTTCCCCCTTCTCTCCGCATCCCCAACTCTTTCCATGTTTCCCTCCTCAAACCCTTTGTTCTTAATCGCTTTTCCCCCAAGGTCTCCGCTCCTGCTCCTGTCACCGACTCCTCCGACATCTTCTCCGTTAAGGAGATCCTCGCCTCTAGAACCATCCGAGGTAAGCGGTTCTTTCTTGTTGATTGGGAGAATTGTGGTCCTGAGGAGAGGTCCTGGGAGCCTGAGGGTAACATCATAGACAAAGACCTCATCCTCAGGTTCTTGGGCTCCAGGAGGAGGGGGAGACCCAAGAAGAGGGGGAGACCCAAGGGGGGGGTAATGTAACGCCGAGCGCTCTGGGTGCCTCCTCCATCCCAGGGCGCCCACAGCGTCCTCAGCCCTGCAGCGCCCCGGTCGGCTCCGCTGACCGCAGGCGCTGCTCGGTCTTCAAGATGCGATCCTCGTGGCGGCCCCGGTCCGCCCGGGGATCGCATCTCACTCTCCTCACCTCTCCCCTCCTGTGTTCTCCGGCGCGCGCGCGTCCCCGCTCCCCAGGCGCGCGCGCGCACACCACTGTTCTTCTTAAAGGGCCAGCGCACCATTGATGGGTGCCTGGTCCAAATTACTGCACACCTGCATCCTATAAATTTACACTCCCCTTTCCTGCCCTCGCCGGATCTTGTGTTGCCTATAGTGCCCAGTGAAAGCGGTTTTGTGTTTGCTCCTACTGTGTATCCAGATCTCTGCTGTTGCCCCTGACTACGAACCTTTGCCACCTGCCCTGACCCTTTGCTACGTTTGACCTCGCCTCTGCTTTATCCTTGTGTACCGCGCCTGTCTCAGCTGTCAGTGGGGTCGAGTTGCTATTGGAAGACACGACCTGGTTGCTACCGCCGCTGCAAGTCCATCCCGCCTTGCGGCGGGCTCTGGTGAAAACCAGTAGCAACATTACATAGTTACATAGTTACATAGTTACATAGTTAGTTAGGTTGAAAAAAGACACAAGTCCATCCAGTTCAACCACAAATAAAAAAAAAAAAAATATATATATACATATATATATCATACAATCCCATATACCCCATTCTATACCCACAGTTGATCCAGAGGAAGGCAAAAAAAAACCCAGCAGAGCATTAGAACCGGTCCTCCAGTACAACCCGTGCTATCGCCTCACTGGCATAGGGGATCCACCTCCTGTTCCCCGCCATACCCGGATCGTGACAGTGCTCTGGTCAGATGAGATCAAAATGTAATATTTTGGCCTAAAAAGCAAAACACTATGTATGTACATTATGGAAAACTAACACTGTGCATTACCCTGAACACACCATCCCCACCGTGAAACATGGTGGTGGCAGCATCATGTTGTGCGGATGCTTTTCTTCAGCAGGGACAGGGAAGCTGGTCAGAGTTGATGGAGAGATGAATGAAGCCAAATACAGGACAATCTTAGAAGAAAATCTGTTCGTGTCTGCAAAAAGCTTGAGACTGGGGCGGAGGTTCATCTTCCAGCAGGACAGAGCTTGAGCTATGTTGCAAAGAAAAACGGGCAAAAATGTCCCTCTCTAGATGCGCATAGCTGGTAGAGACAGCCCCAAAAAGACTTGCAGCTGTAATTGCACTAATCTAATCTAATCTATAGTATGTCTATGAAGGGGTCATGTTTCCCGTGTTTAGAACTCTCTCTGTACAATGTGTCATTTTTGCAGGAAAAAAAGACATTTAAAATCACTCGCGGCTAATTGCTGATTCCCGTAATACAGAGAACAATTCGAATACAACTACTAACAAATATGTAATTTCAACTTCCGGTTCCGGCGCCGTATGTGAGGGAAGGAGATCCCGGCGGCTCCGCTCAGCCCGCAACCTAAACGGCTTATAAATCCTCGGCGCAGTCCCCGAGCGATCTGACAGGCTGACCCACAGACTCAGATCACCTCAGCGGATGGAGCGGTATTTGTCCCAGCCGCGATCACGCTCGGGATCCAGATCGAGGGACGGCTCTCCCTCTCCCTCAGATGTAATGACTAAAATGGCCGCTACACAGCAGGCGCCCACTCCCATTCAAAACACACAGCTGCCCAATGCTCTCCATATCGCCAGGGAGAAGGCTCTCACAAATGAGGGAATGGACACCTCTTCCCCTGGCAGCCAAATAAACCTAGATTCCCCTGATAAGCTGGCTCAGGCTGTGGCCGCTCTGCTCCTACCCACACTTACAGCTGCAGTAGATAAAGCAGTAGTAGAGGGTTTACATCAGCTGAGGAAGGAGATAGGAGATCACACAAGACGGCTGAACACCGCAGAACAGCGCATATCATCCATAGAAGATGACCAATATAGCATGACCACAGACCTAGAAAAATTCATCCAAGACCAACAACGCATGCACGATCGCATGGAAGACCTCGAGAATCGTTCCAGGAGAAACAACCTGCGAATTATCGGCCTTCCAGAATCGCATAAACAGGACACACTGCTAGATCTGTGTACCACCATCATACCGGAAGCTCTCGGCTTGAATCGCTGCTGCACGGTGGAACGGGCACACCGTATTGGAGCGCCTTCTAACGACAACAAACGACCACGACAGATAATCGCCAAATATCTCAACTACATTGATCGCACGGATATCCTCCAGAGCTTCAGAAAGTCACGGTCTGTCATAGTGGATGGCCACAAACTGCTGCTATTTGCAGACTATTCAGCAGAGGTATCCCGCAAGAGAAAAGAATATCAACCGATATGTGCAGAATTATACAAACGAAACATCAGATTCACCCTAGCTTACCCTGCTACCCTGAGAGTCCAGGCCCCGGACGGGGAGCAACTCATCTTTCAATCGCCGGACAAAGCCAACGCTTTTCTCCACACTATCGTGTCCAAACCTCCCACATCCGACTCCTACGCCGATAAATTCAAACAAGGACCAAGGGAACAACGGAGCCCCAGGAGAGACCCACCTAAGCGATTGAAGCCCGCTTCTATGCCAGTTCACTCTGACTACCGCTGACCCATCTTACCAACCCCATGTTACAGCCATACCGGGGTATGGATAGGATTTCCTTTATGTATGGTAATCCCCTCATCTACTCATTAATGCCGCCTTCTTGGCCACAGGGCAGACTTCCTACCCTACCCTCGAACGGATACGGCTAACTTGGTTCAAATATTACAGTTGATATTCCTCCTAAGTCTATGTTATTACACATTGTTTGTTTCGCTTCGGGTTTGTGAAACGCATAGATTTTATGCCTGTCTTATTCGGAAAAGCCCTATGCAACTTCCTCACACAAGGCTATTTGCATTTACCCTCAGAGTCCTCGAGAGAGATGGTCTGTCCACCCACTCACAACTCGCCATCACTCTAAGTGGGGCTGCGCTAGATCCCCTCCCCCTTCCCCCTATTCACTACTGCAAACTGCGGGCTGTCGCAACGCCGGGCGCGGAAGTTGCATACGGAAAAAAGAGAAGTCGCAGATAATTGTCTCGTAGTTAACCCCTATTGTCCTTCTTATCCCCCTATATCTGTTTCTTTACCCTCCCCCAGAGAAAGGAAGGTTCACCTGAACGCAAAACCGAAGACCAACTTATAACTATACCCTTTTGCTTGTTTCTCTTGATATTAGTCAACCATCGACAGGTAAGATACACTGACATAACTAGACGATGTACTTTTCCCTCTTGAGCAATGCAACCCATAAATATAGCATCCTGGAATGTGAAAGGGCTACGCTCCCCGGGAAAACGCATGGCGATTCTTCGTCAGCTGAAAAGGTTAAAAACCGACATAGCCTTACTTCAGGAATCTCACCTGGAGGAACATGACTTCCCACGTATGCAAAAGCTGTGGGTAGGGACCGTGCTAGGCTCGGCGTCTACAGGCCGAAAAGCAGGCACCCTCATTCTTTTACATAAAAACTTAACATATGACCTACTTTCCATTGACAAAGATACGGAAGGCAGATTTATAACTATCCACCTCAAATTCGCTTCTGGCGAAATCAGGCTGACCAATATCTATGCCCCAAATTCCCCAGACAAGTCATATTTTAGTGACCTGACAACAAAGCTGGCGAAAGATCTCCACATTCCACACCTCATAGGAGGCGACTTCAACTCGACCGTCAACGACAGCAAAGATAGATCGCATTCGTCATATCGCCAAAAACTACCGGTACCATCACCGACCCAACACACTTACCTCTACCACATGATACAGGCCCTCGGGTTACTAGATATTTGGAGACTATCCCATCCCTTGGGGAAAGAATTCACTTTCTTTTCTCCAGTTCACAGATCTTTTGCGAGACTTGATTATTTCTTTTGCTCTCACTCTCTGTTACACGCAGTCAGGGAAACCAATATACACGAATTAGTCATCTCAGACCATTCACCTATAACTATCACTCTTGATAACCTGAGACCCAACCCAGAACATAGGCAATGGAGATTCCCCTCATATCTCACGCAAGACGATAACTTCCACCAGATGCTTAACGCAGCGTGGCTGGATTATGTACACAATAACGACATGCACATGGAAAATCCCAACTTATTTTGGGAAGCAGGCAAGGCATTTCTGCGGGGAAAGATAATATCTTATACGTCCGCACACAGGAAAAATGCACAGAAAAAATACTTAGAAGCTAGTTTACTGGTACAAAAGACCCAATCTCAATTACAGGCGCAGAACACTGACGACAATCATAGAGCATGGCAACACGCTAGGAACCTCTTCAATACATGGGCCAACAACATAGAGCGGATGAAAATGTCATACACACAACTACAATACCATAAACAAGGAAACAAAGCAGGAAAGTTACTAGCCAGACTTACCAAAGGTATCTATACACCTACTCATATTACAGCCCTACGCAATCCCGATGGCACTCTGTCCACGTCTCCCAAAGATATCAACAAAACGTTGGAAAAATTTTACACAGATCTTTATGCCCAGGAACCTATGAACCCTGCTACAGCGTCCAATTGGCTCGACTCTACTCCCCTTCCCCAGATCGACCCTGCCCACCTGGAAAGGCTAAACGCCCCAATCACTGAAGTAGAAATCACACAAACCATTAGTGGACTAACAAACGGCAAATCTCCAGGTCCCGATGGTTACACGCCCGAATTTTATAAGATTTTAAAAACTAACATTACCCCCACACTCCTTAAGGTTTACAACACAATTTGGACGGGGGGCCCTTATCTTCCGACTGGACACCAAGCTCACATTAAACTTATAGCTAAGAAAGGTAAGGACCCACAGGATCCTGGATCCTACCGCCCCATATCTTTATTGAACCTAGACTCCAAAATCTTATCCAAAATTCTAGCCACGCGATTGGCAACCATCATGCCATCACTCATACACCAGGCACAATCAGGCTTTACCAAGGGCAGGTCCGCCGCGTCTAACATTAGGAAAGTACTCACAGCCCTTGAATATGCCAAACATCATCCTACGGAAGACATAGCACTCCTGACGTTAGACGCGGAAAAGGCCTTTGATAACGTGAACTTTCAATGGTTATCCCTGGTAATGCAAAAATTTGGAATTACAGGACCCTTTTTGCAATTCATTCACAGCCTTTACTCTACCCCCACAGCCACAGTAATAGCCGCGGGCGTGCAATCTAACCCAATACGTTTGTATAAGGGAACGAGACAGGGCTGCCCTCTTTCCCCCCTGCTTTTCAACCTAGCCATAGAGCCCCTATCACGACACCTTAACAACACATCTTCCATCCACGGAATCCCACTAGGCCCAGAAAATCTACGTGTTGCCCTATTCGCAGACGACATTATAATTTTCACCTCATCACCGCTCTCAGATATACCTGCCATCCAAAAAGTTTTTGAATCATACCGCCAATGCTCGGGCCTGAAAATAAACTTTACTAAAAGCGAAATTCTTCCTTTAGGGTTCAAACCACCAGAATCCTGGCAACTATCGTCCCCCTTCCGCATAAACAATAAACACATTACCTATCTGGGTATACAGATCGGCAAAGAACCTTCCTCTCTCTATTCTTTAAATTATATTCCGCTGTTTGCTAGAATATTGGGAGAGTTAGAGGCTTGGGCGAAACTACCGCTATCGCTCTTTGGGAGATGTGCTCTATTCAAAATGGTTAGCTTTGCACGTCTATTATACCCCCTCCAAACTTTACCGTTGCTACTGAAACATAAAGATATACAAACTCTTAACAGGGCCATTACAAATTTCCTCTGGAAAGGGGGAAAACCAAGGATAGCCTTAACCAAACTTTACCTCCCAAAGAGGGACGGCGGAGCCAACCTCCCCAACATTAGAGCGTATAACATTGCTTGTCTGCTAAGAAATGGGATAGACTGGATTCTCAAAGCATCGCGATACTCCAACTTTGCCCTGGAATCAGCGGTGGCACATCCATATGATTTGGCTGCTCTCCTCCACAGTAACCTACGAAAAACTCCAAACCATATCAAACAGCATCTCCTCCTCAGAGACACGATTGTGGCCTGGAGAGAAGCGAGGAAAAAACTAGGACTATCCCCATTAGTCTCAAAATTCCTTCCAATACAGAATAACCCTATGTTCCATTTGAACTTACTGTACGAACCGTTCTCTAAATGGAGGGACAAAGGCCTATACATGGCCCACTCGTTATACCAGGGGGCAAATCACACCATTCTCAAACCATTTGCAACCATCGCTAAAGAATACAATCTGCCTCCACATCACTTCATCCACGTCATGCAATATGCAGACTTTATCAGCAAGTCCTGTCCAAATAAATCAATAAGATTCAAGACCTCCTTCATCGATACCCTGATCACCGGAAAGCGATACTCAATCTCGGACATATATCACCCTTTAAACGAAAAATACACCAAACCACTACATCTCACCTCAATGACATCCTGGCTGTCTGACTTACCGGACTCAGTGGACTTAAACGACATCCTCAAAGGTTATCGGATAACCAGGAAAATTACGTGCTGTGAGACCTGGAGAGAAACTCAGTTCAAGATAATGCATAGAGCCTACTTTCCCTTCTCTACGTCTCTCCCCCCTCCGGCAGGTCCCTTCTGCCCCTGGTGCCTTCTCCACAAACCTTCTCTTTTACATCGACTTTGGTCCTGCCCACATGCGGCTACTTACTGGTCTTCCATCCTCCAATTCATCCGAGATGTCACCAACTTCATACCCGAAAAGGAACCTATGCTTCTGATATTTGGCTTCCCTCCTGAAAGGAACGCAGCAGCTTCCTCCGACAAAAGCATCCCACAAGAACATTTTCAATGGATACTCCTCACTTTACTTATGGCTCGGAGAGCTATCTTTAGGCACTGGATCTCCGACTCACCTCCAAGATTAACCGAGATTATCAATGATCTCAAATCACTGCTTTACCAGGAGCAACTGGACACCACAAACCACGAACGTCAATCCACCACACTTCCACACATGAAGTGGTCCTCTTTCATCACACGCTGCCTAACAGCCCAGGAACAACTTCAGTTAACCAACTATTCAGGCCTACCTCCAACCTGAGGAGCTGCACACAGTCGCACCTTCCATACTCCTTTTCGATACCACGTCCCAGATGCTATGACCATTGGACTTCCATATTTGAACTCCACCCTTAAATCATCCTCTAAACCTAGAGTTTTAAGTAGATGCACAATATTTGTATATTCTTGGACTTGTAAAGTGTATACATAATACTAAACCTTCTTTTCTCCACGCGCTACCATGAAAGTGTTAGAAGATCAACGTCAATTTCCTTACTGAACTTCATTCTAGACTTTTGTCCTCTATTTACTCTACCACCTTCCCTTTCCCCCACCCCCCTCTCCTTCCTATATTCTCCTTTTATCCTAGAAAAAGATACAAAACAAACCAGAGGTAGTGAAATCTTTTCTTCATGACTGTTCATTTCTTGTACAAATGTTACTCTGTTAACTGCACCCATGTTTATCTTTAATAAAATATATTTGAAAAAAAAAAAAAAAATCCATATCAGACCCTTGAGGTCTGGGATGGATTTTAAGGGGAACCCTAGCCAAAAAAATGGCGTGGGGTCCCCCATAAAATCCATACCAGACCCTTATCCGAGCACGCAACCTGGCAGGCCACAGGAAAGGAGGGGGGGGACGAGAGCGCCCCCCCTCCCGCCTGAACCGTACCAGGCCACATGCCCTCAACATTGGGAGGGTGCTTTGGGGTCCCCCCCAAAGCACCTTGTCCCCATGTTGATGAGGACAAGGGCCTCTTCCCCACAACCGTGCCCGGTGGTTGTGGGGGTCTGCGGGCGGGGGGCTTATCGGAATCTGGAAGCCCCCTTTAACAAGGGGACCCCCAGATCCCGGCCCCCCCCCTGTGTGAAATGGTAATGGGGTACAAAAGTACCCCTACCATTTCACCAAAAAAGTGGCAAAAATGGTAAAAATGACAGGAGACGGTCTTTGACAATTCCTTTATTAAAATCTTCTTTTTTCTTTCTTCATCCTTCGGTTTCTTCATCTTCTCCTTCCGGCATCTTCTTCCATCTTCTTCCTTCGATTCGCTTCTTCTTCCTCCGGTCTTCTCGTCCTTCTCGTCCGGCGTCGTCCTTCTCGTCCGGCGTCGTCCTTCTCGTCCGGCATCGTCGTCTCTTCTCGCAGGCCGCTCCTCGCAATGGGAGGCTCCCGCTCTGTGAGGCTCCGCTCCGGGTGACAGGTCTTGTATAACGAAGGCACCTGGTGACCCCGCCCCCCCTCTGACGTCATGGGGAAAGCCATAGGGAATTCCACATGACGTCCCCGTGCGTCAGAGGGGTCACCAGGTGCCTTCGTTATAAAAGACCTGTCACCCGGAGCGGAGCCTCACAGAGCGGGAGCCTCCCATTGCGAGGAGCGGCCTGCGAGAAGAGACGACGATGCCGGACGAGAAGGACGAGAAGACCGGAGGAAGAAGAAGCGAATCGAAGGAAGAAGAAGATGGAAGAAGATGACTGAAGGAGAAGATGACGGAAGGAGAAGATGAAGAAAGGAAGACCAGAAGAAAGAAGATTTTAATAAAGGAATTGTCAAAGACCGTCTCCTGTCATTTTTACCATTTTTGCCACTTTTTTGGTGAAATGGTAGGGGTACTTTTGTACCCCCTTACCATTTCACACAGGGGGGGGGCCGGGATCTGGGGGTCCCCTTGTTAAAGGGGGCTTCCAGATTCCGATAAGCCCCCCGCCCGCAGACCCCCACAACCACCGGCCAGGGTTGTGGGGATGAGGCCCTTGTCCTCATCAACATGGGGACAAGGTGCTTTGGGGGGGACCCCAAAGCACCCTCCCAATGTTGAGGGCATGTGGCCTGGTACGGTTCAGGCGGGAGGGGGGGCCGCTCTCGTCCCCCCTCCTTTCCTGCGGCCTGCCAGGTTGCGTGCTTGGATAAAGGGTCTGGTATGGATTTTGAGGGGGACCCCACGCCATTTTTTTTTCTTTTTTGGCCGGGGTTCCCCTTAAAATCCATCCCAGACCTGAAGGGTCTGATATGGATATTTGGGGGGGACCCCACGCCATTTTTTTTTTTTTTTGGCTGGGGTCCCCCTTAATATCCATACCAGACCTGAAGGGCCTGGTTATTGAATTTGGGGGGACCCCTACGCTTTTTTTTTTTTTTTATATCAATGAATGACTGTTTTTTAAATAGCTTTTTTTTCTGCAAAAATGACACTTTGTCATTCGAATCATTCGAATTCATTCGAATGCATTCGAATTCATTCGTTATATCTGCTATAATAATTTCGTTTGAATTAGTTGAAATTTGATGTTGGTAGTTGGATTCGAATAATTTGGAGCTGAAATTTGTAAACGAAATTTTTCCTGCAAAAATGACACTTTGTCATTCGAATTCATTCGAATCATTCGGCGACGAAATTCGTAAACGGAATTTCGTATTCCATACGGAATTCGTAAAAAAAAAAAATTCGTACTACAGATTCGTAAATTCGTACGAATTTCGAAAAAATTCGTACGAATTACGAATTCGTACGAAACGAATCGCACATGTCTATTATATTCTAATATTTTCTATTCAAATTCGTTATATAAAAAATTAGAATTCCTTAAGATGGTTATCTTATAACTACTGTATCTTCTGAAATTTTAATTATGAATAGAAGAGATTAGAATAGAATCAAAAGTAAGAAAATAGAATAGAACAAAATAGAATAGAAAAACAATAGATTAAAATAGAAAGAATATGACGATTATGCTCCATCATCTGTCACAGTGTACCGTTGTCCCATTAACATCTGTCACAGAGTACCACCAGTCCCCCAATGCACATCTGTCACAGTGTACAAGTGCCCCATCAGCATCTGTCGGAGTGTACCACCCTAGGCTTATACTCGAGTCAATACGTTTTCCCATTTTTTTTTGTGGTAAAATTAGGTGCCTCGGCTTATATTTGGGTCGGCTTATACTCGAGTATATACGGTATATATTTTATTCTATTCTGTTCTAATTTTCAAATTGTCATACAGTCAGTATCAATAGCCTAATGCAACAGCTGCATTTAAATGGAAAGAAATTTGAATTTGAATGCGTTTTCAAATTCAAAATACTGATTCGATAATTTTGTTCACATTTTTTTGAATGCAGTCAGATTTTTTTGAATACAAAACTAAGAAAAGGAATATTGAGAACAATAGAAACGAATGTAACACATGTAACAGCACTAATTTATTTAAATAACGAAACTAAACAAATGTTTTCGTCCTGCACATGTCTATTGCCTACATAAACCCCACTGACCACAAACCACTCCTCTTCTGCCCATATCATCTCCAATTACACTCTTCCCCTCTCAGGCTTCCTTTTCTCTGCTTTGTAACCCTCCCCTAGTCAAACGGCTCCTCTCCTGCCAATGTTCCCCCTGTCAGACCTCTCTGCTTCAAGCCACTATGGATGAGCTAAGTGTTTGGTCCAAACCTAAGTTCAAACATAACTTTTGTAGTACGGATGAATCTCAAACCTTAAAGCCCCATACACACGGTCGGACTTTTTCATGGATTCTGTCCGATCGGACAATGTTGTTGAAAAATCAGACCGTGTGTATGCACCATCGGACAGTGTACGTCGGATTGTCCGACGGACAAAGTCTTATCTCCTGCTGGAAAGATTTGCCGACAACACGGTCCGATCACACCAAATCCGATCGTGTGTACGGTTGTCCGACCGGACAAAGTGCCACGCATGCTCAGATCACATTACAAGACCAAAGCTATTGGCTACTAGCCTCTACGTAGTCCCGTCGTAGGCAACAAACGTCACCACGTTCAGAATGATCGGATTTTCCGACAACTTTGTCCGACCGTGTGTACGCAAAACCAACATCAGACAAAGTATGATGGACAGGATCCGACCGACCTGGTCCGCGGATTGTCCGACCGTGTGTATGGGGCTTAAGAATGTTTGATGAGAATTCTTCTGGTGAATGTCCCACAATGCATTACCAAAATCATCATTGCCCTATACCAGTCCAAATGTCTCCATCCTTGCTCATCATGAGTCAGTCAAGACATTCATGCCCACTAGGCTTGAGCCCGGTGTTCGATTCAAACCCATGTTCGAATCAAACATCGGCCGTTCGTCCGTTTGTCGAAACCAGAACTTTGTGGGCCGTTTGCATCAAATTCGTGTGATACGAATGGCCCACAATGCACTGCGCCAGTCGCAGTGCATTGCTGGCTGATGATTGGCCAAACATGCACTATGACCCAGCATGCTTGGCCAATCACAGCGCCGGCAGCGAGGAGAGACATAATTATAGCTCAGGGGGGTTTAGTACACGCCCCACACTATATAAGGCCGCCAGTGCGGCGGCCTTGTGTAGTGTTGTGCAGCGTTCATAGAGAGAAGAATAGGCAGGGACAGTGTCAGCTGTGCTTTATACTTCTTTAGCGCAGTTACAGTGAGTGTAGTGTTCAGGGAGAGAGCAGGATAGGCAGGGACAGTGTCAGCTTTGCTTTGCTTCCTAACCTAGCACTGTTACAGTGGGTGTAGTGTGCCTCCTGCACAGCATACACCTGAATCTACCCCCTCATTGCTGGTGTTGTGTAGTTGATTTGTGCAACACAGGCATCTGCCTAAGGCCCCTTTCACATGGATGGACCGTTCAGATCCGCCTGTCAGTTTTGACGGCGGATCTGAACGGGCGCTCCATGTTAGCCTATGGAGCGTCGGATGTCAGTGGAGACATGTCCGCTGACATCCGACCCGGTCCGATCCGCCAAAAGCAGACGTATGGCCCCACGTCCAGATCCGTCGCTGGCGGATCGGATCGGGTGAGATCTGATGAAAACGGACACACTGTCCGTTTTCATCCGATCTCTCCATAGAGACCAGCGGCGCTCGCAAGCCCCTCCCCGCTCAGTGAGCGGAGAGAGGCTTGTCATCCGTCGGCTCAGCGGAGATCAACGGAGAGATCTCCCGCTGAGCCGACGGACAGAGGCGGGCTCCGTGCAAGCGGAGTCCGCCTCGTGTGAAAGGGGCCTAATATTCAGTCAGTGTAGTGTGCCTCCTGCACAGCATACACCTGAATTTAAATAGCACTGATTGCTGTATAAATGACAATGGTTCCAAAAATGTGTCAAAAATGTCCGATGTGTCCGCCATAATGACGCAGTCACAATAAAAATCGCTGATCGCCGCCATTACTAGTAAAAAAAAAAAAAATATTAATAAAAATGCTATAAAACTATCCCCTATTTTGTAAACACTATAACTATCGCGCAAACCAATCAATAATCGATAATTGCGTTTTTTTTTTTTTTTTTACCAAACATATGTAGAAGATGTTTTTTTTATATATTTTTGGGGGATATTTATTATAGCAAAAAGTAAAAAATATTGCATTTTTTTCAAAATTGTCGCTCTATTTTTGTTTATAGCGCAAAAAATAAAACAGCAGAGGTGATCAAATACCACCAAAAGAAAGCTCTATTTGTGGGAAAAAAGGACGCCAATTTTGTTTGGGAGCCACGTCGCACGACTGCGTAACTGTCAGTTAAAGCGACGCAGTGCCGAATCGCAAAAAGGGGCCTGGTCCTTTGTCTGCAAATTGGTCCGGGGCTAAGTGGTTAAATGGCTTTTTTTTTTCCTTTACAAATGTTATTTTGTGCAAGGACAGTTCTAAACACGGGAAAACGCATGCCACTTCACAGGCATACTTTAGACACCCCCCAGGTACCATATTTAAAGGAATATTTCACTTTTTTTTCACTTTATGCATCATTAAAAATGACTGCTCCCGAAAAAACGTCAGTTTTTAAAACTTCTTTTTGCATTGACACATGTCCCCTGGGGCAGGACCCGGGTCCCCAAACCCTTTTTAGGACAATAACATGCATATTGGCTGTTATAATTAGCACTTTAGATTTTGAACGTTCGCGTCCATTGTAACTAATAGGGTTCTAACGTTCGCACGAACTTTCGGTCCGTTCGCAGGTTCTGGTGCGAACCGAACCCCGGGGGTGTTTGGCTCATCCCTAATGCCTACCCTCTAAAAAGAATATATTGTTTGACTTTATATTGTACTCACCATTCCTGAGATCTTTCTCTATTGACGTCCTTATCTGATTCTCACTGATTTCTTTAAGAACCTTTTTGATGGTTGATGCTCCATGTCTTTCAGTGTGACATTTGAAGATAAAGTCAACCATTTCCTCTATGGATTTGTTTTCAATGATTTCCATTCGAATGGGTCCAGCTCCAGGGGGAGGCTTCAGCTCACAAAGAGCCTTCTTAAAATGTTCCAGTCCATTCCCATCCAGACCTCTCAGATGTCTCAATATTATTTGTTTCTTTGTCATAGTTAGGGTGGTAGGATTCGAGCTCTGCCAATTACAAAAACAATAAAAAAAAGGTCAAAATGAATTTCTCTTGTGATGTATGTTAGGTGTCATTCTCAGTATCTGTTCTCATTTTGTATGTTAGATGCTACACAATTCCACTTTCTTATTTTGTATGTTAGGTGTCGCTCTCAGTATCTGTTCTTATTTCTTTATGTACAGAGAACCCACTCTATGAAGTTGAGTCACTAGCTAATATTGAGTGTGTTGGGTGCTAGGATGTAGTCAACCTAAAATATATTTTCTTGGCCCTGCAGATCTTCCCTAGCTTGGTGGGTTGATTGCTTCCTCCTGTTGTTGAAAGTCCAGTAAATATTGTAGGAGGGTTGACCTCTAGAGTTATGAATATTTATCTGACCCAGCCATTCCCTAAAGAGCTATATTCAGAGATATGACTCGGGAGATGATAAATGTTTGGGAGCACCTTTTCAGAGCTAGCGTATAGGACCAGTAGCTAGGTAGCAGGTGACTGACACGGTCATAGATGTAGTCAAGATGAGCCAGAGTCATACACAGTGAGGTGGCAACAGCATAGTCAGGTAGAAGACTGAAGTCAGTATCGGTGAAGCAGGCAGAGAAGGCCAAGGTCAGTACCAGGGAAGCAGGCAGAGCAGGCCAAGGTCAGTACCGGGGAAGCAGGCAGAGCAGGCCAAGGTCAGTACCAGGGAAGCAGGCAGAGCAGGCCAAGGTCAGTACCAGGGAAGCAGGCAGAGCAGGCCAAGGTCAGTACCGGGGAAGCAGGCAGAGCAGGCCAAGGTCAGTACCAGGGAAGCAGGCAGAGCAGGCCAAGGTCAGTACCAGGGAAGCAGGCAGAGCAGGCCAAGGTCAATACCAGGGAAGCAGGCAGAACAGGCCCAGGACAGTACCAGGCAGGCAGAGCAGGGTCCAGTAGCAGGCCATGGTCAGTACCAGGGAAGTAGGCAGAGAGAGGTCCAGTAGCAGGCCAAGGTCAGTACCAGGGAAGTAGGCAGAGAGAGGTCCAGTAGCAGGCCAAGGTCAGTACCAGGGAAGTAGGCAGAGAGAGGTCCAGTAGCAGGCCAAGGTCAGTACCAGGGAAGCAGGCAGAGCAAAGTCCAGTAGCAGGCCAAGGTCAATACCAGGGAACTAAGCAGAGAATAGTCAGTGGCAAGCCTAGGTCAGTATCCAAAATTCACAGAGCAAGGTCAGAAACAAGCTGGGTCAGCAAGGGAAGCTGAAGAACATCCAGTAATTAGCACACACCAGAGCCTCATTTAAATAGGCAACTTGGCACCAATGGACTTGTACTTGCGCACCGATGTGCACTGGCAAACACAGGTGTGCTTATGTATCAGTGCATGCTGGATACTAGCCCAAGCTCCTCTGTGTGCTGGTACATATGCACAAGCATTAGATTAGCTGCATGGGAATGAGCATTTGCTGTATTAGTTTCCTGACACATTTAAAGGAAAGAGTGAAGACTCTTTACTCTGCTAATTCTATTCTAGAGGCAGATGCCTTACTTTGTAATTGTAGGCCAGCCTGTTTACGAATGTCCAATGGTGATAAAATACAGGCTGCTTAACTGCTTGCCACCGACCCACAGTAGTTGTACTGTGAGTGGGTGGCAGCTCCAGGCAGGGGGACGTACCTGTACATCGCAATTCTTCTTCTGGGTCCAAGGCATGCTCCCTGCAGAGCTGTGCTGTGATTGGACACAGCACGACTTTGCCAGCTGATTTCAGACAATAATTTTGGTTGAAGTTAGCTGATTGCCTGTGTACATTCACACACAAAGTTCTGTGTTTTCAAAACACCACGAACAGCAATCTGGCTGTCTATTCTCCCTGCAAAGCAGGGAGAATAAACACCCATACAGTAAATTAAAAGCAGCACATATAACACACATTATACTTGTTAGGCACACAGCTAACCCTTTGATCACCACAGATGTTAACCCCTTCCTAGCCAGTGTCCATAGTTCAGTGACAATGTACAGAATTAGCACTGGTCACTGTATTAGTGTCACTATTGATGTCAGTGTCAGTAAGTGTACCTCCCAGCGAGAGTCTGTTAGCGCCAGATTGCCTGCCACACCATTACAGTCCCACTATATGTGACTGATCACCGCCATTACCAGTATAGTATCATAGCTGTGTAAACTCAAGTATCTATACCATGGTCTGTAGATGCTATAACATTCACACAAACCAATTAATATACACTTATTTGTATTTAGTTTTTTTACCAAAGGCATGTAGCAGAATACATTTTGGTCTAAATATATGAAGAAATTCTATTTTTTTTTATTGGATGTGTTTTATAGCAAAAAGTAGAAAATATTGGGGTTTTTTTTTTTTTTTTTTAATTTCGGGATTTTTTCTTTTATATCGCAAAAAATAAAAAACCCAGTGGTGTTTAAATACAACCAAAAGCAAGCTCTAATTGTGTGAAAAATATATATAAATTTTGCTTGGGTACAGTGTGGCATGACCGAGGAATTGTAAGTTAAAATCTAGCAGTGCTGAATAGCAAAAAATGCCCTGGTCATAAAGGTGGTAAAACCTTTCCGGAGTTCAAGTGGTTCATTAACCACCTGAGATTCGCGCTATAGCCAAATGACGTCAACAGCGCTGATCTATATTGCTGGGACTATGTCCTATGACGTCGACCCATGCACGAGCGACCTGCGCCCCCCCTGAAGGGCGCGCGCGGCTCGCTCTGCGATCAGCGAGTCTGTGAGACTCGCTGGATCACAGATCCGAGTAAGGGGTCGATCCCGACCCCTTACCACGTGATCAGCTGTCAGCCTATGACAGCTGATCATGTGATATCAACAGAGCCGGTAATCTGCTTTTTTTCCTTCTCGCACTGTCAGGAGAAAAAAAAAAAGGCGCTCACCGGCAGCAGTGAGAGGGACATTAGTCCCGATCGCTGCGATGTACCCGGGGTCCATGGTGCCCACCTGTGCCCTATACAAGTGCCGCCTACCAGTGCCCACCAGCTCCACCTGTCAGTGCCCACAGTGCCATCTGCCAGTGCCCACAATGCCATCTGCCAGTGCCCACAGTGCCATCTGCCAGTGCCCACAGTGCCATCTGTCAGTGCCTCCTGTCAGTGCCCATAATAAGTGCCTGAACAGTGCTGCACATCAGTGTCACCTACCAGTGTCCATCAGTGTCACCTACCAGTGCCCATCAGTGCCAAAAAATCAGTGCCCATCAGTGCCATCTATCAGTTCCCATCTGTGCCACCCACCTGTGCCACCCATCCGTGCCACCCATCAAGACCCATCAGTGCCATCTTATCTGTGCCCATCAATACCGACTTATCTGTCCCCCATCAGTGCCACCTTATCTGTGCCCATCAGTGCAGCCTATCAGTGCCCACCAGTGCAGCCTATCACCTATTTTTTTTCTTTGAGGGTGGTAAAGAATGCAATTTTGCATTAAACAATGCAAGAATTATCAGTTTTGAATTTGAATTGAAATGTATGCATTCAGCTGTTCTAGGCTAAGGCAGCATTGATTGTCATATCTTAGTGCTTGTATTATCAACCAATCTACCGTCTAGTCAATGTGGAAAAGGTGTACAGTATATTAGTGAATGTTAGTTTGGCTAAGATATGACAGAAAATGATTGAATGTTGTGAATGGAACTCTTTCAAATAATCTGTTGGACTTTGTCATCTATTCTGGGATTAGGGTTGCCACTTGTCCGGGATTCACCTGGACAGTTCGGGTTTGGAATCATGCGTCCGGGTTTCAGACTGCCTGAACCCCAGACACATTATTCAGACTGGACTATGGCTTCCCAGCAGGGTTGCTGGCTGCAGTTGTCTAAGCTGAGAGTGTCTGTTACACTCCCTTTCACACTGCCCAAAGCCAGAACTAACAATCCCCCCTCCCCCATACAGACTGGAGAGGAGAGAGGGCTGATCTGCACCTCTTCCTCTCGGCCCAACCCCTCTGTGTCTGCCCCACACTCCTTAGAAAAGGAAAGTGTGGGCTGGAAATTTGAAGTCCAGCACCCTCAGATACATCTGGATGAGAAGGGCTGACTGCCAAGGGGTGAGTGAGCTCACTATCCATCCCTGTCTGTGACTGAAGTCTCCTCCCTTCTCTCTCCTGCCTCTGAGTGAGTACACTAAGGTAAATCAGGGTTCTCAGAGCACCCCTTACATCAGATTTCCCCTTTACACCAGAGGCCACAGTGTTCCTCCTTAGATCAGAGTCCTCTCCGTACATCAGAGTTCTCAGTGTTCCCTCTTAAATCAGGGTTCCCAGAGCATCCCTTATGTTAGAGGCCCCAGAGTTCTCCCTTACATCGTAGTCTGCAGAGTCCCCCCTTACAGTGAAAGGGAACTTTGCGAGTTCAGTTGTAAAAGGGGAACTCTGTGACCTCTGATGTAAAGGGGGACTCATGTTATTAACTTCATATGATTAGAAATGTTATTTAATAGCAAAATATATGTATAATTATTACTAGGGATGGGCCCGGTGCTCGATTCGAACCCACGTTCGAATCGAGCACCGGGCGTTCGCTCGCTCGGTGAGCCCAGAACTATTTGGGCCGTTCGCATCACATTCGTGTGATGCGAGCGGCCCCGCAATGTATTGCGGCCGGCGCGGCCGGCGCAGTGCATTGCTGGCTGATGATTGGCCAAGCATGCACTGTGACCCCGCATGCTTGGCCAATCACAGCGCCGGAAACTCAGAGAGCAATAATTGGCTACAGGCAGGACGCCTGTAGCCAATTAAAGCTCAGGGGCTTTAGTACACGCCCCACCATTTAAAAGGCCGCCACGCTGTCGGCCCCAGTCACATGTGTTCCAGCTTTAGGAGAGAGCAGTCTGCTGATTCTGTCTTTGCTTGATTGCTATTTCTTTGCTAAACCATTGGCTATTTCTTTGCTAAACCATTGCTACCTGAGTCATTCATCATTAGTGATCGTTCATTGCTGCTGATTGCACAGTTAGTGTGTTATTAGCTGCTGCTGGGGATTAGTCTGGTGCGTGCTTACTGTTAGTACAGTATTGCAGTAGTACCAACCGCAGTGCTGTTAGCACAGCATTGCACCCCAACAGCACCCATAGGACTTCTAGTGTGTTAGTGGCAGCAAACAGAGCTCCTATATTTTCTTCTCAGCAGCACCCATAGGACTTCTAGTGTGTTAGTGGCAGCAAACAGAGCTCCTATATTTTCTTCTCAGCAGCACCCATAGGACTTCTAGTGTGTTAGTGGCATCACACAGAGCTCCTATATTTTCTTCTCAGCAGCACCCATAGGACTTCTAGTGTGTTAGTGGCAGCACACAGAGCTCCTATATTTTCTTGACAGCAGCACCCATAGGACTTCTAGTGTGTTAGTGGCAGGCAGCACACAGAGCTCCTATATTTTCTTGACAGCAGCACACATATACTACCTATTGTGTCAGCTGCACCCATAGGACTTCTAGTGTGTTAGTGGCAGCACACAGAGCTCCTATATTTTCTTCTCAGCAGCACCCATAGGACTTCTAGTGTGTTAGTGGCAGCACACAGAGCTCCTATATTTTATTGACAGCAGCACACATATACTACCTATTGTGTCAGCAGCATCCATAGGACTTCTAGTGTGTTAGTGGCAGCACACAGAGCTCCTATATTTTCTTGTCAGCAGCACACATAGTACCTATAGTGTGTTAGTGTCAGCACCCATAGGACCTACAGTGTGTTGTGAGCACACATAGGAGCTCTATTTTTTAAACTATATACACTACCGACTACAATGGCTGGAAGACCGCCAAGGAGAGGCAGAGCGTGCCGAGGCAAGAACACAGGGCAGGCAGGCTCTGTTTCTAGAGACAACAGTGCTGGCCGTGGACGTGGTCATGCATCGTCATCAGCACGTGGCCATGGGACACGCTTGTCTTTGTTTTCGGCAGCTGGACATGTGGAGCCGCATCATGCCGAAGGCTTGGTAGAATGGATGACCAAGCCCTCATCATCCTCCTCATCCTCTCTCACCCAGGCTCAGGGTACTGGCAGAGCAGCTGCCAACGCGTACTCAATGGCATCATCAGCCACCCCTTCCCTAGACCCACCATGTCCTCCTGAGGAGTCCCCCGAACTGTTTGAGCACAGTGTTGGGTACATGCTCCAGGAGGATGCCCAACGGTTCGAAGGCTCGGATGATGATACCCAGCTTGAGGAAGGCAGTAGTGTGCGCGCAGAGAGAGGGGATGCTGAAGGACAGCAATCTGGCAGTACTGTTCCACCAGCTGCAGCTTACTGCCAGGTTTGCTCTAGTGGTGAAGAGGGAGGGGATGATGAGGTCACTGACTCCACGTGGGTGCCTGAAGGGAGAGAGGAAGAGGAGGAGGAGGAGGAGGAGGATGCGGCGTCACATGTCCAACGAGGCAGAATGCCCCCTGGAGGCCAGCTAGAGGCCAGCAACTGTACCACACCGCAGAGCTCCACCTGTGCAGGGCGCTGCCTCTGCACGTTATCACAAAAGTTCTTTGGTGTGGGCCTTTTTTGAGACGAGTGCATCAGATCGAACAACTGCTATTTGCAATATTTGTCTCAAGCGTATCTCGCGTGGCCAAAACATCAGCCGCTTGGGCACCACAAGCATGAGCAGACATATGTCGACCTGCCATGCAGCTCGTTGGCAAGCACACATAAAAGACCCACACCAAAGTACAAAGCGGACCTCTCCTTGCTCCTCATCAGCTGGGATCTCCATCCCCACTATATCTTCAGTCCTCTCTGAAAGCTGCTCTGAGAGGACTGAAGGTGTAGAATTAGGTGTGTCACAACCAAGTACTTGCAGTACACCAACGTCCGATTGTAGCAGGCAAATTTCCCTGCCCCAGCTGCTGGACCGTCGAAAGAAGTATACTCCCAACCATCCACATGCCCAGCGGTTGAATGCTAGCTTGGCTAAATTGCTAGCACTTCAACTACTGCCTTTTCAGTTGGTAGACTCGGCCCCCTTCGGTGAGTTTGTTCAATGTGCGGTTCCTCAGTGGCAGGTTCCCAAACGCCACTTTTTCTCACGGAAGGCGATTCCGTCTCTCTACCGGCATGTGGAAGGCAATGTCCATGCCTCGCTGGACAGGGCGGTCAGCGGTAAGGTGCATATTATCGCTGACTCATGGTCCAACAGGCATGGACAGGGACGTTATCTTTCTTTCACGGCCCATTGGGTCACTCTATTGGCAGCTGGGAGGGATGCAGGACAAGGTGCAGTAGTGTTGGAGGTTGTTCCGCCACCACGCTTCCAAAATGCTACTACTGGTTGTGACACACCTCTCTCCTCCACCCCCTCCTCTTCTTCTTCATCCAGTGCTCTGTCCTCGGAACCAGCGGTGCTCCGTAGGCGTACAAGGGGCTACGCGAGTACGCAGGCAAAAAGATGCCATGCCATGCTTGCGCTGGTGTGTTTGGGGGACAGGAGCCACACTGGGGCAGAGGTTCTGGCAGCTCTGCAGGGGCAGGCCGAGAGGTGGTTGACGCCACGCCAGCTTAAGCCAGGAATGGTCGTTTCTGACAATGGCACTGACATGGACATTCGTTGTACTGTTCATTTAAGCACAAGAGACTCCATTTTGTTCTCACTGTTGAAATGTGTTCAGTAACCTTCACCTAACACACAGACACATCTCCTCTAGAAACTCTCTACTCCCCCCCCTCCCCTATCCATGTTTTACTTTTGCAATTGTTCTATTCGCTAGCTTTTAATAATATATTTCTATTTGTTTAGCTTTTAATAACGTATTTCTATTTGTTAGTTTTTAATAACATCTCACACCACCCCTTTCTTATCTGTGTATAAAATAACATGTAATAATAAATTTCGTCAGAACGGACATTTTAAACACAGTGATTGATTCCTGTGAATCTGTTCCTGCAGCTGCAGTATTAACTTTTATTTTAGAGTCCCAATCAGAAATTAGTCATAACAGTTTTGGCGAGCCAGCCAGGAGAAGTTTTAAATTCTGCCTGTGGAGTATTTTTAATCCAAGACTCCACTCCGCCATTTCCACCAGAATTGAAAGTGATTCCCACTGAATTATGGGCCACCAGCAAATATGATGTAGGTCTGCTGGATTGCACCCCAGTCATGATAAAAATAAAACCAAGGATAAGTGGATAAAATGTAATGCTACCCAAAATCAGCAGGGCCTGTGGAGCGCTGACAACAGGTGGTGTCTACCCAGGAGTTTGTACCCAGTTTTAGCACAACTGGCACATGGCGTCAGTCATCTTGCTAAGGGCGCGATGGTGGCACTTACTGACTGCTATTGGATAGCACCTGGATTTAGTGCATTTGCAGCCAGGTTTTGTGCTTCATGTCTCACTTGTGCTCTGCACAATGCAGGAAGGCCTGTCCATGTTCCCCAAAGGCATTCTCCTAAGCCAGATTTCCCTTTCCAAAGAATTCAAATAGACTACATTCAGATGCCCAGAATAGGCACCTATGAGTTCGCTTTAGTTTGCATTGACATGTTTTCGAGCTGGCCTGAATGCTGGCCAGTAGCCAAAGCAAATACAAAAACAACAGCAAAGAAAATTTTGAATGAAATAGTTTGTAGATATGGAGTTCCTGAAGCTATTGAGAGTGACAGAGGAACCCATTTTACTGGGGAAGTAATGAAAGAGGTAATGGAAGCCCTTCACATACAGCAGGCTTTCCATACACCTTATCATCCACAAAGTAGTGGTAAAGTTGAGAGACTTAATGGAATTTTGAAAAACAGATGTGCAAAAATTAAAGCAGATACGGGAAAAGGATGGGTGGAAGCTTTGCCATTAGCCCTATATTCTGTACGAACTACCCCTAAGCAACCACATGGGCTGTCCCCCTATGAGATTTTATTTGGAGGGCCACCCAAAACAGGGCTATATTTTCCCCAACAGTTGCAGGCTTCTCACTCTAGTCTGTTAGAATATGTTCAGATTTTGCAAATAACATTGAATAAAATACATGAAGGTGTTTATAAATCTATCCCCGACCCAGATTCTGTTTCAGGTATTCACAGAATCCAGCCAGGTGACTGGGTAGTGGTCAAGCGACACGTCAGAAAGCCACTAGAACCAAAATTTGACGGACCACATTTGGTGCTTTTGACGACCGGTTCCGCTGTCAAGTTGGAAGGAAAGCCTACCTGGATTCACGCCAGTCACTGCAAGAAAATCCTGAAGTGATGATATCCTTTGAAAAAATTATGATAATGTTTCTTTTCTTTTTGATGTTTGTGAGAACTGAGACATGGGAAAATAACCCTTTCATCCAAATGTTAAAATTGTATGCAACCCATAGCAACGCTAGTAACTGCTGGGTGTGTTCTCACCTAAATCCCCAAACAGGAACAATACCCATGATAGCAGTGCCTCTCAAATTCACTGATCTAAACAGGACCAGAATAAATGGCTCATACATGGTCTCCACAGCTAATGAGCACAGATCAGTGACTTTGATGGTTTCAAAACAGATAGGCACTCCACAGATTTGTTTAAACATTACATGCCCATTTAAAGCTAAATGTACACGGTTGGGCAATTCAGATTGCACCGGAGCAAAAATTACAGTTTATGGAGGAAACTATGGTCAATATTATCATATCCCAGATCCAGAACTAAATAGAACCCTTTATAGTACAAATTGCTCACAGTTCCCAATATGTCAAAATATCGGTTACCTGGGAGCCCAGGTTATTGCTTCCAGTTATTTAGAAGCAGGCATACCATCCATACGTAGAGGGTTATATTATATATGTGGAAATAAAGCTTACGCCTGGCTTCCTGCTAATGTTACAGGTACATGTTATATTGGGAGGTTAGCACCTGCTTTGGCTGTTCGCAAAGATACAGTGCGTCCAGATCAAAGTCCAGAATACCCTTTAGTGTTCAAAAGAGAGCTGTTCACTGAAGGTGACATGGCATGGTCATGGTTCCCTTCCTGGACAGGATGGGGAATTGAAGCAATGAAAAGAATAAATAATTACACTAGAATTGTAGATGAAATTATTAACCTTACAACCACTGATATAGGTTTATTAAGTGAAGAAATGGCTCAGATTAAAAAAGTAGTATTAGAGCACAGATTAACTCTAAATTATCTCACTGCAGCTCAAGGTGGGATGTGTAAGTTGTTTCGCACTGACTGTTGTATATACATTTCTGATAATGAGGACATTATTAAAGGGCATCTTGCTAAGATAAGAGAACTACAGAATAAGGCCAGAGATATTGCTAAAGATGGATGGAACCCCTTTAAGGGTTTAGGAGGTGTTGGTGATTTTTTTATATAGCATAGCAACATGGTTACAGAAACTAGGCGCTTACATTGTGATGTTCCTATTTCTCATATTTGTCATTTACTTCCTCATCAGGCTGTGCCTCTGTGTGACTACCCGCTGTATCAACAAATTGTCCACCAGCCCTGATGAACCCGTTGTTATGAGAAAGCTAGGAGAGAACTGAACAGGACGCCGCCTCTCTGCGCCAATGTAACAGGAGTTACCAGCAATCGGCTGAATGTAACGCGGAGAATAATGGTGTCAAATAAGCAAAAGGGAGGAAATGACATGGACATTCGTTGTACTGTTCATTTAAGCACAAGAGACTCCATTTTGTTCTCACTGTTGAAATGTGTTCAGTAACCTTCACCTAACACACAGACACATCTCCTCTAGAAACTCTCTACTCCCCCCCCTCCCCTATCCATGTTTTACTTTTGCAATTGTTCTATTCGCTAGCTTTTAATAATATATTTCTATTTGTTTAGCTTTTAATAACGTATTTCTATTTGTTAGTTTTTAATAACATCTCACACCACCCCTTTCTTATCTGTGTATAAAATAACATGTAATAATAAATTTCGTCAGAACGGACATTTTAAACACAGTGATTGATTCCTGTGAATCTGTTCCTGCAGCTGCAGTATTAACTTTTATTTTAGAGTCCCAATCAGAAATTAGTCATAACAGCACCAACCTCCTCTCCGCCCTGCGACAGGGGCAGCTCACCCATGTGCCCTGTATGGCTCACGTCCTCAACCTGATGGTGCAGCGGTTCTTGGGCAGGTACCCAGGCTTACAGGATGTCCTGAGGCAGGCCAGGAAAGTCTGTGTGCATTTCCGCCGATCTTATAATGCCAGTGCTCGGCTGACTGAGCTGCAAAAGGAGCTGAACCTGCCCAAGAACCGCCTAATATGTGACATGCCCACCAGGTGGAACTCAACGTTGGCCATGCTGCAGCGACTGCACACGCAGCAGAGGGCCATCAATGAGTACCTTTGCGACTACGGCACCAGGACAGGGTCAGGGGAGCTTGGCTTTTTTTCCCCACGCCAGTGGAGCATGATCAGGGATGCATGCACTGTCCTCTCACCATTTGAGGAGGCCACGAGGATGGTGAGCAGTGACAGTGCATGCATCAGTGACACTGTACCTCTTGTCCACCTGTTGGAGCATACGCTGCGTGGGATAATGGACAGGGCACTTGAGGCAGAACAGAGGCAGGAAGAGGAGGACTTCCTTGCCTCTCAAGGCCCCCTTTATCCAGACAGTGTTCCTTCTGTCCCACCCATCACACAGGAAGAGGATGAGGAGGATGAGGAGGAGGAGGATGAGGAGGAGGAGGATGAGGAGGAGGAGGATGAGGAGGAGGAGGAGGAGGAGGATTGTGAGAGCATGGAGGTGGATCCTGGCACTCAGCAGCAGTCTTTTAGGGATGATGTACAGTCCCAACAAACCAGTGGACTTGTATGTGGCTGGGAGGAGGAGGCTGGCGATCATGTCATCCTCAGTGACCCAGAAGACTCCGGACCGAATGCCTCAGCTAACCTACGTAGCATGGCCTCCCTGATCCTGCAAAGCCTGCGGAAGGATCCTCGTGTTCTTCGGATCAAGGAGAGGGACCATTACTAGCTGGCCACTCTCCTTGATCCACGGTACAAGGGTAAGGTTGCGGACCTTATCTTGCCGTCGCAGAGGGAGCAGAAGATGAGACATCTCAGGAAGGCCTTGCAGAAAGGTCTGTGCAACGCGTTCCCAGAAACTGGGAGGTTACAAACTCCTGGTCCTGGACGACGAGTTGCTGAGGCTTCGGTCAGTAGCAGAAGGAGCGGTGGGGAAGGTGGATGTCTGACCGATGCGTTCAGACAATTTTTTAGTCCGCAGCCCCAAGGTATGATCAGTTCCAGCAACCATCGCCAGCGTCTGATATACATGGTGCAGGAATACCTAGGGGCAAGGTCAGACTTGGACACCTTTCCCACCGAAAATCCTCTGGCTTACTGGGTCCTGAGGATGGATCACTGGCCAGAGCTTGCACAGTATGCAATTGAGCTACTGGCCTGTCCTGCATCCAGCGTTCTTTCCGAACGCACATTCAGTGCTGCTGGAGGATTTGTCACCGATCATAGGGTGCGCCTGTCCACCGACTCGGTTGATCGACTGACCTTCATAAAAATGAATCAGTCTTGGATCACCACCAGCTACCAGGCACCTGAAGCGGATATAACTGAATAATTTATAATGTCACATCCCTTCAAGACTGCCTATGCTGATGCTGAGTGACTGTCCTGTTATGTTCACTGACTATCCTCTTCCTCCTCCTCAATGATCCATGCCACCACACCAGTGCCTAAAAAATGCTTCGCAACAGGTGTGTCTGCTGTGCTTCAAGTACAGTATCTGTGAGGGGTTGCAGCGTTGTGGCACCAGCACCAGTGCCTAAGGCACAATTTTTCAGCCCCTGTTGGGGCGTGTAATTACAATTTTTAGGCAATGCTTTGCAACAGGTTTCATTGCTGTGCTAAGAGTACAGTATCTGTGAGGGGTTGCAGTGTTGTGGCACTAGCACCAATGCCTAAGGCACAATTTTTCAGGCCCTGTTTAACAGGGGCGTGTAATTACAAATCTTGATCTAATAGTTCACAGCAGGGCCCATTCCTGCGCCCACCAAGAGTAACTATGAGGGCCTACAGTCTTGTGGCAACACCGTCCACCACCACCACCACCACCACCACCAAAGGCCCAATTTTTCTGCCCTGTTCAACAGGTGCATGCAATTACAAATCTTGATCTAATAACTCACAGCAGGGCCCATTCCTGCACCCACCAAGAGTAACTGTGAGGGCTTACAGTCTTGTGGCAACACCGTCCACCACCACCACCACCACCAAAGGCCCAATTTTTCTGCCCTGTTCAACAGGTGCATGCAATTACAAATCTTGATCTAATAACTCACAGCAGGGCCCATTCCTGCACCCACCAAGAGTAACTGTGAGGGCTTACAGTCTTGTGGCAACACCGTCCACCACCACCACCACCACCACCAAAGGCCCAATTTTTCTGCCCGGTTCAACAGGTGCATGCAAGTACAAATCTTGATCTATTAACTCACAGCAGGGCCCATTCCTGTGCCCACCAGTCTTGTGGCTACACCAACATCTAATAGGGCAAATTTCTGCAGAGTATATACGGCAGGCCCCTACTTTCAAACATCCAACTTACAAACGACTCCTACTTGCAAACGGAAAGAGAAAACAGGAAGTGAGAGGAAATCTACCCCTAGGAAGGGAAATTCGATCCTGTTAGATTTAATTTGGGAAAAAGGTATCTCCTCTCTACTGATGCTTTATCACCAATCCTTGTTTCAATTAAAACCCCACTTTTCCAAAAACATTTGTCATTGGGACGGAAAGTGAGGTGAAATGTTCTGAACAGATGTGCAAAGACAGCAAATGTTACAGGGGTGATAACCCCTCCCTATGTTCTCCAAAAAGCTTAAAAATAGATTTTTTTGGGATGGAGCTACACTTCATAATGTACCTGTTCAGATTCTACTTAAGAACAAACCTACAGTCCGTGTCTTGTTTGCACCACCTATATACTGCTGTTCAGAGTATATAGGGTTGTAGGTATAGGGTTTTATTTTGGGTGCGGGGTCCCCCTTAATATCCATACAAGACCCAAAGGGGCTGGGGTGGGGGGGGGGGGTGCTGGGGTAGCCATGCCATTTTTCTCAAGGATTTTCAGCCATATGGCGGCCAGGACAAGACATGACATTAAAGCCGCAAGTGGTTTTAAATGGCTTCTTTTTTTCCTTTACAAATGTCATTTTGTGCAGGGACAGTTCTAAACACGGGAAACACATGCCACTTCACAGGCATACTTTAGACACCCCCCAGGTACCATATTTAAAGGAAAATTTCACTTTTTTTTTTCACTTTATGCATCATTAAAATTACTGCTCCCAAAAAACGTTAGTTTTTAAAAGTTCTTTTTGCATTGGTATATGTCCCCTGGGGCAGGACCCGGGTCCCCAAACCTGTTTTATGACATTAACATGCATATTGGCCGTTGTAATTAGCAATTTTGATTTCGAACGTTCGCGTCCATTATAACGAATAGGGTTCGAAAATTTGCGCGAACTTTCGGTCCGTTCGAAGGTTCTGGTGCGAACCGAACCCGGGGGTGTTCGGCTCATCCCTAATTATTACTACAAAACAAAATTGCTGTGCGCCGCTAAAGTCTTCTGGTTTGACTTGAAGAAAAGGTGGCAACCCAAACTGGGATCCAATAAACTCTATATTCTCTGGGAAGAACCGAATTTGCTCCCTGGAAGTTAATTGGATTGGAGGAGTTTGCATTCTACATCACCTGTCTGTGCACTGTCGTTTCCACAACAATACTGATAATTACATTCAATTAGTTTTCATCATTATTGATGAGATCCTAACTGTTGCCATGGCGGTGGCAGTCTAGTCCTGGGCTGTTAACAATCATAATGGGTGGAGAACCCATCATTTATCAAGGGATTTCTACATACTGTATATACAGACTCCACACAGCATCAATTTTCCTGTTCTGTGTGCTGGGTGTAATTCTTAGTATCTGTTTTTGTTCCTTAACCACTTAAGGACCACCTCACACCAATATACGTCGGCAGAATGGCATGGCTGGGCACAATCATGTACCTGTACATGTCTCTTTAAGAGCCCAGCCGTGGGTCGCGCGCGCGCCCCCGGCGGCACGCTCGCGACCCGGTCCTGAGCTCCGTGACCGCAGGACCCGCGGACCCGATCGCCGCTGGTGTCCCACGATCGGGTCACAGAGCTGAAGAACGGGGAGAGGTCTGTGTAAACAAACTTCTTCCCGTGCTTCCTAGTGACGCTGTCAATGATCGGCTGTTCCCTGTCATCGGGAAAGCCGATCAGTGATGTTGAATGTCAAGCCACGCCCCCTACAGTAAAGAAAAAAAACACACACGTCACACTTAACCCCTCCCCCTAGTGGTTAACTCCTTCACTGCCAGTGTCATTTACACAGGAATCAGTGCATTTAAATAGCACTGATTGCTGTATATATGACAATGGTCTCAAAAATGTGTCAAAAATGTCCGATGTGTCCGTCATAATGTCGCAGTCACAATAAAAATCACTGATCGCCGCCATTACTAGTAAAAAAAATGCTAAAAAACTATCCCCTATTTTGTAAAAGCTATAACTTTTGCGCAAACCAATCAATAATCGCTAATTGCGATTTTTTTTTTTTACCAAAAATATGTAGAAGAATACGTATCGGCCTAAACTGAGGAAAAAAAAATTTTTTTATATATTTTTTGGGGATATTTATTATAGCAAAAAGTAAAAAATATTGAATTTTTTTAAAAATTGTCGTCGCTGAGGACGTCACATGACGAAACGCGTCCAACGTAACTACGCAACTACGCCATCACGTCCCCTCTCAGGAAGCACGAGCTGTTGACACGCAGGTGGAGCGCAAGCCGCTCCGATCACAGCTGATCGCTTCCTCTCGCAGGACGCTAGTGTTGTGCCATTAAGCCCTGCAAAACGGGATCTTTTACTTGCTTAATATCCCCTCGATTTTGGCAAGCAGTAGGGCTGACTGGCTACACTTTTTATTCCCAATTTTTATTCTTTTGGTATATATATACAAATTTTTTTGCACAGAACTTTTGTTACTGTCCAATATTATCATTATTTTTTTTAATAAATCAAAAAATTTTTAGCTGAAAAAATACTGCACTATGGGGTCTTTTTTGCTCTTCCCTCTATGAGGACATCTATTCTATGCTGCACCACCCGAGTGCCCCCACAACGAGCCCAGCAGAGGAGGAATAGGATTTGGACCTAAGACCTGACCGATGATCGATTGCGGTACGGTGTGTGCTACAGGCTTGTTGCCCCTGTAGGGGTGCAGGCATCTAGTGAGTGTGAAACCCGGAGGGGGAGCACCGAAGTCACGTGAAGAACTGTCCTATGAGCACCATTTAGTCACCACAACCCTCTTGTTTGGGGACCCCGTATTTTGAACTTTTTAAATCACATTAGTGCATGTGCTGTACTCCCTAGCTTATATACTGTGTATCTGTGATTCGGTTTATATGTTAACCCTTACATTTGGTCAAAATCATTTATTACACGTGGAGTATAGGGATACATATTATCATTTTTGATACCCCTAATATCCATACTCCGGGTTTTATATAAGATTTTGATGCTGCATTATGATACATTTGTTTATGCAATTTTTGGTTATATCAAGCATATGCACTTAGACGCTTGACTGGGTCTTACTACGCTCATTCCTAAAGGATACTGTTTATGATCTTTATAACACTGAGTAGTGTATACATATGGACTGTCAATTAGGTCACAAAGGAATATACTGTCACTAAAGTTATGAAGAAAAATATATATATATTTTTTATTGTTTGTCACGTATAACTGAGTGGGTCACCCTCTTTATATATGGTGGTTCATTTATACAATATCACTGTTAAATACGATATATTTTTCATTAATTGTGCACGTCACTTAGCACTGTGTCGATATACTGCTATACGCTGTGCATTCGGACGTAGACACTAACAATTATATTATTCACTTATGCATTTTTTATTTTTTTTATCTTTAATCAACCCCTTTTTTCACTTGTTTATTCGTACCGCTTTCACATTTTGGGTGAGGGAATTGACACATACTCATCTTCTCATGCTTTTGATCTAAGAGATCAACTATTGAGTTTAACCATATTGGGTCACTCAGCACTTTATAACCTAATTGGTACCTTACTATACAATTAGAGTGAATTGGGTGTTCATTGTAGTGGTTCATATAACACCTACTAGGACTCCCACTACCACCATGCCCTACTAGGTGTTATACCCTAATTATCATTACTCTTTCACCTATAATATAGGTAGCGCCTGACCTCAGTACCATCTTTTACTAGCAGTCACAATAAAAATCACTGATCGCCGCCATTACTAGTAAAAAAAAAAATATTAATAAAAATGCTATAAAACTATCCCCTATTTTGTAGACGCTTTAACTTTTGCGCAAACCAATCAATAATCGCTAATTACAGGACAATGAGTGTGAGTTGTCATCTGAGAACAGGAATTATGATATTTGCAGGGTGAAAATAAAGGAAAGGTAAACTAATGCAGCCAACTCATCATTTATTCATTGTGTTTCAGTTCTTTCATTTATGGAGGTTCATCATCACATATACAGTATCTCACAAAAGTGAGTACACCCCTCACATTTTTGAAAATATTTTATTCTATCTTTTCATGTGACAACACTGAAGAAATTACACTTTGCTCCAATGTAAAGTAGTGAGTGTACAGCTTGTATAACAGTGTAAATTTGCTTTCCCCTCAAAATAACTTAACACACAGCCATTAATGTCTAGACCACTGGCAACAAAAGTGAGTACACCCCTAAGGATTTATTTCCTTTATTTTCACCCTGCAAATATCATAATTCTCAGATGACAACTCACACTCATTGTCCTGTATTTATGGAGGGAGCCATTGTAGTCATCAGAGTTCAGACATGTCCTATTCAGGAAGGAGATTACATACTTACTTTAGGGTAAGAGTCACTTAAAGTGGTTATATACCCCACTCATGGGGTTATATACCCCATTAGTTGTCAGTCTGCCCCTGTATTTGGGTGAGGTCAGGTGATCTATGTTCTGTGCCACCCGAACTGCTGTCTGGGTGGATGTGTGTTGTCTTCCCCTGGGCTGAGATTGGCCCTATCCTGGGGAGCATCTGGCTGCCAGGCTGCGTGAGGGCCTATACAAAAGTAAGAGGGCAGCACAGAGTTGTGACTGCAGCTTGCAATCCAACCAAAAGTGCCGGTTCTGCCGGCTGGAGAACCTGTCGTGGTCGGAGGTAGAAAGGGAAGCTGTCACCACTAAGGGACCATCCACCTTTACCAGGGACCACAGTGAGTAACTGAAGAAAGTACCAGAGCAACATTCTCACTGAACGGGCACGGTGGAGAATCGGAAACTTCAGGCAGTGATCAAGTTAGGGACTCAACCAGAGGAGGTGATGCTTGTAGAGCAGCCTTGTGTGTCAAGCCAGGGATTGAGCGGGTTAGCAGGGATGAAGCTTGAAAGGTATCTGGAGTAAGGTGACCAGATTTTTTAAAATGAAATCCGGGGACATATTTAAAATAAAATTTTTATTGGCAAATGGTAAACTATTTTATAAGCCTATTTTCCTCAAATGATATATGCAGTGTATGTGGTATGTGTTTATGGAATGGTTGTATGATATATACCTTTTTTCTCACATTTTGTCCATGAGATAAAAAAAAATACTTCTTAGAATTTTTTGGGATATGACTACTAAATGTTAAGGAGATAAGATAGAAAAAATACTTTTCAATGCATTTATTGATATTATATATAATTATACAATTAAATATTTCTCTATATACTGAATCTCCCTCTCTCTCTGTATATACTGTACACCCCTCTCTCTCTCTCTGTATACTGTACCCCCTCTCTCTATCTGTATACTGTATCTCCCCTCTCGCTCTGTATATACAGGATCTCCCCTCCTTCTCTCTGTATATACTGTACCCCCTTGCTCTCTCTCTATATATACTGTACCCCCTTGCTCTCTCTCTGTATATACTGTACCCCCTTGCTCTCTGTATATACTGTAACCCCCTTTTTTTGTATATACTGTAACCCCCTCTCACTGTATATACTGTACCCCCTCTCACTGTATATACTGTACCCCCCTCTCTCTCTGTATATACCGTACCCCCTCTCTCTGTATATACTGTACCCCTCCTCTCTGTATATACTATACCACCTCTCTCTGTATATACTGTACCCCCTCTCTCTGTATATACTGTACCCTCTCTCTCTGTATATAATTCGGATTCGTACAAAATACGAATTTCGTACGAATCGTTAATTTGGATAACGAATAACTCTACGAATAATATCGAATTATCCGAAAACGTATTAACGTTACATAACACAAGTCTATTGTTTATTGTTCACCAATCACTCAGAGGAAGTACGAAATACGAAATTTTGTTTACGAATACAAAATGTCATATTTCGTACTTCCTCTGAGTGATTGGTAAACAATAGACTTGTGTTATGTAACGTTAATACGTTTTCGGATAATTTGTCGATATTCGTTATACTGAATCTCGAATTCATTCGAATCATTGGTTATATCCACTATAATTTCTTTCGTATGCGTTGAAATTCATTATTTGGTAGTTTGAAATCGGATAATTTGGATCCGAAATTCTTAAACGAAATTTCGTATTTCATACAGAATTCGTATTCGTAAAAAATTCGTAATTCGGATTTGTAGGAATGTACGAATTTCGAAAAATTTGTACGAATTTCCGATTCGTACGAAACTAATCGCACATGTCTAGTTGTTAATATGTTCCCGTATGCGCACAAAGAAAGGGCGTGTAGTTCTACCCACATACTGTAAGTGGCATGGGCACTCAATGACGTAAGTTACATGCGTAGTGTGGCATGTGATCAATTCCCTAATTTTATATTCTTTATGGTCAACTTTAGATTTGAAAGTTTCTTTCTTGCGGGGTTGTTCTGCTCACCCTGCATGGTAGACACCACCTGGAATCTGTAAAATTACTTAATTTCAGAAAATATTTTTATAGATTTTGGTGGATTAATGACATTGTGGACTAAATGATTATGAAGAGTGGGGGCTCTCCTATATACAAAGCATGTTTTTTTGGGAAGGATTTTTGATAGGACTCGATCTTCTTGTAGGATTGGCCAGTATTTTTTCTAAATCTTTATATTGGGTGTTGTACCCTGTAATAAACGCCAGATCCATTTTGTTTTTCTTTTTTTCAGTTTTTTTGAAGAGAGCTTTTCTCTCCATACTTCCTATTTCTTTTTTCAATTTAGACAGTGAGTCTAATGTATAGCCTTTTTCATGAAATTGCTCTATGAGGGTATCTGCCTGTAATTCAAAATCTTCCAGGATATCACAGTTTCTGTGGAGTCTCAGCAGTTGACCTTTAGGAATGTTGCCTTTCCACTTTGGGTGGTGGCAACTTGATGTTGGTATGTAACCATTCCTGTCTGTTGTTTTAAAAAAGGTCCTCGTATTCAGACTGCCCCCTATTTTGAAAATCTCCAAGTCCAGATATTCGATCTTATAGTCACTGTATTTGTCGGTAAACGTAAGGCCATATTTATTAGTATTCAGATCTTCCAGGAACTCTTTGAAGGTATCAGACGTACCATCCCATAATATGATGAGGTCGTTAATGTACTTTCAGTAAAATTTTAATTGGGGGATGTTCTTTGCATACACGTACTCCTCCTCCCACATGTTCATAAGTAAATTGGCAACACTACCATGCCCCCATGGCTACGCCTTTTGTCTGGACATAATAGCTGTGGTCGTGCCAGAAATAATTACACCCCATAGCTAATTGGAGACTGTGACGGACCTAGCCGGGACACAGGCTGTTGGAGGGGACTGAATGCGAGCCTATTACCTTGCGATTATGGGCCCTGGCATTTGGGGGAACAGTGCTCTTTGAGCTGCAAGCCGGGGACCCCTGAGCTGGTGATACTTGGATTCAGGTCCATGCTGGCCCCCCAATACACATAGAATCTGTATGTGTATTTGGCATATTAGCAAGAGATGCTAATGTCATGAACTCCAGACAGCCTGTCTGTTATGTAATTGAGTATAGTCTGGCTTGTAGGAGTGTTTCACCTATTGTTGTGTGTGCTAATTAACCCTGCAATTGAATGAAGGAGTCCAGTGTTGATTAAGATAATTAGCTATCGCTAATTAGGTTAGGCTTTAGTCATCTGGCTGTATATATGTGTGACATGTCAAATAAAGATTAATTCCTGATGTGCCCTACACTGGTGTAGTCTGGTGACTGGGTGGGCTAAAGGGTCTTGGATTGTATGGTACCGGACAGAGGAAGCATTTACGGCGGACATCTTGGGTACGAGGTCCGTCACAGAGACCTTCAACTATGTAGTTGATTTGCTCCTGCTTGATATCTGTATGTTCATGTAAGGCTTTTTCGACGCCCATTAGCCCATCACTGCTCACCATCCTCGTGGCCTCCTCAAATGGTGACAGGACAGTGCATACATCCCTGATCATGCTCCACTGGCATGGGGAAAAAAATCCAAGCTCCCCTGACCCTGTCCTGGTGCCGTAGTCGCAAAGGTACTCATTGATGGCCCTCTGCTGCGTGTGCAGTCGCTGCAGCATGGCCAACGTTAAGTTCCACCTGGTGGGCATGTCACATATAAGGCGGTTCTTGGGCAGGTTCAACTCCTTTTGCAGCTCAGCCAGCCGAGCACTGGCATTATACGATCGGCGGAAATGCACACAGACTTTCCTGGCCTGCCTCAGGACATTCTGTAAGCCTGGGTACCTGCCCAAGAACCGCTGCACCACCAGGTTGAGGACGTGAGCCATACAGGGCAAATGGGTGAGCTGCCCCTGTCGCAGGGCTGAGAGGAGGTTGGTGCCATTGTCATTGTCATTTTCTTACTGCAATTTTTACTGCAATTCTTTTTTACTGCAATTATCGTCTATTACTTCGATTATTATTTTTTAATCACTTGATCGCATTTATTATTTGTTTGACTGTATTCACTCAATTTTTTATGAAGATATATGTGTGAATTTTTAAAAGTCACTGTCACTATTCACCATATTTATTGTTCACTTTTCTTTTACGTTATTCTGGTTTTTAACCACGCTTTGATGCCATTTATATATTTGTGATTTTATCTTTACAATCACTGGCACACCACCTTTATGTGTATCTGTTTACTGCCAATCTTTTTACATAGGCTATTTTTACATATATCTCAATTGGATTTATTTCCCTGATCTTTTATCTGCTCTTAGTTTAGTTTAAATTGTTTGCGCGCCACTACTTTCCTTTTACATTGTCAGAAACCACCATTCCTGGCTTAAGCTGGCGTGGCGTCAACCACCTCTCGGCCTGCCCCTGCAGAGCTGCCATAACCTCTGCCCCAGTGTGGCTCCTGTCCCCCAAGCACGGCAGGGCATCTTTTTGCCTGCGTACTCGCGTAGCCCCTTGTACGCCTACGGAGCACCGCTGGTTCCAAGGACAGAGCACTCGAAGAGGCGATGGAGGAAGAAGAAGAGGAGGGGGTGGAGGAGAGAGGTGTGTCACAACCAGTAGTAGCATTTTGAAGGCATGGTGGCGGAACAAGCTCCAACACTACTGCACCTTGTCCTGCATCCCTCCCAGCTTCCAATAGAGTGACCCAATGGGCCGTGAAAGACAGATAACGTCCCTGTCCATGCCTGCTGGACCATGAGTCAGTGGTAATATGCACCTTACCGATGACGGCCCTGTCCACCGAGGCATGGACATTGCCTTCCATATGCCGGTAGAGAGCCGGAATCGCCTTCCGTGAGAAAAAGTGGCGTTTGGGAACCTGCCACTGAGGAACCGCACATCGAACAAACTCACGGAAGGGGCCGAGTCTACCAACTGAAAAGGCAGCAGTTGAAGTGCTAGCAATTTAGCCAAGCTAGCATTCAACCGCTGGGCATGTGGATGGCTGGGAGTAAACTTCTTTCAACGGTCCAGCAGGGAAGGGAAAGGGAAATTTGCCTGGTAGAATCGGACATCAGTGTACTGCAAGTACTTGGCTGTGACACACCTATTTCTACACCTTCATTCCTCTCAGAGCAGCTTTCAGAGAGGACTGAAGATATAGTGGGGTTAGAGATCGCAGCTGATGAGGAGCAAGGAGAGGTCCGCTTTGTTGTTTGGTGTGGGTCTTTAATGTGCGCTTGCCAACGAGCTGCATGGCAGGTCGACATATGTCTGGTCATGCTTGTGGTGCCCAAGCGGCTGATGTTTTGGCCACGGGAGATACGCTTGAGACAAATATTGCAAATAGCAGTGGTGCGATCTGATGTACTCGTCTCAAAAAAGGCCCACACCAAAGAACTTTTGTGATAACGTGCAGAGGCAGCGCCCTGCACAGGCGGAGCTCTGCGGTGTGATTCAGTTGGTGTGCTGGCCTCTAGCTGGCCTCCGGAGGGCATCCTGCCTCGTTGGACATGTGCCGCCACCTCCTCCTCCTCTCTCCCTTCAGGCACCCACATGGAGTCAGTGACCTCATCATCCCCTCCCTCTTCACCACTGGAGCAAACCTGGCAGTAATCTGCAGCTGGTGGAACATGACTGCCAGATTGCTGTCCTTCAGCATCCCCTCTCTCTGCGCGCACGCTACTGTCTTTCTCAAGCTGGGTATCATCATCTGAGCCTTCAAAACGTTGGGCATCCTCCTGAAGCATGTACCCAACACTGTGCTCAAACAGTTCGGGGGACTCCTCAGGAGGACATGGTGGGTCTAGGGAAGGGGTGCCTGATGATGCCATTGAGTACGCGTTGGCAGCTGCTCTGCCAGTACCCTGAGCCTGGGTGAGAGAGGATGAGGAGGATGAGGAGGGCTTGGTTATCCATTCTACCAAGCCTTCGGCATGATGCGGCTCAACATGTCCAGCTGCCGAAAACAAGGACAAGCGTGTCCCATGGCCACGTGCTGATGACGATGCACGACCACGTCCACGACCAGCACTGTTGTCTCTAGAAACAGAGCCTGCTTGCCCTGTGTTCTTGCCTCGGGACTGTCTGTCTCTCCTTGGCAGTCTTCCAGGCATTGTAGTGGGTAGTGTATATTGTGCTGGAGTCACACAGCACACACACTAACTCCTGCAGATGGATACCTTAGATGACAGCAACAGGGCCTTACGGCAGATAGAGGCTGCCTTAGATGACAAGAACTGGGCCTTACGGCAGATAGAGACTGCCTTATATCACAACAACTGGGCCTTATAGCAGATAGAGTGACTGAGGTGGTTTTATGTGTGCTGACACACACACACTAGCTCCTATGTGTGCTGACACACACACACACTAGCTCCTATGTGTGCTGACACACACACACTAGCTCCTGTGTGTGCTGACACACACACACTAGCTCCTGTGTGTGCTGACACACACACACTAGCTCCTGTGTGTGCTGACACACACACACTAGCTCCTGTGTGTGCTGACACACACACACTAGATCCTACCCTGTTTCCCCGAAAATAAGACCTAGCGTGATTGTCGGTTATGGCTGCAATATAAGCCCTACCCCCCAAATAAGCCCTACTCTGTTTCCCCCAAAAATAAGCCCTACCCTGAAAATAAGAACTACGAGGACTTTAACTAGGGCTTATTTGGGGGGTAGGGCTTATATTGCAGCCATAACCGACAATCACACTAGGTCTTATTTTCGGGGAAACAGGGTATGTGTGCTGACACACACACACTAGCTCCTATAAATCCCTGCCTGCCTGCCTTAGATCACAATGGGACAGAAGGTTATGGTGCAATGCTGTACTAACAGCATAGGACAGGGTGCTACTGCAATGCTGTACTAACAGCACGCACACACCAGACTAATCCCCAGAATGAAAGCACTTAGACTCAGCAGAAGATAATGTCACCACTCAGCAGCAATGCAATCAGCAGAAATGATCAGTATTCACTTCAGTAATAATGAATCAGCAGCAATGAATCAGCAATGGTTTAGCAATGAATCAGCAGTCTGCCTATTCACACAATCAAAGCCGGAACACATGTGCACTAGGCCGACGGAGCTGCGGCCTTTTATACAGTGGGTGCTGACACACTCACACTAGCTCCTATGTGTGCTGACACACACACACACTAGCTCCTATGTGTGCTGACACACACACACTAGCTCCTTTGTGTGCTGACACACACACACTAGCTCCTATGTGTGCTGACACACACACACTAGCTCCTATGTGTGCTGACACACACACACACACTAGCTCCTATGTGTGCTGACACACACACTAGCTCCTATGTGTGCTGACACACACACACACACACACACACTAGCTCCTATGTGTGCTGACACACACACACTAGCTCCTATGTGTGCTGACACACACACCCTAGCTCCTATGTGTGCTGACACACACACACACACTAGCTCCTATGTGTGCTGACACACACATACACTAGCTCCTATGTGTGCTGACACACACACACACTAGCTCCTATGTGTGCTGACACACACACACACACACTAGCTCCTATGTGTGCTGACACACACACACTAGCTCCTATGTGTGCTGACACACACACACTATCTCCTATGTGTGCTGACACACACACACACACACTAGCTCCTATGTGTGCTGACACACACACACTAGCTCCTATGTGTGCTGACACACACACACTAGCTCCTATGTGTGCTGACACACGCACTAGCTCCTATGTGTGCTGACACACACACACTAGCTCCTATGTGTGCTGACACACACACACTAGCTCCTATGTGTGCTGACACACACACACTAGCTCCTATAAATCCCTGACTGCCTGCCTTAGATCACAATGGGACAGAAGGTTATGGTGCAATGCTGTACTAACAACATAGGACAGGGTGCTACTGCAATGCTGTACTAACAGCACGCACACACCAGACTAATCCCCAGAATGAAAGCACTTAGACTCAGCAGCAGATAATGTCACCACTCAGCAGCATTGCAATCAGCAGAAATGATCAGTATTCACTTCAGTAATAATGAATCAGCAGCAATGGTTTAGCAATGAATCAGCAGTCTGCCTATTCACACAATCAAAGCCGGAACACATGTGCACTAGGCCGACGGCGCGGCGGCCTTTTATACAGTGGGGCGTGTACTAAAGCCCCTGAGCTATAATTGGCTACAGGCGTCCTGCCTGTAGCCAATTATTGCTCTCCTCGCTGCCGGCGCTGTGATTGGCCAAGCATGCGGGGTCACAGTGCATGCTTGGCCAATCATCAGCCAGCAATGCACTGCGCCTGGCGCAATGCATTACGGGCCGCTCGCATCACACGAATGTGATGTGAACGGCCCAAATAGTTCTGGGCTTGCCGAGCGGGCGAAAGCCCGGTGCTCGATTCGAACGTGGGTTTGAATCGAACACCGGGCCCATCCCTAATTATCAGCCTGTCCAGCTATGCATATAATAATATTCTCTTGTTAGCTTATCAGTTTGTTTATACATACATAATATGTATAAATATATATATATATATATAATGTTGGTCAATATCACAGTAACTATCAGAGAATGGCGTTTCTCCCTGTGTGTAAAGTAATGACTATAGGGTCTTTTCAATATTATGGTGTGGTGCAAATAGTTTTACATGTTAATATCTGGATGACACATTTTTTATAGTGTGCCTCCTAGTAAAAAGATTAACCACCGCCAGAGGGAGTACATTAGCGCCTGTTTTAATAGATAAACATGCAGGAGTGCAAGGTCTCTAACATCCACCAGCTCTGTGATGTCATCATGGAGGAGGGGAAGAGGACTCCAGTGCCAACCTGTGAAGCTCTGGTGAACTCCATGCCCAAGAGGGTTAAGGCAGTGCTGGAAAATAATGGTGGCCACACAAAATATTGACACTTTGGGCCCAATTTGGATATTTTCACTTAGGGGTGTACTCACTTTTGTGGCCAACGGTTTAGACATTAAAGCAGAACTCCAGGATTTTCAAAAAATGCCCCACTAGTACACCCCCCACACAAAACATTAAACAGTTATTACATTTCTCAAATTTCCTACCGCTTAAAGGGGTTGTAAACCTTCGAGGTTTTTCACCTCAATGCATTCTATGCATTGAGGTGAAAAACCTCCTGTAATGCTGCAGCCCCCCCAAACCCCCCGTTTTACTTACCTGTACCCCCTCTATCTAGTCCCGGAGACGAGCACACCAGCAAAAGCCAGTGTCTCGGGTCCTGATTGGATGGATTGATAGCAGCGCAGCCATTGGCTCCCGCTGCTGTCAATCAAATCCTATGACCTGGGCGCCGGGGGGCAGGGCCGAGTCATACATTCGGCTTCTATGGACGCCAAATTAACCACTTCAGCCCCGGACCAATTGGCAGCCAAAGGACCAGGCCCCTTTTTGCGATTCGGCACTGCGTCGATTTAACTGACAATTGCGCGGTCGTGCGACGTAGCTCCCAAACAAAATTGGCTTCCTTTTTTTCCCACAAATGGAGCTTTCTTTTGGTGGTATTTGATCGCCCCTGCGGTTTTTATTTTTTGCGCTATAAACAAAAATAGAGCGACAATTTTGCTTTTTGCTATAAGAAATATCCCCAAAAAATATATAGAAAAACATTTTTTTTTCTCAGTATTCTTCTACATATTTTTGGTAAAAAAAATCGCAATTAGCGATTATTGATTGGTTTGCGAAAAAGTTTACAAAATAGGGGATAGTTTTATAGCATTTTTATTAATATTTTTTTTTTTACTAGTAATGGCGGCGATCAGCGATTTTTATTGTGACTGCGACATTATGGCGGACACATCGGACATTTTTGACACATTTTTGGGACCATTGTCATTTATACAGCAATCAATGCTATTTAAATGCATTGATTCCTGTATAAATGACAGTTGTAGTGAAAGAGTTAACCACTAGGGGGAGGGGAGGGGTTATGGGCTGTGACGTGTGTGTTTTTTTACATTAGGGGGCGGGGCTGACGTCTGACGTCATTGATCGGCTTTCCCGATGACTGGGAACAGCCAATCAATGACAGGCAGAGTAGGAAGCGCGGGGAGAGGTTTGTTTACACAGACCTCTCCCCGTTCTTCAGCTCCGTGACCCGATCGCGGGACACCAGCGGCGATCGTGTCCGCTGGTCCCGCGGCCGGGGTCACGGAGCTCCCGACCGGGTCGCGAGCGCACCGCTGGCGCGCACGACCCACGGGCAGGCAATTAAAGGGGACGTACAGGTACGTGCTTTTGCCTGCTCGTGCCATTCTGCCGCAGTATATCTGCGTGAGGCGGTCGGGAAGCGGTTAATGACTCGGGAGCGCACCCGCAAGGTAACCCCCCTGGGAGAGTGCTTCTCCCAGGGGGTTATCTAATGCGAGGAGGAGCCGCGAAAAAAAACTTTGTCCGGAGTTCTGATTTAATGGCTGTGGGTTAAGTTATTTTGAGGGGACAGCAAATTGACACTGTTATACAAGCTGTACACTCACTACTTTACATTGTAGACAAGTGTCATTTCTTCAGTGTTGTCACATGAAAAGATAGAATAAAATACTTAATAAAATACAGAAATGTGAGATACTGTAAATTGGTAAGAAATCACCATAAGCTTAAAGAACTCAGGAAATGGTTGTGGTATACTATTGAGTGTCTGAACAAATTCATATTGTTATCAAGCTATTTACAAATTGCCGCAATCAGCTGAAGGCATTGTTTTTCAACTATATTTATAATTCAGTCACCACCCTTTTATTAATAATTTACAATTCGACAAGCCCTCCTTTTTATGTAATTACATATTCCCCAAATTTATCATAATTCAATTTTTAAAAGCACACACTCACGACAACTCACCTTCCTCCGAGAGCGGACGCGGCTTATGTACTGCTACCTTCACTTCTCCGAAGTTATTATCATAAAGCTCTTACTTGTTCTGCTGATAGTTTCGTTTTCCTGTAAAACCCTCAGGAAATAAAAATCTGTTGTTACACATCCCCAAAGCAGTACAGTAAGAAATGGAGCTGCTAATTATATTCAGTTAAGTGAATTCTAAGCTTCCACGTAACCGCTTGCAGACCACTCCACGTACACGTGTAGCACACACCTGTAGGGACTGCTGATAACATGGACCCCCCCCACTTCTGCACAGCCAGGCACACAGGATCTCCACAAGCACCCCAGAGACAGAGAACAGTCTGCAGCTTTATTTGTATGTTTTATTAGGGGTTTCAACTTGGATACTGGTGGGAGGTTATGGGATGCCCACTTTAACCACTTACCCAATGGGCACTTAAACCCCCTTCCTAACCAGACCAATTTTCAGTTTTCGGTGCTCTCACATTTTGAATGACAATTACTCAGTCATGCAACACTGTACCCAAATGAATTTTGTGTCCTTTTTTTCACACAAATAGAGCTTTCTTTTGGTGGTATTTAATCACCGCTGGGTTTTTTTATTTTTTGCGCTATAAATCAAAAAATACTGAAAATTCTGTAAAAAAAAATAAATAAAAATTCTTTGTTTCTATTAAAATTTACTGCAGAGTATTGGCAGAGTATTGCAGTGTTGCTCAGTGTTGGCAGAGTATTGCTCAGTGTTGGCAGAGTATTGCTCAGTGTTGGCAGAGTATTGCTCAGTGTTGGCAGAGTATTGCACAGTGGTGACAGAGTATTGCACAGTGCTGGCAGAGTAGCTGTCACTGACCAGCGCTGTGGGCACTACACATCCAGCCCACAGCGCTGGTCCCATCTCTCCCCCTCTCCGCTTCTCCCCTCTCACAGTACCGATCGGTACAGAGAGGGGAGGGAGGAACCGGCGTCATGACTTGATGCCGGTTTGTGTACATGTGATCGCTCCGTCATTTGAAGGAGCGATCACGTGGTAAACGGCGGCTATCAGCGGCTGTTTACCGTGATCCGTGATGCGCCGTGTCCTCGGGACCCAGCGGTCACGGATGTTCCCGAGTGCGCGCCCCCTGGGGGAGCAAGTTTCTGGGAGGACGTCCATAGAATAAGCCGACCGCGCTGTAGCCGTCTTTCGGCTATGGCCCGGTCGGCATGTGGTTAAGTGAGAAAGAAGAAAAAGGCGCGTGATCTAACACATGGATCAAAATGATATAGTTTATTCTAAACAGAGTAGACAATGGCGTCCCTAGGGGGGGGCCAGAGGGGGCCCTGACCCCCCCAAAATTATGCTGTGCCCCACCATGTGCCCCCCCAAAAAAAAAATCAAAAAAAATTTTTTTTTTTTTTTTTTTTTTTTTTTACAAAAAGGCAATGTCTTTTTGTTTGCATTCGTAGCGGATGTGCCACATCTTACTCAGGCCGCTGCTGGAGTAACACGGTCTCTATTGAGAGGGGGAGTATTCTTCTAGCCTGGACGCGTGGGTAAGTGTGTGCACTGCAGTACACTGTAATCACTGAACTACATTATCTCCATCTCTTCTCTCCACCATCTGTCCCTCCCCTCTCCTGTTCTTTCAAGACCTTCACAACTTACTTTCACTTTCAGTTAGGCAGGTAATAGACTAAGCAAATTTCTTTCCTGCATCCACAGAGTGCAGGAAAGAAACTTGCATGATTCCCCCATCAACACAGACAGTGGTGACAAGGGGAATATCCTTCCTGCACAGCAATTGTATTCTCCCAACAAACAGTCATTATCACTAGTGGCTATAGCAACCACTAGTGATAATCATAAGAGTATCTGTCAGGCTGGTTGTTCCCAATTTGATCGATCAACTTGGTACATTCAGCCTGCTCATTAATGGTTCAAATCTCAGCCAGTTCCCGATGAACCAGCTGAGATTTAAACTGCCTATGGCTGGTCTTAGCACTTAGGCAGCCCATACATTGATCACTTTTTTAATTTAACTAGTAGGTTGCATTAAGAAAAAAAAAGAAATGATCCAATTCTCCCATCTACACATTATAGGTGGATGGGGGAATCCTCCCAGTGTGGACCAGTGGTGGAACTACCAGAGTTGCTGTCCTGTCCCGGCTATTCACAGCGCTGGTCTCTGTCTCCATGGCAGCGGCGGCACATTGGAACCCAATGCTGGTTACTTTATGGGGCTAATGTACAGGAGGGCCAGCACAATTTGTTGTTAGAGATGGGCTGGGCATGTTCAAAATCCAACATGCCCGACCCCGCCAGGAAGCCCACACTGCACAGCGCTAATCACAGGCAGTGAGACATTTCCTGGTCCTTAGCTGCACAGATCAGGAATGTCTCACTGCCTGTGATTAGCTGTGTGCAGTGTCGGCTTCCTGGTGGGATCGGGCATGTGGGGTTTCAAACACACCCAAGCCCATCTCTAATGGTTGTAGAGTAGACAGTTGACCTCCCTGCAGGTTGCTTAGCAGCAGTGCAGCCTTCTCTGACATGCTGATCGTGATGCAATCCAGGTGATGCTCCTAGTCAAATCCTAGTGTTAAATATCATAGTGGTTTTATTGATCAAAGCCCACACCTTACAGGCATAGAGCCCACACCTTACAGGCATAGAGCCCACACCTTACAGGCATAGAGCCGACACCTTACAGGCATAGAGCCGACACCTTGCATGCATGGAGCCCACACCTTGCATGCATGGAGCCCACACCTTACAGGCATAGAGCCCACACCTTACAGGCATAGAGCCCACACCTTACAGGCATAGAGCCCACACCTTACAGGCATAGAGCCCACACCTTACAGGCAAAGAGCCCACATGGCTGCTGAACATACGGTGGATATGGTTGTACTGTTGATGCTAATAAATACTGTGTTTATTAGATCTGACTGGGAGCATCACCTGGATCACATCCCGATCAGAATGTCAACAGAGAAGGTTATACAGCATTACTGCTGCTAGGTGACCAGCTGGGGGCTCGGCTCTCTACAACCAATAGTGCCAGCCTTCCCCTGCATGCACCCATAATGTCACCAGCACTAGGGCCTAATAGACTGCTGCCGCTTCCAAGGAGACAGATGCCAGACCAGCACTGTCAATAGCAGGGGCAGGACAGCAAGAGGAGGCTGGGGAACACCACAGTGGCAGAACACCAAGGCAGACAAGACAACCTTTGTAAACCTGATAGTTCTCCCACTGCTTTGGACCCTTATATTTACTTGGTATGCTGGTGACATATATCTCTTCTGCCACCCTGGGGATCGTAGTAAAATTGCATTTTATAGTTGCCCCCCTAATTTTGTCCCTGTCCCCCCATGTGCCCCCCCTAAATATGAAAGCTGGAGACGCCACTGAGAGTAGATGAGTACAAAGGAATTACTACATATTCATGAAAACTAATTTAGCACCCACCACCTTTAGGTGGGTGCTAGTAGATAAGTGTTAGGTAAATTTGCCAGTGCCTTACCCTGTTTGTTTAGGCCTGGTTGTTACTTTGGTTTGGGGAGAAGTAGTAGAATAGAGGGGGGTGTGGCCACCTGTATTTCACCCTGGAAGACCTCCCTTGCTTCTCCAAGAAATGTTCTGGAAAGGAGGCAGGTCAGGGACTGGAGTGCAGGCAGTATATATGGCCCTGGCCCAATCATTAATTTGTATGGGCAGGGGCGGGACATATATATATATATATATATATACTGAGGTCACATGCTTCCTGGGGGGAGATGGGAAGAGACTAAGTCCAGAGCAAAATGTGACTGCAAGGAGCAGGCTTGAAGGACTGGGGGTTCAGAGACCCCAGCGCTGGAGAGCAGGAACCAAACCTGAAGGCCTGAGGGTTCAGGGACCCCAGCGCTGGAGAGCAGGAACCAAACCTGAAGGCCTGAGGGTTCAGGGACACCAGCGCTGGAGAGCAGGAACCAAACCTGAAGGCCTGAGGGTTCAGGGACCCCAGCGCTGGAGAGCAGGAACCAAACCTGAAGGCCTGGGGGTTCAGAGACCCCAACGCTGGAGAGCAGGAACCAAACCTGAAGGCCTGAGGGTTCAGAGACCTCAGTGCTGGAGAGCAGGAACCAAACCTGAAGGCCTGAGGGTTCAGAGACCCCAGCGCTGGAGAGCAGGAACCAAACCTGAAGGCCTGAGGGTTCAGAGACCCCAGCGCTGGAGAGCAGGAACCAAACCTGAAGGCCTGAGGGTTCAGAGACCCCAGTGCTGGAGAGCAGGAACCAAACCTGAAGGCCTGAGGGTTCAGAGACCTCAGTGCTGGATGGTTCATCGCACCAAGCTATCAGAAAACCCTGGGAGAAGTGAACCAGGCATCCCGGCTGGGGTGGCTCTAAGTACAAGAAACGTGAAGTAGCTGCAAAGAGGACGGAGAAGACCGGGATGTTATCCGGACTTTCCTGAACTGGCCTGGGGAGGATCGCAGGAGGCAAGAAAGGCAGGTGAGGCCTGGGACTTCCAGCATCCATATACCAAGGTGCTTTTCAGAGGGCCACCGGTCAGTTCACTAAAGGAAAGGGACTTAGCTACTCAAGGGAACCAGAAGGAAGAGGCAGCAAATACATTTCCTAATACCAATTACACATGGACTGAAACTAAGAAGAATAAAGTTATCTGTTCAACTTTTATTGACTGTGTCTATTGTGAATCGTGCGGGGGTGGAAGAACGGAGGTATGTTAGCAGTACTGTATGAACTACCCAGCAGCTCCCAAGGGAGTAGTGTGCTACACTAGGTTACAAAATATTCATTTAAAATTAGTTAAGCCCATGCAAGGGCAAATGTTCAATGGTAGGCTGACGCGTTTCGAGGCATTCCCTCTTCATCAGAGTCTTGGAAAACAAAGGGAGGTCTGTATAGGGTGGTTGGTTTACATAGAGAGGAGTGGCTGAGTGGGAGATGTATCACATGATGGGTGATGTGTTCTCCTTGACTCTAGTGGTATCCACATCCCAGTGCTCTATTCAAAACAAATACCATATATATATGTTTAGGTAGGTTGTAGACGAAGAGACACATACATAGAAGTGTCGGTTTGTGAGACAGTGGAGTGATGTCAGAGCGGGAGAGGACACACCAGTACAGTGTCTTTATATTTGATTGGCTTGTTACAGAGGGGTGCGCTCATAGCACCAATTAAATGTGAGTACCCTAATATAGGGAATATTGTCATTTTAAATAAAACTTTTAAAACGGTAATACACTATCCAGTTGCCTCTGTTTTCCATATGAATATAGCTGCAAGCAACCATCCAAGGATCTAAAAGCTGACCATGAACCCAGAGGTGGTTTAAAAGCATTTTTTTCACAAGCTTAGGCCCCATGCAAACGAGGCCCTGTTAAACGTGCGTTCAGAGGCAGTTGGACACTTTTTTCAGCTGCCCCTGAACGCATGCAATGTTATCCTATGTGTCCATGTATACAGTCTAGTTTTTTCCCGTTTTTATGCAGTTGCATTTAATCTCGTTTTTCCAGAAGCAAAAAAATGGGATCAGACACTGTTTTTCTACGTTTCAGGCGCAAAACTCAGAAATATGATGGTAAACCATAAAATATACAAAAAAAATTGGTTTAAAATGTGGTAATTACTGTAGATAGTTCATAGAGCATATATACTCACTGATGCAATGCCATAAAAAAACTCTAGTTTTTTAGGTGGCTTAGACAATGAGGAATGCCTCCACTTCTTTGCCCCAACCCTTCATCCAATTTCTAATCTAATCAGTGACTCCACCTAGTCTGACCAAAGCATAGCAATGTCTTTATTTCACGAAGAAAAACCTGCATACCGATGTCTAGTCAGCCCCAACCCCCCACCATGTTTGTGAAATATCCAACGGACATTCGCTGTGCCATAAACGGATGGGTCCAATATCGACGAGCTCTGACTCTGGACCTCTCACGCAATTTGCGACGACGTTGCTGCCTCATCAAGAGCAACATCAGGAGCATTTCCTGACATGTATTCAATATGGGATCCATTTCCAAAAAAAAACAGAAAGAGAGGCAAATGCAAGTGTACAACGGCTCTCTCTGCTGCTGCTGCTCACTCTGATCAAAATCGCAGAAATATTTAACAATACATGCTTTCTGAGCTTGGGGAGGGTCTATATGATGTTTGTGACAGACCTAGCCGGGACACAGGCTTTTTGAGAGGACTACATGCCAGCCTCCTGCCAGCTGATTGCGGGCCCCCCCCAAGACACACTCTCTGTATATACAGTGGTGTGAAAAAGTGTTTGCCCCCTTCCTCATTTCCTGTTCCTTTGCATGTTTGTCACACTTAAGTGTTTCGGAACATCAAACCAATTTAAACAATAGTCAAGGACAACACAAGTAAACACAAAATGCAATTTGTAAATGAAGGTGTTTATTATTAAAGGTGAAAAAAAATCCAAACCATCATGGCCCTGTGTGAAAAAGTGATTGCCCCCTAAACCTAATAACTGGTTGGGCCACCCTTAGCAGCAACAACTGCAACCAAGCGTTTGCGATAACGTGCAATGAGGCTTTTACAGCGTCCTGGAGGAATTTTGGCCCACTCATCTTTGCAGAATTGTCCTAATTCAGTTACATTAGAGGGTTTTCGAGCATGAACGGCCTTTTTAAGGTCATACCACAACATCTCAATAGGATTCAGGTCAGGACTTTGGCTAGGCCACTCCAAAGTCTTCATTTTGTTTTTCTTCAGCCATTCGGTGGTGGACTTGCTGGTGTGTTTAGGATCATTGTCCTGCTGCAGAACCCAAGTTCGTTTCAGCTTGAGTACACGAACAGATGGTCGGACATTCTCCTTCAGGATCTCTTGGTAGACAGCAGAATTCACAGTTCCTTTTATCACGGCAAGTCTTCCAGGTCCTGAAGCAGCAAAACAGCCCCAGACCATCACACTACCACCACCATATTTTACTGTTGGTATAATGTTCTTTTTCTGAAATGCAGTGTTCCTTCTACGCCAGATATACTTGGACACACACCTTCCAAAGAGTTCCACTTTTGTCTCATCGGTCCACAGAATGTTGTCCCAAAAGTCTTGGGGATCATCAAGATGTGTTGTGGAGAAATTGAGACGAGCTTTGATGTTCTTTTTGCTCAGCAGTGGTTTTCTCCTTGGAACTCTGCCATGCAGGCCATTTTTGCCCAGTCTTTTCCTGATGGTGGAGGCATGAACGCTGACCTTAACTGAGGCAAGTGAGGCCTGCAGTTCCTTGGACGTTGTTGTGGGGTCTTTTGTGACCTCTTGGATGAGTCGTCGCTGCGCTCTTGGGGTAATTTTGGGCGGCCGGCCACTCCTGGGAAGGTTCACCACTGTTCCATGTCTTCGCCATTTGTGGATAATGGCTCTCACTGTGGTTCGCTGGATTCCCAAAGCTTTGGAAATGGCTTTATAACCCTTTCCAGACTGATAGATCTCAATTACTTTCTTTCTCAATTGTTCCTGAATTTCTTTGGGTCTCGGCATGATGTGTAGCTTTTAAGGATCTTCTGGTGGACCTTACTGTGTCAAGCAGCTCCTATTTAAGTGATGCCTTGATTGTGAACAGGTGTGGCAATAATCAGGCCTGGGTGTGGCTAGAGAAATTGAACTCAGGTGTGGACAACCACAGTTATAGTATGTTTTAGCAAGGGGGGCAATCACTTTTTCACACAGGGCCATGATGGTTTGGATTTTTTTTCACCTTTAATAATAAACACCTTCATTTACAAATTGCATTTTGTGTTTACTTGTGTTGTCCTTGACTATTGTTTAAATTGGTTTGATGTTCCGAAACACTTAAGTGTGACAAACATGCAAAGGAACAGGAAATGAGGAAGGGGGCAAACACTTTTTCACACCACTGTATGTGTATATATATAATGTGTGTGGTCTCATGCTGTTGGGACATACACTCTCAGATGCTAGTGTCATGAACTCAACATGTTAATTGAGTTAGCTCATCCCATTGTCCTCTGCACAATGCAGGAGACGGTCCGTCTGTTACTGGTGGTCTCCTGCTATTGTGATGAGATGTCTTGTGGTGGTAATTATGATAATTTATAATCATACTGTGTTTAGTTCGGTGACCACAAGTCTGACTTGTAGTGAAATCCTGATGAGTCACATCGGCTGCTTAAAGGGATTAGTTAATTAGTTTATGTTAAGTTGTTACAGGTGTATTGTTAGAGTAATATGAGAGGGAGGGGGGACCTCCTCTTCTACTCTGTATAAATGTGAGCTTGGCTTTGTAATAAAGACTCAGTCCATGTTGGCACCAAGCAAGTGTTGTCTCGTTTGGTGCTTGGGAGCGGTTGGAATATCTTATACCTATATCCAGACTGGAAGGAAGTGATATATGACGAACGCACTCAAGAGGAGTGTAGGGACGTTCCGTCACAATGTTATCTTTACAAACGCTTATAGACGCAAACATGGTAAAATGCGGCTAAACGCGGCATGAAAACGCGGCAAAGCGTGCGTTTTTAAACGCAGGTTTCTGCTTTTTTTAAAATGCGTTCAGCAGAGTTTGCATCGGCGTCTCATGTGGGCCTTAGGTGCGAGGTCACACGCTATAAGGTTTTCCAATTTTTAGATGCTTTACTGCATATACAGACTGATTTTACTTTTGTGGGTTTAGTAACACTTTAGGTTCTGAAAAAGTTCAGGGACATTCTTCCTATGTACAGTCTATATACAGTCTCTATGTACAGCTCCAACTTCTTCCTCCAGCACACACTTGCTTGTTTTCAGCTCTGTAACAATCTATCAGGCTTCAGTCAGATGTAGCAAAGGCCCATTACAAGCATGGATTTGCACCCCCTATACGTGTAGCACAGTAGAGTGACACAGCATACACTTTCCCATCATGTCCTCTCTGTGGTCACCAGTGTTGGTCATCTTACTTTAAAAAAGTAATTAGTTAAGTTACAAATTACTTCTCCCAAAAAGTAATTGCGTTAGTAACTTGGTTACTACATTGGAAAAGTAATTAGTTACTCAGCAAAATAACTGTGACAGGGGTGGCAGCGGTGGTACTTGAGGGGTGGCAGCGGTGGTACTTGGGGGGGGGGGGGGGAGGTGGTGTACTTGGGGGGTGGCAGTGGTGGTGGTGTACAGTACTTGGGGTGGCAGCAGTGGTACTTGGGGGGGGGGGGGGGGGGGGTGGCAGCGGTGGTGTACTTGGGAGGGGTTGCAGGCAGCCATGGTACTTGGGGGGGGGGGGGGGGTGTCAGCGGTGGTACTTGAGGGGGTGTCAGCGGTGGTGTACTTGGGGGGGTGTCAGCGGTGGTGTACTTGGGGGGGGGGGGTGGCAGGCAGCCGTGGTACTTGGGGGGGGGGGGTGGCAGCGGTGGTGGTGCCATCCTCTCCCACCACCACCTCTGCCTCTTACTGATCCCATCCCCCACCACCACTGATCTCATCCCTACCCTATCCCCCCATCACCTCTGTTGTAGAAGTGATGGTGGGTAGGGATGGGATCAGTAAGAAGCAGAGGTGGTGGAGGACTTGGGATGGATCGATACCACTATACCACAGATGGACACCAGTGGCAAAAAGCACCCTGAGGCAATTCAGTTCGCATAGGTTGCGCTATACAAGTCATTCATTCATTCATCGATTGCACTGCAATTCGAATTGTTAGACTGTCACTTACTTGAATGCCTCCAGGGATGCCTTTCCTCATGGGGAGAGAGAGAGACCCTCCCCTTCACTCGATTGGTGTCAGCTGGTCAGCTGACTTCCTTTTTCAGTGTCCGCCCCGCCTCCCTACATTCTCTCTCTCCTTATCATATCCTGTACCCCCTCTGTATATTCTCTCTCTCTCTCTCTCTCTCTCTCTCTCTCTCTCTCTCTCTCTCTCTCTCTCTCTCTCTCTCTCTCTCTGGATGGGGCGGTCCAGACAGTCTCTGAGTCTCAGCCCTTTTCTCAGTTCAGCGGTCGAAATCCCCCCCCTCCCCACGGGCCTCCCGGGTGGTAGATGTAATTGCGGTAACGCCGCCCAAGTAATGGGAACTGCGTTACCATGAGTGGAAGAGTAATCAGTTAGATTACTCGTTACCCTCTAAAGTAACTGCGTTAAGTAACTCTGTTTATTTTAACTGAGTTACTTACATCACTGGTGGTCACTAGTCCCAGCACCAGCTCTTCAGGCCCTGCCAGCCCTCCTGGCTGCAGCTGCCCCTTTCACTAGCCCTCCAGGCTAATTCTCCACACCAGTCTTCCAGACTGACACTCACCAGCCCACCTGGCTGACTTCTCAGGGGATCTCCAGGGAAGGGCTGAAGACTTAAGCACACCACTGTCTTCAAGGAAGAATGGCTACATGTGTCAGTCCCCCCTTTGTAGTCCCCACAGTGTTACTCACACTGTTCATGCCTCCAGAAGAGACCCGGCCCAAGCTAACCCCCCCCCCCCCAGACTAGGTAGCACCCCAGAGGGCCACCATCAGTCTCCTTAGCACTGCCTCTCCATCTTCCACCCGACTGCCCCTGCTAGCATGGCTCATACCTATTTGTGAGGTGAACCTGCCCCCTGAGAGACTCCTGTGGGTTGGCTGAGGCCCTCATAAATATTCCAGGCAGCCCTTCCTAACTTCTACCCACTAGCTCTAGAAGTTTCTACTACTTTCCAGACCAGAATGAGGCACCAGCCCTGACTCACTGAAGCCTGACCCAGAGTCCCAGCTCAGGCTTAGCCCTAAGCTAAATAAGTTTACCTACACCAACACCTAGCACACACTAGAGGGTGCTACACATGTATGGTGGCCGTTCTGCACTGAATCACATACCTAGTACATGATCCGCTCTTCCGTGTTGGGGGTGTGCACCTGCCGTCCCAGCTGTGCTGTCATTGGGCACAGCACAAGCCGATCAGAGTGTCCCAGCCAATGATTGATGGCTGAAAAATAAGACACCCAGAGATTCACTAGTGCGGTCGGAATACAAACCAAGGGAGCATGAAGTGAAAATTTTTTTTTTTTGGTAGAAAGAGAAAGGGTTGCTTTCCTTGCCTTAAAGTGGAGTTCCACCCACTTTTACAACTCTTCAGCATCCCTCACTAAACTGTGCACTGTAAACAAATTGGATATTTTTTTTATTTTTTTTTCAGCACAGACTGTATATTTGCTGTATTCATTTTTCACTTCCTCCTCCCTGGCCGCGGCCCATCGCATCATTTCCTGTTTGCAATGCCTCCTGGGAAGGGGCAGCAACTTCCTCTCAAACTGCCATTGCTATGGAAACCTATTACACTGCTTATGCTGCACTGAGCATGTACGAGATCTGCAAGGATGAGATCCAGGAAGAAATACAGTCTGGCTTCAGATGCCCACACTTAAGATGGCTACGGCCTGCTGCAAGTTTATAAAATAACAAACTACTGCTAAAAACTAACAAAACAGACCTTAGTTTACAGACTAACTTTACTAGAATACATTAAGCTTGTGTATTATAGGGGTATTTTTATTTAAAAAGTATAATTTCGGCCGGAACACCGCTTTAATTGTATCCAGTGCAGTTTAATAATGAAAGGTGACCATCACTATATACATCCTGGTAATGGTGAAAAGGTCATGGTAAAGGGTTTTCACACATGTCAGTCCTCCTATGTAGTCTATATTCTAACATGCCCATGCAACTTAATATACGTTGGGGAGACCACGCAAAAAATCAAGTTCAGGATTGCTCAGCACGGCAGTACTATTAGACACAAGCAACCCGGTTTGCCAGTTTCTAGGCATTTTTTTGAACAGGGGCATAAAGATTCAGATTTATGAGGTTTATGGTCTCAGAGGAAGTACTTAGAGATCGGAGAGGGGGGTGACAGGATATTCAAATTGAAACAAAGTACAGGGGGTCCCCGGGTTACAAACAAGATAGGGACGGTAGGGTTGTTCTTAAAGTGGAGCTCCGTCCTGGGGAAAAATTTTTATTTTTTATTTAAAGTCAGCAGCTACAAATATTGCAGCTGCTGACTTTTAAAAAATCGGACACTTACCTGTCCCAGGGTCCAGCGATGCGGGGGAACGAGGACCCCCCTCGTTCCCCGAGCCGCTCACGGCGCCGACATTCCTAATGTGGGAACCCGGCTGTGGCTTCACAGCCGGGCACCCACTGCGCATGCGCGAGCGGCGCCGTGCGCCGTGATTTGACGCTCAGTCATCTGGGACACGTGACAGGTCCCAGATGACTGTGCGGCGCCGAGGGGGAAGTGACGTTTTGCCCGGGCAATGAAGGTGGCAGACTTCGAGGGACCCCCTAGCAACAGGCATTTAGAGGTGAGTAAAAAAAAAATAAATTTCCAATTATTTTTTTTTATTTTTTTTATGATTTTTAAGCCCCTTTTGTTTTTTTGACCGCAACCCCACTTTAAGTTGAATCTGTTTGTAAGTCGGAACAGGCACATTTTTTAAGTGTAGCTCCAGCCAAAAAATCGATTTTTACATTTTTAGATAACATAGGGAAGGGTTATCACCCCTGTAACATTTGTTTTGCTGTCTGTGCCCCTATTCAGAAGATTTCACCTCACCTTCTGTCCCAATGACAATTGGATTTTGAAAATTTTGGGTTGTTAGGGAAACATGGACTGGTGATAAAGCATCAGTAGAGACACCTTTTTTCCCATATTCCTCTCACTTCCTGTTGTCTCCCTCCGTTCGTAAGTAGGAGTCGTTTGTAAGTCGGATGTTTGTAAGTAGGGGACCCCCTGTATGGTGGATAAATAAATTACGGCCCCTGTACCCTGAGGGAATGACTAGGGATTATGAATTATATTTATTTTTATGAAGTTTGTGAGAAGTGAATTTCATCGTTTTTTTTTTTTTAAGATTGAACGGAACCATACAGGATAGGAAACATGGAGTCGATTATGGACCATGGCTAATAGACAGCCCAAAGAAAAACAGAGACTTATTTTTTGTTTTCCTTTTTTTGTTTCTTTATGATGATTGAATCAACAGTTCTTCATTATCAGATGGATTTGAACACTGCCTATCTTAACAAAGGGTTAACAATTTAGAAACTGCCTTCCTGGATTGTAAGGTACAGGTCAGTGTGTGTGAAATTCTTAGGCCTTGTGTACACTGCTGCTGGTAAACGGACATTTATGTTATCTTATCAGTACATGTACACAGGGTCGTTTATAGTCGTTTCTAGGCAGCTGAGTTTAGAGGCTTTTTTTGGAATGCAAAAAAATGGGTTCAGAAGCTGAGTTTAGAGGCATTTCAAGCGCCAATCGCTTCTAAGCACGGCAAAACGCGGCTAATTGCGGTAACTCGCAATTAGCCACATTTCATTTAAAGGCGTTTTTTTTTTTTTTTTTAAACGCGGCAAAACGCCACTAGACGCAGCATGTAAACACGGCTAAACGGACGTTTTAAACGTTGGTTACTATCTGTCAAGTTAAATCGTTCAGGAGAGCTTGTAAAAACGTCGCGTGTTCATGAAGCCTTAAAATCAATCACACCTTCTTCTTAGAAACAACTAAAAGGTAAGAAAAAAATAATAATAATATATGTGTATGTATATGTATGTATATATGTATGTATATATATATATATATATATATATATATATATATATATATAATCATTTTTTATTTATATGCAGTGTGAATGGGAACATATTTTGAGGTTTTCTCAAATTTTAAAGTGGAAATACGCTTTAAAGGTGAACTTTAAAACGTGTGAACGAGCACATAAACTTAAATTCGAATGAATATGTGGTTTCCAGTCAGTAACGTCTATTTGTTCCAAAATCAAATATGAAAAAAAAAAAAAATAATAATTTTGAACAACGTTCATCAAGCCATCAAATGAACTGAGAATTTTTGTAGGAATTTGCGCTCAACATTCTACTAGTGTATACCCAGCTTTTGACTGGTCAGCAGAAAAAAATTACCTATTGAAGATTTCCCCTTTATTTTTGTTCTGGTGACCAGTGTTGCCAACCGACCAGATTGAAATCTACTGACACAACACCCCAAATTTCCTGGCACAGCCAAGTTTTTACTGGCATTTCCAAAAGTTACAAAATTACCGTATATACTTGAGTAGAAGCCGACCCGAATATAAGCCGAGGCACCTAATTTTACCACAAAAAAACTGGGAGAACTTATTGACTCGAGTATAAGCCTAGGGTGAGAAATGCGCAGCTACTGTAAGTGGAAAAGAGGGTCAACAATGCCCATTTGCGGCCTCACTGTGCCCATTTGCAGCCATAGGTCCCCCGAACTTCAAACTTGGTAGTTAAGGGTTTCTAGATGCCCCCTAGCTGCAGACAAAATTGGGGTTTCTGGACCCAAAGGGTCCCGAAATTACATTGCTGCAGATGGACACAGTTGACCAACTTTGGGGCCCGTATCTTGGGGCCACTTAGTGCTAGGAACCCCAACATTGGATATTTCGTAGTGCAAATTTGGGGTTCCTATCACCAAGTGGTCCCAAGATACGGGGCCCCAAAGTCGGTTCGGAAAATGTCATTCTCTACTGCAGAAAAGTGCTTGACTCCAGTATAAGCCGAGGGGGGCATTTTCAGCACAATAAAATGTGCTGAAAAATTCGGCTTATACTCGAGTATATACGATACAGTTTTAAGTGCAAATTTTAGTATTTAGGCTACAAACAAGTACAACATGCAATTAGCAATATGATTTAAGGTAGATATTAGGGCAAAAAACATATTTTTTTATTTTATTTTTGATATAGCAAGTAAGTAGCTCAGGGACAGGACTCAGGAGGGCAAGTATAATATTAGAATAGGAAGGCGCACACACACACATGAAGTTGACTCTTGGTCCCTTAAGTCCACTCCAGTCTAAACAGCACTGACAGTCCCGCTCCCGACCTGCCCTGCTCCTTTCCTGCAGACACACACACGAGGCTCTGTCCGCTCTGCTTGGTTCTCTTGCACCATGACATCACATGCCATGCTCGGGCACCACTTCCACCAGAGCTACCTGAACACACTGTAGCAGGCACTCGGATGGTCTCGGTCGGCTCTGGACCGAGCCGAACAGCACAGCCATATTTTTTACTGGCAACTTTTTCCTGTTACTGGCAGGAGAAAAAAGACTGCTTTTCAGGGCCATTTTTAATATTAATTGGAACCTGGGCAAAAATTTTCTTGGGCCCCCCCCCATTCAGTTTCGCTCTCCACCTGCTCTGAGACATACAATAAATAGCAGCTAGACTCAAAATCCATTTACTGAATCAGATCAGGCAGCTATTGTGATTGGTTGCCAGAGGTATCATTACCGCTCACTGACTGGTTGCTAGAGGTTACAGAACACATTACAGCTCACTGGTTAGTTTCTAGAGGTTACAGCACATGATTTCTGCTTGTTGATTGGTTGCTAGAGATTACTGTGGATATGACCTCGGGGGGCGGGGGGCATGATATACATATCAATGCTGCCGGCCGCCGCTATTTACATATCAATGCCGCCACTATTTACATATGAATGCCAGTAATTTACATGTAAATGCAGGGTCTGCAGGTGAGTCATCTGTACACAACAATAGGGCAGAGCTGGGCAGCATTAGTAGCAACACTTCACACTGAGATATTGGGACACAGCACAGGACTAAACCCTCAAGGTACAAGAGAATTTAAACCAGGATAGTTGGCAAGTATGAGGCAGTTGCTTTGGGCCCCACAACAATGACAGGGCCCAGGGCAGCTGCCCCTTTTGCCCTGCCTTAAAAACGGCCCTGCTGCTTTTTTACTGGTTTTTACGGTTGGCAACACTGTTGGGGACACATTTTGGATTTCCCATAACATTCTATTCCAGAAACAATGGTGACCAGGACAAATAGAGAGGGGGGATCTCCCCAGTGGGGATGCAGACAGCAATTAAAACCTGATATAGGTTTCAGTCCGTCTACACTCGGCACAAAAAAAAAAAAACACTTTTGAAATACATGCACTTTAACTTGTAGCTATGAAAAGCAGATTGTGTACTCACCTTCCTCTGAGAGCGGACACGGCTTCTGTACTGTCAGTTTCACTTCTCCTGAGTTATAATCACGGAGATCTTACCTGTTCTGCTGATAGCTTGAATTTCCCGCTCACCCAGCAGTGTCATGGAAATTCCCCGTGTATTGCAGCCAATACAAGTACAGGCGGAAGAAATTATGCATACAAGTGTGTCATCTGACACCGGTTTATTCTGTAAAACAGTGTAAGGAATGAAGTTCTAAGAACGAGCACACACATTCCATATTTTGGTTTCAGTAAAATCTATTACTGTATGAGGAACTGTTAATAAAATTAAAACTCAGCTCCATGAATCGGAAAAAAATCTACCCTTGGAGTGCCACCCTCTCCCCTGCACTGCAATGCCTAAACAATTGTTTTTTCTAGGGTGGCGGAATAAAGAGAATCCATATTCCACAATCCAGCAGGGCCTCTTTAGTGTGTGACCAATCCCCCTCCTCTAACCTGCACACCCCCACCAGATTAATAGTGATGATGCCCACAGATTGGCGACCAGTGATGTAAGTAACTGAGTTAAAATAAACTGAGTTACCTAACGCAGTTACTTTAGAGGGTAACGAGTAATCTAACTGATTACTTTTCCCCTCATGGTAACTCAGTTCCCATTACTTTGGCTTAGTTACCCCAATTACATCTACCGCCACTAGATGGCAGTAGTGTAATTCCGGTGTCCTGCCGAAAAAGTTCCCCCGCCAGATAAGGACCCCCTGTACTGCTCAGGCGCAGGGCTTGCGCAGTACGAAGGACTACGGAGCTTCCGAAAATTGCCGAACCTAAACAGCTCTGAGTGAACTCTACACCGCTCAGGCGCAGTTAACATGTAATTGTTCAAGGCGATGCCGCACGCTTCCAATGCTCGTGCTACTCTGCAAGGGGCGTCTATCGTGTAACTAGGGGCGGGTCTAGTATTACTGTAACCAATGGGCGCATTTATTATTGTTATATATCGAGCTCTGCCCATTAATTTAACATTCGCCCTCTTCGGCAGCCATGCGCCCCTTACACGATATAATAATAATAGACCCGCCCCTTACACGATATAATAATAATAGACCCGCCCCTTACACGATATAATAATAATAGACCCACCCCTTGCGTACATGCTATAACAGATCTGCCCCTTGGTTACACGATATATAACAATAATAATAAATGCGCCCCTTGGTTACAGTAATACTAGACCCGCCCCTTAGTTACACGTATAGAATATTTTTTAAAAAGTCAGTTACTTTGCTGAGTAACTAATTACTTTTCCAATGTAGTAACTGAGTTACTAACGCAATTACTTTTTGGGAGAAATAATTTGTAACTTAACTAATTACTTTTTTAAAGTAAGATGACCAACACTGTTGGCGACAAGAGGGCAGCACCGGAGCCAGGTGGACAGGGGGAAGCGGGAAAAGCCTTGTGCACAGTGATGGCTGCTTCTCCAAATGCTGCAAGCAAGCTGAAAAATTCAGAAAAAAAACATCAATTGTGGCCACTGTGCCATCAAACGCAGCCATGTGCCCATCAAACGCAGCCACTTTGCCCATCAATCTCAGCCACTGTGCCATCAAACGCAGCCACTGTGCCATCAAACGCAGCCACTGTGCCATCAAACGCAGCCACTGTGCCATCAAACGCAGCCACTGTGCCATCAAACGCAGCCACTTTGCCCATCAATCTCAGCCACTGTGCCATCAAACGCAGCCACTGTACCATCAAACGCTGCCACTGTGCCCATGGAATGCTGCCACTGTGCCCATGGAATGCTGCCACTGTGCCCATGGAATGCTGCCACTGTGCCCATCAAACGCTGCCACTGTGCCCATCAAACGCTGCCACTGTGCCCATCAAACGCTGCCACTGTGCCCATTGAATGCTGCCACTGTGCCCATTGAATGCTGCCACTGTGCCCATCAAACGCAGCCACTTTGCCCATCAATCTCAGCCACTGTGCCATCAAATGCAGCCACTGTGCCCTCAAACGCAGCCACTGTACCCTCAAACGCAGCCACTGTACCCTCAAACGCTGCCACTGTGCCCATCGAATGCTGCCACTGTGCTCATCGAATGCAGCCACTGTGCCATCAAATGCTCCCACTGTGCCATCCAATGCTCACACTCTGCCCATCGAATTCTGCCACTCTGCTCATAAAACGCAGCCACTTTGCCCATCAATCTCAGCCACTTTGCCCATCAATCTCAGCCACTGTGCCATCAAACGCAGCCACTGTGCCATCAAACGCAGCCACTGTACCATCAAACGCTGCCACTGTGCCCATCAAATAGGCATCCAATCACAGCGCCTGACGTTTCAGCCAATCAGGTGACGGGTAACAGACTCGAGCACCTGATTGGTGGAGATGCGGTTATTCAAATATTCATTCGCTGTTCTAACACACCTGGGTGAACTGCGAGCGCCAAGCATGCCGCTCGCAGGTCACTGTTTTTGACGCCTATTAGAGCCAAGGGCTCTAATCAGGTGTTTCAAAAACGCCCCCCGCCGCTGTAATTCAGGCGCCCAGCGTCCGAAAAGGAGCCGAGCGCCTGAATAGGGGGTGCCAGCAGGGGCCATGGATAGATTCATGCAATGCATGAATCTATCTATTGGTGATAGAGGGGGTGGCTGGAGAGAGGGGGCGCCGCCCGTGCGCCCTTATGGACGCACCGCCACTGCGAGTTATGCACATGTGTAAAAAATCATCTGGTTCAGCAGGATCTGGCTGACTTTTGGTCCGTGTATACAACTTTGGATAGAGAAGATTACCGCACTAGTAAATTTGTGCAGAGCTGCTAGCACCACAATTGACAAATATTGTGTAAAACCTCAGAAATCAAAGTGCTGCGCTAAACAATCATTTCATAGGTGATCATAAATGTATGCATATGTCACAAACCAAAGAAATACAAAAGTCCCAGGAAATGTCCACAACGGGCCACCAATAATGTACCCATGCAAAATCAAAGTCCACGAAAGTGCTTGAAGTGATGATCCATAAATAGCGTGACAATCCCACCACAATAGATAATGAGATTACGCTTACCAGAGAGTGTGGACCCAGATACCTTAACCACTTCCCGCCCGGTCAATAGCAGATTGACGTCCGGGAAGTGGTTTTGTTATCCTGACTGGGCGTCATATGACGTCCTTCAGGATAACAGCCGCCGCGCGCCCGTGGGGGCGCGCATCGCGGCGATCGGTGGAGCGGTGTGTCAGTCTGACACACCGCTACACTGATCTCGGTAAAGAGCCTCCGTGTCCAATCACGGCTGATCACGATGTACACAGAAAGAGACGTTGATCGGCTTTTCCTCACTCACGTCTGATAGCTGGAGTAGAGGAGAGCCGATAGGCGGCTCTCCTGACAGGGGGGTATGCGCTGATTGTTTATCAACGCGGCCCCCCTCAGATGCCCACACTAGACCACCAGGGAAGCCCCCAGGACCACCAGGGGAAGCCCCCAGCATGTGGATGGCCAGGTACATCCCCCATGGCCATCCACATGTTAAAAAAAAAAATGCCAAAAATATGCCAATCAGTGCCCACAGATGGGCACTGATTGGCACATCATATTTATTAAGAAAAAAAGTTTAAAAAAGGGATGCCCAGCAATGCCACCCATCAGTGTCATCAGTGCCACTCATCAGCGTCCATCAGTGGCACCTATCAGTGCCCATCCGGGCCCACCCATGCCCACCTATCAGTGCCCATCCATGCCACCTATCAGTGCCACCTATATGTGTGCATCAGTGCCACCCATAAGTACCCATCAGTGCCGCCTATGAGTGCCCATCAGTGCCGCCTATGAGTGCCCATCAGTGCCGCCTATGAGTGCCCATCAGTGCCGCATACCAGTGCCACCTATCAATGCCCATCAGTGCCGCCTATCAGTGCCACCTCATCGGTGCCACCTCATCGGTGCCCATCAGTGCCGCCTTATCAGTGCCCATTAGTGCCGCCTTATCAGTGCCCATCATTGAAGAAGAAAACGCACTTATTTACAAAAAAAAATTTACAGTGACAAAGAAAAACTTTGTTTTTTTGCAAAATTTTCGGTCTTTTTTTGTTTGTTGCGCAAAAAATAAAAATCGCAGAGGTGATCAAATACCACCAAAAGAAAGTTCTATTTGTTGGAACAAAATGATAAAAAAAATTTGTTTGGGTATAGTGTAGCATGACCGCGCAATTGTCATTCAAATTGCGACAGCCCTGAAAGCTAAAAATTGGCTTGGGCGGGAAGGTGTCTAAGTGCCTGGTATTGAAGTGGTTAAGGTAGTGAGTCAAATAAGCAGAGGTAAGTAGACATCTCATAGGGAAGCCAAATCGCTTAGGTGTCCCATATGGATGGATCTTACGAATCACCTTGGTTCTTATATGGATGGACTCCAACTTGGACACACCGCCTCTCTCAGATCGGACATATATGTGGAAACACACAAGTAATCGCACACAGTGTAAAACCGTCAAATGTTTTTTTTTTTTTTTAAAACTACAGAACACTTATAGGAAAAAGATGTATACAGCGCTTGTTAAAATATTTTCCCAAATGGTATGCAATGACCTCAGAAGGAGCTGAACCCAACACATTTCATCAGAAATTACATCCTCATAGGGAGTGACCCGTGTGTACAACTGACTGTACAGGTATGCTGGAAAACTAGCATATGACCCACATATAATCAGTGCTTGCAGCCATTGGCTAAGTGCTTTCTGGTGGGTGGGGGCACACAAAGGCACAGGGTGGCAGATGGCTGCACTAGCATCGCTTGTGTTAGTACAGCGTTCTCTCTGTTTTTTTTTTTTTTTCATTCAGCTCGCTGAGAAAGGCTACTCTAAACATAATGAGCATGTAACTTGCATGTGTTATGATTAGGGCTGTGAAAATTAAAGATTAATTCCTCGATTAATCTTTAATTTTTTTGATCGATCAAAATTCTTTTGATGGATCAAAGTTATTTTGATCAGTACTCGCCTCTCCGCCGGCTTCAGGGAGTTCCGTCGGAGATCTGGTGACGTCACGGACAAGTGCCTCCGTCTGCTAAGGAAGGGAAGGGGGAGGAGTCCAGTGACGTCGAAGTTCTGATTGAACGTAACGCGCACGGGGGAGGAGCTACGCATGACGTCACCCGCTGCTGCCCTATGGAACTAACACGATTGTCGGCTTTACATGCTGTGTTTTTATCATCTTTATGTGAGTAGTTTGTGTTTGAACACAAAAATTTAATCTTATACTTAAGCGGTGAGCACTTAGATCTTTTCTTTCTGCCCATGACCTGCGTCCTTGCTGAGATCTGAGACGTGAGAGAAGTTTATGGTCCGTGTTAACCCTTTTGATACCCGGTTGCATGACCACCTGTTTGCACAGGGGTCCATGCCATAAGGTGAGAGTGATTAGTTAGACCGGAGGTGGAGGGATTGTCACGTTACTGTGGAAAAAAATTACTTATGTCAGTGCTACAGTTTGAATTTAAAACGTATTTGTGTGAACTGTGAAGTTAAGTCATGGATTGTGGAAACTAACTATAGTGTATACCACATTTACCACTGACTAATGCAGAGTTGCAATGCAAGGAGATCAGCTAAAAGTAGTAGGATCTGTATGTGCGTTATAATTAATCAAAATTAGTCGATTAATCGATTAAAAAAAAATCGATTAATCAAACACAAAAATTTTAATCAGTAACAGCCCTAGTTATGATATTCTAGGCAATAGGGAGTGGTACTGTCCTATTGATGTACAAACGGTCTCATCATTTGAGAGTGAGTTCTGAGACCTGTGTACTCAGGCTCACATGAAAGGACTGATTGCTAAAGATACTTTGGAGTATCTTGTCAATCCCTACCCACGGACCTCCACATTCTACACTTTGCCTAAGGTCCACAAACATTTTAATTGTCAACCAGGGAGACCTATTCTTTCCGGTATTGGATTTCTATCTGAATGTGCAAGCAGATACATGGACTCATTTCTTCTCCCACACGTAACTAGTCTACCTTCCTTTATTAAGGATACACCTGGTTTACTTAGACATGTGGAGGGTACTCATGTCCCTCTGGGCACCCTGCTTGTTGCTATTGATATCAAATCCTTGTATTTGAGAGTATCCTGCACGAGCAGGGTGCCAGAATGGAGGAAGACAGACATTCTTGGCCACTAAACTATTTTGTTTTAGATTTACTTACTTTCATCTTGACAAAAAATGATTTTGTCTTCATGGATCAACTGTTTTTGTAGGTGCAGGGAGCAGCCATGGGCACATCTTGCGCTCCATCCTATGCTAACCTCTATCTAGGGGGGTAGGAGAGAGAGGTTTTCTCCAGCGATATATATGTGCCCTGGCTCCCCTGCATCCTGTGTTGGTTTAGGTACATTGATGACCTTTTGGTCATCTGCCCTGGCACAGAGGAACCTACATAGGTTTTTGGATAGATTGAACTCCAATTGTTACAATTTAAAATTCACATATACGGTGAGTGAGTCATGAATGATGATGATGCAAATTAAGGACTCTGGACGGCCGCACTCCAAAAATACAAAAGCCTTTATTTGTCAAGCTATGAGTAAGCACTCTTGGTAGTGTGAAACGCGTTAGATATTTTCCTGCTTTGCTGTGACCTATTTTTGTGTGATTCACATTTGACAAATAAAGGCTTTTGTATTTTTGGAGTGCGGCCGTCCAGAGTCCTTAATTTGCATCATCATCAGCTTGTGCCGTGCCTGCACCTGGGTTTCTCTACCATAGGAACAGCTGTGAGTTTTAGCTTGGGTGGTTTATCCTGGAGCGGTGGATCTCTCCATAAGAGTGAGTCATGAATATCCTTTCTCGATCTCAACATTTCCATCGACCCAGAGGGTTATATACAATCTGACCTTTACCGCAAGCTGAGTTCTGGCAAAACCTTACTCCATGCCAGCAGCTCGCACCCAATCTCGCTGATTCGGACTATCCCTTATGCCCAGTACCTCCACTTGTGGAGGAACTGCACTTCTGATTTAGATTTCAAAAGACAGGCAAACCTGCTGTGTGAGAGGTTACTAGCAGGAGGCTACTTTCGCACACTTCTGAGACATTCCTATAATAGGTGTCAGGAAAGGTTCCATCCGCTGATGATACTGTCTGACATTTGGCGTGCAGTACTGTGGTCCACCAGCAGGTGTCTCCTGGCAGTCTGGAACTGCCTGGGGAGCCTTCCCCTGTTAGTAGTATTATATGATCTTTGGGCCGCAGTACTGGCGTCCACCAGCGGGTGGTTCCTGGCAGTGTGGGGCCAACAACATCTCCTGCAATTAGGCATGACCTGAGTAATTGCAGGAGGTGTGTATAAGTACCTGGCAGACACACGGATGCCTTGCCTTGGTATCTTCATTGTGCCCTGAACCTGTGAACCTGTGAACCTAATCCTGTTCCTGTCTGTTACCTGAACCCTGGACCCTGAGCCTTGTACCTGACCCGTCCCTCCTGTGATCTATCTATCCTCTCCTTGTCCTGTTTGTCTTCCTTCCCCAGCTGCTGACCCCCCGTTGTCGACCCTGGCCTGGCCCTGTTTATGATTCTGGTATTCCCCTTTACTTGTATATATTTGTCTGTTATTATTTGTGGGTTTCTGTTGGTGGTTGTTTGGTTGCACATTGTAGTATATTGGAGGTGGTTGTATTTTTTTCACTTATCTTAATAAATTATATATTTTGACCTTATCTGCGTTTGTTCCTCTGGTCACACCTGATACCTGACAGTATACCAAGGCCATTCCTGACCAGAAGTGGCAGCACAGAGGAGCCATCTCAGTTCTGTTTACTTCAGGTGAAATGAATTTGGATGTTATTAGTTACTATGCTCTGCTGGCGTCTGAGAGTGGTGAATATCTCCTCCATACACTTAAGGAGTGGACGAGTGACCAGTTTGAAATCATGCGTTTAGCTCACTCTCTGGTGGATCAGGGATGTTTGCTGTTTGGGGATATGCAGCCTTTAATTCACATATGTACAGAGATGGCCCTGCCCAGTATTCCCAAAGGCCGTGATGACTTTTCTGCACCTTTTAAATCAAATCCTGTCTGCTGCCCAGCCTGATGAGCCTCTGTCTGCTGCCCAGCCTGATGAGCCTCTGTCTGCTGCCCAGCCTGATGAGCCTCTGTCTGCTGCCCAGCCTGATGAGCCTCTGTCTGCTGCCCAGCCTGATGAGCCTTTGTCTGCTGCCCAGCCTGATGAGCCTCTGTCTGCTGCCCAGCCTGATGTGTCCCTATCTTCTGCCCAGCCTGATGAGTCTCTGTCTGCTGCCCAGCCTGATGAGTCTCTGTCTGCTGCCCAGCCTGATGAGCCTTTGTCTGCTGCCCAGCCTGATGTGTCCCTATCTGCTGCCCAGCCTGATGAGCCTTTGTCTGCTGCCCAGCCTGATGAGCCTTTGTCTGCTGCCCAGCCTGATGGGTCCCTATCTGCTGCCCAGCCTGATGAGTCTCTGTCTGCTGCCCAGCCTGGTGAGCCTCTGTCTGCTGCCCAGCCTGATGTGTCCCTATCTGCTGCCCAGCCTGATGAGCCTCTGTCTGCTGCCCAGCCTGATGAGCCTCTGTCTGCTGCCCAGCCTGATGAGCCTCTGTCTGCTGCCCAGCCTGATGAGCCTCTGTCTGCTGCCCAGCCTGATGAGCCTCTGTCTGCTGCCCAGCCTGATGAGTCTCTGTCTGCTGCCCAGCCTGATGAGTCTCTGTCTGCTGCCCAGCCTGATGAGCCTCTGTCTGCTGCCCAGCCTGATGAGCCTCTGTCTGCTGCCCAGCCTGATGTGTCCCTATCTGCTGCCCAGCCTGATGAGCCTCTGTCTGCTGCCCAGCCTGATTTGTTCCTGTCCGCTGCCCAGCCTAATAGTAGACATGTGCAATTCGTTTAGTTCAGAAATTAGTTTTTTAACTAATTATGACAAATTTGTTATTTCTGAATTTCAAAATTTGCAAAATTACAAATTTCCGGAATTTCCGAATTTTCGAATTCGGAAATTCGAAAATTCAAAAGTCAGAAAAAAAAGAAAATCTGTTTAATTCTAAATAATAACTAACTATTAAATTATAGGTATTGGAATTCCCTTTCAAATTTGTTTGTTAGTGAACGCAACGAGTACGAATTTATCCGAAGTTACGAATTATCTGAAATAACGAATGCCACATCTAACCAAATGGAATGTAACGATCTAATAATAATAAATAACAATAATAAAACCTTTTTATTATTATTAATTATTTATTATTAATTTGTTCCATTTGTTTAGATGCGGCATTCGTTATTTCAGATAATTCGCAACTTCGGATAAATTCGTACTCGTTAATTTAATAGTTATTAATTAAACAGATTTTCTTTCTTTTGTTCAGATTTTCAAATTTTTGGACGTTCAAATCTTTGAATTCCCGAATTCCGAAAATCCGGAAATTTGAAAATTCAGAAATCCGAAATTTCGAAATTTTCGAAATTCGAAAGTTTGCAAATTCGGAAGTTCGGAAGTTCAGAAATTCGAAAATTGGAAATTCGGAAATCCAAAAAATCGAAATTCGGAAATCTGAAAAATCGAAATTCCGAATATCCGAATTTTCGAATTTTTGATTTTCCGAATTTCCGAAAAAAGCAAAAAAAAGAATGAAACTAAAACGAAAATGAACTAATTTTTTGTCAGTGCACATGTCTACTAAATAGGAACATTTAGGCAATGCCAGGACAAGATCCTAAGGTGCCCAATGTGAAGATGGCAATGTTTACACACCCTTTCCAGAGCTGAGATGGATCATTCAGTGACCAGGTCAGTGAAATTACAGTTGTCGTTGCTGATGAAAGGGGAATCTGCACTACTGGAACCCTTGTCATTTAGCAATGAGTATTGTGAAACAGAGACGGGTTTATACTATATAATAACTATTTTTTTTTTATGGCTGTACTAAACCCCCCCCCCCCCCCCCCAAAAAAAAACAAAATGTTTTAAGTAAAATAAAAACAGCAAATCAAACAAACAGAAGGAACGGAGGAGAGATTGGGAAGAAAAAGTTGGTATCTACTTCCTTATCTCAGTCTCTTAAATCAATTTGAATGTATTTTTTTTTTTTTTTACTGAAAATATAGGTTATGCTATTGTGTAATGTAAAAAAAAAATGCAACTGAAATTATTTATTTTTATGGGTCCTCTGCTATCTGAAAATATATATGGTTTTAAGATTTCTAGTCGGTTTTCATGTCCAAAATGTAGATTTCAGAAAACAATAAATAATACACAGAAGACCGTGGGCTGTAGTTTAGCTTCCCTAAGTTCAGATCTTGGCGTATCGGGTGACAATTGTGGTAAAATCGTGCAAACAGAGTCGCGGGACTCTGAACTTGAAGCAGTTTTGCAAAGAGGAATGGGCAAAAATCCCAGTGGTAAGATGTGGCAAGCTCATAGAGACTTATCCAAAGCGACTTGGAGCTGTGATAGCTGCAAAAGGTGGGTCTACAAAGTATTGACTTTAGGGGGGGTGAATAGTTATACACATTGACTTTTTCTGTTATTCTGTCCTATTTGTTGTTTGCTTCACAATAAAAAAATAAAAACATCTTCAAAGTTGTGGGAATGTTCTGTAAATTAAATGATGCAAATCCTCAAACAATACATGTTAATTCCAGGTTGTGAGGCAACAAAACACGAAAAATGCCAGGGGGTGAATACTTTTGCAAAGCACTATAAAAAGCCTAAAAGAAACCCCCACTACCAAAGCAAAGCCAAGTCAACTACAGATTTGTCGCTATTTTGAATCGCGGGCAGAATTACAGAGATTCCACCCGCGATTTGGAATGCGGAGTCCTATTGTGTCAGCAGGGTGGGAATAATAGTGATCAGTCCCACCTAGGAAACTATGTTTTTGAACTTCTGCCATCTGACAGGAGGTTTAAAAATATAAAGGGGAGGACAAACCGATTGAAAGGAAGTTTCTTTCCAAGAGTTATCAAGGTCCTAAATCATCATTTTGAATAATATTATCTAACTGTAGGTGACTTGACTTTGCTGCGGTAGCGGGGGTTTCTTTTAGGCTTTTTATATGGGGGGCGTAAATTGTTTACATGTGTGTATGTTGAGGTTGTTATATGTTTACATATGTGTGGAGCTTGACTATGGTATTAAATATATAAATATATTGTCAAAAGACGTCAGCAAAGTGGTTTTAAAATCCTGACCGGACGTCATATGACGTCCTCATGATTTTGAGCCGCTGCGCGCCCCTGGGGGTGCGCATCGCGGCGATCGTTGTTGCGGGATGTCAGTCTGACACCCCGCAACTACGATCTTGGTAAAGAGTCTCTGACGGAGACTCTTTATCATGTGATCAGCCGTGTCCAATCACAGCTGATCACGGTGTAAGTATGAAGAGCCGGTGATTGGCTTTTCCTCACTCGCGTCTGACAGACAGGAGCAGCCGACAGGACCACCAGGGATGCCACCAGACCACCAGGGATGACCAGCACCAGGTATGCCACCCTAGACCACCAGGGATGACACACAGTGCCCACAATGGATGCCAATCAGTGCCCACAATGGGCATCACTGATTGGCATGCATTATTGTTTGGCACTGATTGGCATCCATCAGTACAAAACAATGCCGCCTATCAGTGCCCATCCATGCTCATCCGTGCCGCCTATCCATGCCCATCTGTGCCGCCTATCCATGCCCATCCATGCCAATCAGTGCCAATTTGTGCCCATATCAGTGTCCATCCGTGTCGCCCATCAGTGCCCCATATCAGTGCCCATCAATGTCACCTCATCAGTGCCACTTTATTGGTGCCACCTCATCGGTGCCCATCAGTGCCGCCTTATCAGTGCCCGTCAGTGCAGCCCCATCAGTGCCCATCAGTGAAGGAGAAAACTTACTTATTTACAAAGTTTTGAAACTGAAACCAAAAAAAAACATTATTTTTTTTAATTTTCGGTCATTTTTTATTTGTTTAGTAAAAAATAAAAACCGTAGAGGTGATCAAATACCACCAAAAGAAAGCTCTATTTGTGGGGAAAAAAATTAATTTGGGTACAGTGTAGCATGACCGCGCAATTGTCATTCAAAGTGCGACAGCGCTGAAAGCTTAAAATTGGTCTGGGCAGGAAAGTGTTTAAGTGCCCAGTATGGAAGTGGTTAACCACTTGCCGACCGGCGCACGACGATATACGTCGGCAGAATAGCACGTACAGGCAGGAGGGCGTATATATAAGTCCCTCCTTAATGCCTGTCCGTGCCATCGGGAGCGCGCCGGGAGTGGCGCGGTCCCGCGCCGGTCGGGACCCCCGTGAGTCCGGCCGCGCGCAAATCGTCTCACGGGAAGGCTGAACGGGGAGATGCCGAGATAAACAGCATCTCCCCGTTCTGCCTAGCAACTAGTGACGCCGATCTCTGCTCCCTGTGATTGGAGCAGAGATCAGCATTCACTAGCTGACAGCCACGCCCCCCCACAGTAAGAAACACACCCCTAGGCATACTTAACCCCTACACTGCCCCCTTGTGGTTAACCCCTTCACTGCCAGTGTCATTTATACAGGAATCAATTCATTTAAATAGCACTGATTGCTGTATAAATGACAATGGTCCCAAAAATGTGTCAAAAATGTCCGATGTGTCCGCCATAATGTCGCAGTCACAAAAAAAATCGCAGATCTCCGCCATTACTAATAAAAAAAAAATTATTAATAAAAATGCTATAAAACTATCCCCTATCTTGTAAACGCTATAACTTCTGAGCAAACCGATCAATAATCGCTTATTGCGATTTTTTTACCAAAAATATGTAGAAGAATACGTATCGGCCTAAACTGAGGAAAAAAAATGTTTTTTTATATATTTTTGGGGGATATTTATTATAGCAAAAAATAAAAAATAATGTGTTTTTTTCAAAATTGTCGCTCTTTTTTGTTTATAGCGCAAACAATAAAAACCGCAGGGGCGATCAAATACCACCAAAAGAAATCTCTATTTGTGGGAAAAAAAGGACGTCAATTTTGTTTTGGAGCCATGTCACACGACCGCGCAATTGTCAGTTAAAGCGACGCAGTGCCGAATCGCAAAAAGGGGCCTGGTCCTTTGGCTGCAAATTGGTCCGGTCTGAAAGTGGTTAAACAAACATAAATAACCAATAATTAACATTAATAATATAAAAAACAGACCAGACTGTTTATTAAAGAGAAAAGGCTGCAAGGTCCTAATAGGCATAAAACCCAGGACAGTACCTGCTTGTCACTTCACAGGCCTCCAGCCGCAAAAAAAAAAATCACCAACTCGGAGACAACTAGCAGGTTCACATCCACCACCTGGGAGCTGTACCTTAGATGGGGTCCCTACACCATACCTTTTGATGCCCATATAACCTAAAAAAGGACTTTGCACCCCGCCATCAACACGTCTTGCTAAGAACGACCCCCTGACTCCTTAACCGGTTCCAAACCACCATATTCAGGGCGGGAAGGTGGGAAGTTGCTAGACATGTGCACTGACAAAAAATTTGTTCATTTTCGTGTTCGGTTCATTCGTTTTTTTGCTTTTTTTGGAAATTCGGAAATTCGGAAAATCGAAAATTCGGAAATTCGAAAATTCAATTTTTCGGATTTCTGAATTTACGAATTTTCGGATTTCTGAATTTACGAATTTTCGGATTTTGGATTTTCGGTTTATCGGAATTCAGAATTTTTGGACTTTCGGAAAATCCCAAAATTTGAAAATCTGAAAAAAAGAAAGAAAATCAGTTTAATTAATAACTAACTATTAAATTAACGAGTACGAATTTATCCGAAGTTACAAATTATCTGAACGAATGCCGCATCTAAACAAATGGAACAAATTAATAATAATTAATAATAAATAATTAATAATAATAAAATGGTTTTATTATTTTTATTTATTATTATTAGATCGTTACGTTCCATTTGGTTAGATACAGCATTCGTTAATTTATATAATTCGTAACTTCGGATAAATTCGTACTCGTTACGTTCACTAACAGACAAATTTGAAAGGGAATTCCAATAACTATAATTTAATAGTTAGTTATTTAGAATTTAACAGATTTTCTTTCTTTTTTTCGAATTTTCAGATTTTGAAATTTCTAAATTCCGAAAATTCGAATTCGGAAAATCCGAAATTCGGAATTCGGAAATTTGAAAATCCGAAAATTCGGAAATCCGAAAATCCAAAAATTTGAAATTAGGAAATTAGGAAATTCAGAAATTCAAACTTAAAAAATTCGGAAATTCGTAATTTCCGGAAATTCGTAATTTCCGGAAATTCGTAATTTCCGGAAATTCGTAATTTCCGGAAATTCGTAAAAATTCGGCAATTCGTAAAAATTCGTAAATCCGAAAATGCGAAATTCGGAAATTCGTAATTTCGGAAATTTCGGAAATTCGTAATTTCGCAAATTTTGAAATTCGGAAATTCGGAATTAACAAATTTGTCAAAATTCATTAAACTAATTCGGAACTAAACGAATTGCACATGTCTAGAAGTTGCTCCACTCTCTCTTCTCCGACTGGAGCTCTCCCTTTCCTGTACTGCTTCACTACCCTTTCCTCCTCCGAGCTCAAACCCTGCCCCCTGCAGCCTGCTAACCTATCCTGTACCCTTAGCCTAGGTACCTAACAAGCCCCTTTAACCCCTGTCATGCCAGCCCTACGTCTACTGCATTCTTTCTTTTACTCTGGGCCATTCTTTTATAGAATTTCATTGCAATTTTTCATTGCAATAACGTACAGTATTTGTCTTTATCTTATTTTAGCATGTACGCTCAAGGAAAAAAAAAAAAAATAGGCTGCCTTGGGCAAACTCTCTTGAGTGAAAGGTTAATCAAGTGCAGCCCTGCCTGGTGAATGACAGATGGAATTTGACTTTTGAATCTGGTTGTGTCAATGCAAAATAACAAGACATGCAATATAATGAATGAGGAAAAAACAGTTTATAACATTTCAAGCAAACTGGTTTTATTTGAAATGTTGAAGTTATTCTTTAGCTAAGGATTCTGAGATGTATTTTTGAGGTACACAGACGGAAGTTGCTGTTGAGGATGTGGGAAGTTTCCTCCTATTGATTGTTATCTGAACTATGAGAATATTCTCGTTTGCACACAAACTCTGCTATTCTGAGATTTCCTTTCCTGAGAATATATTCCTGCTATACATACATCTGTTTCCTTTACGTACAGGCCGTAATTGTTAATTGTTTTTTGTTGACTATTAATTGTGAAGGACTATTTCCTATTATACATAGGCAGCTGGTGTTTTTTCTTTTTTTTTTGGGGGGGGGGGGGGGGGCAAACAATCCACCCTCCAACATCACTGACAGTACAAGCCAGCCCTCCCCCCCTCCAGGTCGCTCAGTCAGTGGTCGGGGACCGCACTTATCCCATCTTGTGATCAGCGCTCCGGGCGGCGGGAGGCAGAGGCTTCTCTCCAGGCTGCGGGCGGCTGTTTCCTCGCTTCCCCTCCCTCCTCCTGGTGGCCAATCCGATCTGATCTCCTGATTGGCCTGGGAGGAGAATGTTTGCAAATATGAATGCAAATATTAATTCGCTATTGTCACACAACTAGGTGGGCTTTGGGAGCAGTGCTCTGCACCCAGAGTCTACCCTTTTTTGAAGCCTATTCAAGCCTCTGGCTCATGTGCTGCAAAAAAACTCCATGCGTCCGATTCCCTGCATGTAGATGAAGCGCTCTACTCCCTTGGGAGCTGCTGGGTAGTTCATTACAGTACTGCTGGTTTAACCCCCGCTTCTTCCACCCCGCTGTAGTAATCACAGACACAGTTCAATAGTTGAAACAATAACTTTTATGCACCGTACACACGTTCGGATTTCCCAACGAATGTTCGATCGGATCATGTTGTCGGAAAATCCGAGCATGTGTGGGCTCCATCGGACTTTTTCCATCGGAATTTCCGACGCACAAAGTTTGAGAGCTGGATCTCAAATTTTTCCGACAACATGATCCGATCTGACTCTTTCCGATCGTGTGTAGAGAATTCCGATGCACAAAGTCCGACCGTGTGTGGGCAACACCAGTTTCGGGCAAAATCCATCGTAAAATATCCGACGAATTTTGTGGTCGGAATGTCCCAACGTGTGTATGGGGCATAATTCCTGATGCTGCAGTCCATGTTGTGTGAATAGTGCAGGAAAAAGTATAAGTTGCCTCTTGATTGTGCTGCACGAGTAGATAGAACCATTTCCCTTAACCAACTGGCCCATGCCTCTCTGAAAGACATGTGGTACTGATGAAATGCTGGAAGACCCAGGCCTCACCTGCCTTCTCACCTCCTGCGATTTCTTCCCAGGCCAGCTCAGGAAAGTCCAGGCGACCCCGGTCTACTCAGGTCGGTTAGCAGCTACTTCCTGCTTCTTGAATGGTGAAACCTTCCAGCTCTGAGGTCTCTGAACCCCCAGGCCTTCCGGCTAAGTTCCGTGGCTTTCCAGGGCTGGTGTCTCTGAACCCCAGGCCTTCCAGCCCTGATCCTGACGGTTACATCTTGCAGCCTTTCTGGATTAAATCTTTTCCCATCTCCCCCAGGGAACACGTGATCCCAGTGTATATGTATGAACCCGCCCCTGCCCAAACAAATTAATGATTGGACAAGGGCCATATACACTGCCTGTCCCTCAGTCCCTGACCCGCCTCCTTTCCAGAACATTACTCTGGAGAAGCAAGGGAGGGTTTCCAAGGTGAAGAACAGGTGGTCACACCCCCCTCTAATCTACAACTCCACCCTAACCCAAACCAAACCTTCCAGGCCTAAACAAAAAGAGCAGTAAGGCACTGGTAATTTCTCCTATCTTTACCTAATAGCACCCACCTAAAGGTGGTGGGTGCTACATAGATCAGGGGCCCGGATGCATGGATGGGGGGGGGGCGCCCGTGCACCCCTAATGGGCATAGGTCTATTATGCATTGTATGTAGACTATTCCGTGTATAGAATGGAAATATGGCAAGGTCATATCCTGTTGTGTACACTGTATTTAAGACATTTAATTATTAATTAATTATCTAAGTACTTAAGGAGAGGAAGTAATCATTCACCGTGCTCTTGTATGTGGGTATGTTGCTTCCAGGGCCCTGAAATCTGGATCTGTCTGTGGAATGGAAAGATATGCCAGCAATTTTCCAGCACTGCCTTAACCCTCTTGGGCATGGAGTTCACCAGAGCTTCACAGGTTGCCACTGGAGTCCTCTTCCCCTCCTCCATGATGACATCACGGAGCTGGTGGATGTTAGAGACCTTGCGCTCCTCCACCTTCTGTTTGAGGATGCCCCACAGATTACTGACAAGCTGCTTGCTGTGGGGACACTTAACAGGAGGGAGGGGCCAGGAGCACAGAAGAGGAACCCGAGAAGAAGAGGATCGGGGCTGCTCTGTGCAAAACCCCTGCACAGAGCAGGTAAGTATAACATGTTATTTTTAACCCCTTCAATACCCGCCCATAGTCATATGACGCCCACAAGGTGGATCTACCATCCTGGGTGGGCGTCATATGACGTCCTCCCATTCCCGGCCGCCTGGGGGGCGCGCGCGCGCCCCCGCGGCGTCGCTTGGGACCCGGTGCGGGTGCCCGGCGGCCTCGATGTCCGCCGGGCACCCGCGATTGCCCGTTAAAACAACGGGACCGTGCGGGACCGTGGAGCTGTGTGTGTAAACACACAGCTCCACGTCCTGTCAGCGAGCAGGAGACCGATCATGTGATCCCAGTACGGAGGAACACATGATCGGTCTCCTCCCCTTAAGTCCCCTCCCCCCACAGTTAGAATCACACCTATAGGGAATACATTAACCCCTGCAGCGCCCCCTAGTGTTAACCCCTTCCCTGCCAGTCACATTTACAAAGTAATCAATGCAATTTTATAGCAACGATCGCTGTGTAAATGTGAATGGTCCCAAAAATGTGTCAAAAGTGTCCGAAGTGTCTGCCGCAATGTCGCAGTCACGAAAAAAAAATCGCAGATTGCCGCCATTACTAGTAAAAAAAAAAAAAAAAATGCAATAAATCTATCCCCTATTTTGTAGACGCTATAACTTTTGCGCAAACCGATCAATATACGCTTATTGCGATTTTTTTTTTTTTACCAAAAATATGTCGAAGAATACGTATCGGCCTAAACTGAGTAAAAAAATAGTTTTTTTTTAAAAAAAATGGGATATTTATTATAGCAAAAAGTAAAAAATATTGTGTTTTTTTTCAAAATTGTCGCTCTTCTTTTGTTTATAGCGCAAAAAATAAAAACCGCAGGGGCGATCAAATACCACCAAAAGAAAGCTCTATTTGTGGGAAAAAAAGGACGTTAATTTTGTTTTGGTGTAACGTCGCACGGCTGCGCAATTGTCAGTTAAAGCGACGCAGTGCCGAATCGCAAAAAGTGCTCTGGTAAGGAAGGGTGAAAAATGGCCCGGTGCTGAAGCGGTTAAAGAAAAAAAAACAAGACTTTAGTATCACTTTAACTCAACAATTTGCTTCTTCGATTAACATGTCAGACTTTCTATTGCAATGCCTTCACCACTTTGAGACCTCCTGGAATGTCTTTTTCCTATAAATTCTTGTCATTGTTTGCTTTTTTATCTTTAAGTTGGTAAATGCAAAATCTGCTAAATTAAAATATTTTTTTTATATATATATATATATATATATATATATATATATAAACAGAGGGAAGCAGTCAATTCTGCAACCAGTGAGACACAGAACAGACTAAAGTAATCACAAGCAGCTCCACGGATTACAGGAGGACCATAACTAAATTTACCTAACCTAGCACCTAACTAGGAGGGTGCTACACCTTTTAAATTGTTGTTTCGAGTTATGGACTTTAATTAAAAAAATAAATTGCTCCCCTTCAGTTAGAATTTATAATATGAATTATCTTTCAACACCAATTCAATTGATGAAAGGCTAGAACAAGAGAGCCTGCTCTTATCACATTTATTTAATATAGCTATTAAATACTTTGACAGGAGTCACTTTGGGTTGGGGGCTTGTGGAACCCAGCTTACCTTGGAGCAGTGGCGGGCCGTCTATAGGGGGCGCACGGGCGCCGCCAGTCCTCCCCCCCCCCCCGTGGTCACAAAATTAAAAAAAGGCACTTAAAAAAAATGTCCTTTACTAAGTGCACTGTGTTCAGCGGCGGACACAGTGCACTATGGGAAGCGCCATGTCAATGCAATCACGAGATTGCAGACAAGGCGCTTCATCGTCAGGGTTTTAACCCGCTTTGTGCCGCATTCCAAAGCGCTGAACTGCTTCCGCCCATAGTATCACTATGGACGGGAGCTTTCTTGTTCAAGTTAAGAGGTTACTTCCAATTTCCCTGTTCCAGAGGGAAACTGGAAGTGAAGTTGGCAGCTCCGTGGAATGCACGGCCCGAGCGGAGCTGTAAGGTAAGCAATGAGAGACTCAGCATGCAGCTTATGGTTTCAATTTCACATGTAGAACTTTCCTTTGCAGTTTGCAAATATCTCAATGCAATGTGAATGCACCACTATGAATAAATGATTATTTTGTCAGTGCTTGATGATAAGATGATAAGATCTTGCTCTATAAGCTATACAGTATATAAATCATGATCTGCTGCTTATCTGGAAAATCTCTCTGGAAGACTTCAAATTTCTAACTGATTAGGTCAATGCACTTAGAACTTCTTCTGCTTTGACACTTAGGCCCCTTTCACACTGGGGCTGGAGTGGCATCGGCGGTAAAGCTGCGCTATTTTTAGCGCCGCTTTACTATTGTTTTAGCGGCGGTATTCGGCCGCTAGCAGTGCTTTAACCCCTGCTAGCCGATTTGCCGGCAGTATAGCTGCGCTGCCCCATTGATTTCAATGGGATGGAGCGGTTTAGGAGCGGTGAATACACCGCTCCTTCACCGCTCCATAGATGCTGCTAGCAGGACTTCTTTTACCATCCTGTTGGCGCACAGCTCCAGTGTGAAAGGTCTCCGGCTTTCACACTGGAGTGAAAGGGGCCGTTTTTTTTCAGGCGCTATACAGGCGCTATTTTTAGCGCTGTAGCGCCTGAAAACGTCCCAGTGTGAAAGGGGCCTTACTTCAAATTCAAATTCACTCAAGTTCAAATTCAGAGATTTTTTTTTTTCTTACCTTAATATCTGTAAGGTTGCTATAGGAGCTGTGACTAGATTGGAGACATGCCTATACCGAAAGGAGAAATACCACAATATTAATCTCAGTGCTAGGAGTACACTTCCGCCTTCTCTCATCTGTGGTTTCCTTAAAATAAATGTTGTTGATTTAAAAATGCCTAAACTTTTACGGCCAATCAACAGTAGGATGGTAGACTGATTTAAAAAGCATGGGCATTCCGCCCAGTTGTTAGAACAACAATTCTAGGTTGCAGCAACCAGTCCTCACGATCTACTCTTTTCTCCCAAACCTAAAATGATTGGGGACATTCTTTATCTCTGTATTAACTGCTGATGGTTCAAAAATTCAAAAAGTTGTAAGATCATATTGGCCTCTTATTTCTAGTGATCAACCACTTGGTTTTGCAAATTCTCAAGCCCCTTCTGTACACAGGCAATGTTCACTATGTTTGATGTGTGCTTGAAACACGTCAGATGCAGGCCAGCAGATTCCCATTTACCTCAGTGGTAACAGTGCAGATGACAGTTTTGAGGTTGCAGGTAACCTGCTTAGCACTGCATTTTTCTAGACACAGGAGGTCCTATTTCAGATGTGTTTGCAATGAAAGCAGCAGGTGGAATTTCATGCCTTTGAGCAGTACTGCCTCTGTCTTCAAGTTCAAAAGACAACATTTGGCAGCAACGCCCATGCCATGGGATTACTATACTTTATTACTTTATTATAGGGCTTGAAAATTAAAGATTAATTCCTTGATTAATCGTTAATTTTTTTGATCGATCAAAGTTATTTTGATCGGTACTCGCCTCTCCGCCGCCTTCAGGGAGTTCCGTCTGAGATCTGGTGACGTCACGGACATCGACATCACCGGACTCCTCCCCCTTCCCCAATTGCCTCAGTCTGCTAACGAAGGGAAGGGGGGAGGAGTCCGGTGACGTTGAAGTTCTGATTGAACGTAACGCGTACGGAGGAGGAGCTACGCATGACGCCACCCACTGCTGTCCTACGGAACTAACACGATTGTCGGCTTTACATGCTGTGTTTTTATCATCTTTATGTGAGTAGTTTGTGTTTGAACACAAAAATGTAATCTTATACTTAAGCGGTGAGCACTTAGATCTTTTCTTTATACCCATGACCTGGCGTCCTTGCTGAGATCTAAGGAGACGTGAGAGAAGTTTATGGTCCGTGTTAACCCTTTTGATACCCGCTTGCATGACCACCTGTTTGCACAGGGGTCCATGCCATAAGGTGAGAGTGATTAGTTAGACCGGAGGTGGAGGGATTGTCACGCTACTGTGGGAAAAAAATTGACTTACGTCAGTGCTACAGTTTGAATTTAAAACGTATTTGTGTGAACTGTGAAGTTAAGTCATGGATTGTAGAAACTAACTAGTGTTGGGTGATTGTATATAGTGTATACCACATTTACCACTGACTAATGCAGAGTTGCAATGCGAGGAGATCAGCTGAAAGTAGTTGGATCTGTATGTGCGTTATAATTAATCGAAATTAGTCGATTAATCGATTAAAAAAAAAAAATTGATTAATCGAACACGAAAATTTTAATCAGTAACAGCCCTACTTTATTACTATACTTTATTTATTATGTAGAGCCTGCTATATGATGTACAGAGCCCTGTGTATAATGTACAACCTGGTATATGATGTACAGGACACACTTAACCCCCTTCATCGCCCCCTAGTGTTTAACCCCTACCCTGCCAGTGTCATTTACACAGTAATCAGTGCATTTTTTATAGCACTGATCACTGTATAAATGATATTGGTCCCAAAATAGTGTCAAAAGTGTACGATGTGTCTGCCATAATGTCGCAGTCACGATAAAAAAAAATTGCAGATCGCCGCCATTACTAGTTAAAAAAAATAATAATAAAAATTCCATAAAACTATCCCCTATTTTGTAGACGCTATAACTTTTGCGCAAACCAATATACGCTTATTGCAGTTTTTTTTTTTTACCAGAAATATGTAGAAGAATACATATCAGCCTAGACTGAGTAAATTTTTTTTTACATTTTTGGGTGATATTTACTATAGCAAAAAGTAAAAAATATTGCTTTTTTTTTTTTTTTAATTGTCGCTCTTTTTTTTGTTTAAAGCGCAAAAAATAAAAACCACAGAGGTGATCAAATACCATCAAAAGAAAGCTCTATTTGTGGGGGATAAAGAAAGAATTTTGCTTGGGTGCAACGTCGCACGACCACGCAGTTAAAGCGACGCAGTGCCGAATCACAAAAAGTGCTCTGCTCAGGAAGGGGGATAAAATCTTCCAGGGTTGAAGTGGTTAAACCAATTTTAAATCAATGACAAGTTATGCATTAAAATCATCTTTTGTCTCAATAAAAAACAATTTATATTTCATTAAAATCCTTGTAGATTTCATTAGAATTGTCATATAGTTCATTAAAATCATTATACATTTCATTAAAATAATCTTATATTTATTTAAAATCATGGTATATTTCATTAAAGTCATTATAGATTCCTTTAAAATCATATTATTTTCATTTAAATCATTATATATTTCATTAAAATCATCCTATATTTATTTAAAATCATTGTATATAATTGTATATTCATTATATATTTCATTAAAATCACCTTATATTTATTTAAAATCATTGTATATTCATTGTATATTTCATTAAAATCATCTTATATTTATTTAAAATCATTGTATATAATAATTGTATATTCATTGTATATTTCATTAAAATCATCTTATATTTATTTAAAATCATTGTATATAATAATTGTATAGTCATTGTATATTTCAATAAAATCATTATACATTTTAGTAAAATCTTGTATTGCATTAAAATCATCTTATATTTTCGTTAAATCATTTTATATTTCTTTAAAATCTTCTTTAAATGTCATTTAAAATCATTACATATTTCTTTAAAATCATCGTATATTTCATTGGAATCGTCTTATTCTATATTTCTTTAAAGGATAAGTTCAACTTTGGGAACATGTTACGCGTCCCACCCAATTTTAGGGTAGAACATGTAACATGTTCTCAGTATTACATCTGCTGATCACTGGTGCAATGCTTTCCAGGCTTCTACTACCAAAATAATAAACGCACATTTTTTTTTTTACCTGCAAAAAGATGCGCATTTATAATTTTTTGTGTGAAGGTGAACTTATTCTTTAACTGCTTGCCGACCAGCTGCCGTCATTATACTGTGGCAGGTCAGCACGATCCCATGAACTGTCATAGCTGTACGTCGGTCCCTGTAAGCGGTATAGCAGGCGCACGCTCGTGCTGCACTGCGGGGGTGCGATGCTCGTGACCGGCGGTCGCGATGACCGCCGGCCACAAGCGATCGCGGGCACGAGAGGCAGAAAAGGGACGCGTGTGTGTGTGTGTGTGTAAACACACAAATCCCTGTTCTGTGAGGAGAGAGGGTTTGTGAGTTCCTAAAAGCTAGGAACCACGATCTGTCATCCCCTACAGTCAGTCCCCTCCCCCTACAGTTAGAACACACAAAGGGAACACAGTTAACCCCTTGATCACCCCCTAGTGTTAACCCCTTCTCTGCCAGTGACATTTACACAGTAATCAGTGCCATTTTATAGCACTGATCGCTGTATAAATGTGAATGGTCCCAAAAATGTGTCAAGTGTCCGATGTGTCCCCCATAATGTCGCAGTCCCAACAAAAATCGCAGATCGCTGCCATTACTAGTAAAAAAAATAATAATAATAAAAATGCCATAAATCCATCCCCTATTTTGTAGACGCTACAACTTTTTCGCAAACTAATCAATATACGCTTATTGCGATTTTTATTACCAAAAATATGTAGAAGAATACGTATCGGCCTAAACTAAGAAAAAAAAATAGCTTTTTTTAAAAAAAATTGTGGATATTTATTATAGCAAAAAGTACAAAATATTGTGTTTTTATCAAAATTGTCGCTCTTTTTTTGTTTATAGCGCAAAAAATGAAAACCGCAGAGGTGATCAAATACCACCAAAAGAAAGCTCTATTTGTGTGAAAAAAAGGACGTCAATTTTGTTTGGGTACAACGTCGCACGACCGCGCAATTGTGAGTTAAAGCAACGCAGTGCCGAATCGCAAAAAATGGCCTGGTCATTAAGCAGCCAAATCTTCCAGGGGGGCTGAAGTGGTTAAAATCATTGTTTATTTCTTTAAAATCATTACATTTTTCTTAAAATCATCTTATATGTCTTTAAAATAATCTTATATCCTTTCAGGTTATGATTCAAAATATTTCAGAGATTATAATACAGAAGGTGATTTTATCCATAAAGAATATAGAGGTGTATGTGATGTAGGTGATGTCCTGAAATTAGAAAACATTTTTTATATAAAGACTGTGAAGATACATAGAACAGTTTACCAACATTAAAGCACCAAAAGCGCATTAAAAGCAATGTTCCAACAACTGCAGTACATACATTTAGAATTTTTGAACCCCAATTACTAAATTCTCACAGAAGCTTTTAAAGCTAAGTCCACCTCTCCTCTCCTCCTCCCTCCTTCCGCTACACCTTTCTTTTCTCTTTGTTACTTCTTGTTTTTATTTGATTTCAATGTAATGTTAATTGAAAGTACAATTCGTACAACCTGGTAAAGATACTTGAATAAAATGTTGAAGATAAGACAGAATGGCCAATACAAACAGGGAAGGGGAACCAGCCCTGGAACTTTTCTTTTTTTTTTGCAGGGTCACATGGAGCCCTGAAGCCTTCCTACCCCTCTCTCTGGTACCACTAGTCCTGAAAAGGGCCTTCATCCAAGTATTAGCAAATACCAGACCCCAATTAAAGACATGAGCCATTTTACGGAAATGCTGTTTACAATGTTATTGCACTGTTGCAACACTATTATTTTGAACTGTTAATTACTTGGTTACCTGTGAAACGTTTGTTACTGTTTATACCTACCTCAATAAAAATATTGAAATATAAAGCTAAGTCCACCTTTCTGACCCTGTTTCATTTACATCCATATTTAGAGTGTAACATGAAACATTGTCAGAGTCCACAGCCCCCACCTTCAAACCCTCCCTTCTTACAGAATTGTGGAGTTCTGCTCTTCATCAGCTCCTGTCCTATCTGAATTTGGGGCAGCTGTGTGTTGCTCCACCCACCATCCACCTCATTCATTCAATGAATGAAAAATAACTACCACAGCAGAGGAACTTGTAGTTCTCGATGGAGCACACGTGTGGCCATAGCTCCCAACTGTCCCTGATTTCGAGGGACTGTCCCTGTTTTGGAGCAATGTCCCTCTGTCCCTCTTTCCTCCTCTTTGTTCCCTCATTTTGGTCTGATCTATATAGATGTATATAAAATACACTAGTTATCTATCAAAAAGTGTTTTTCAGCGCTAAACCTTTCATCTGATTTCTAAATTGCTGCATTTGTAAATTTTCCAAAAGCCAATATAAAGGAATAGTAGTGGTAAAAAAAGCACTTGGGTTTAACCAATCTTCTTTTTTTTGTACAATTCTCCTTTAAGGGGGCGTGGAAAGGGGTGTGTCCTATGCCTGCATACTTTTGCTGGTAGGTGTCCCTCATTCCCATCTCAAAAAGTTGGGAGGTATGGTGTGGTAACTTTTCTACATTCATAGTCCATTGATACTTCCTCCAGCCCTATAACCAAAGGTCCATTACTGGGCATGGACCTGACCTGGAGAAAAAGTCTGCAGAAGCCAAAGCATTGCACCCTGACTACAGTTGCGAAACCCTGCAGGCTTTAATGCAAAAACATAATAAATGGACATTTTTGCTTTTTGTTTATTTTTAATGTTTTTCTGTACCAGGTGGAATTAGCCTTTACAGTGCATTGCAATAAAATGATCCAGGCATACATTTTTTTTTTTTTAACTTTAATCTTTATTGAACAGTTTTTAACTTACAGACATTCACATTTGCAGAATATATAACAAGCCTATACAATATTTAGTCCTGTCTGTTATTACCCCCTTTCCTTTACCTTATTATTCTCCTTCTGTCCACCCTCGTCTACTATCTCCCTCTCCACCCCCCCCCCCCCTCTTTTTGCACCCAACCCTATTTTCTGGTACTTTATCTTAGCTCTTTGACAACCATGGTCTCCACATTTTCTCAAACTCTGTACGATTTCCCCTCTTTTCATGTAGGCTACTCTTTCTTTGGTGAGCGTTTCGTTTACACTTTCTACCCAGTTCTCAACTGTCGGTGGGTACCTTGATTGCCACCTCAGTGTAATCATCTTCCTCGCTTGGAACAGACTCCTCAAAATGGCCACTGTAGTACTCTTCTTTTCCCCTTGCTCCTGCCTATACCCCAGAATGCACACCATCGCCTCGTTTACCAGCCCCATGGAAAATCTTTCCCTCAGAGTCTGGGTCACCCCCTCCCAATAGCGAAAACGTTTCGGGCATCTCCAGACCATATGTAGGAGGTCCCCCTGTTCCCTGGCATCTAGGGCATTTGTCGTCTACTCTTTTGCCAAATTTATACAAGCGTTTTGGGGTATAGTAGGCTCTGTTCAATAACATTAAATGAGATATCTTTTGCGAGGCTGAAACTGACACTAGTGGGCTCATTTCAAGGACCCGTCTCCACTGCTCCCGTGATATTTCCCCTATATCCCGTTCCCATTTACTTCTTACTAGGTCAAGTTTCACATTACTTTTAGCTGTTGTAATTATTTGCCCATATATTACCGAAATTAAACCCTTCGTGGGGCCCGACCTGGATATTCATTGTAGAAGGGGGGCATCCACCCACCGTAGTGATTGGCCACTAAACTGGGATCTCAAGGAGTGCGCTATTTGGAGATACGTGTAGTATGTACTCTGGGGTATTTTGAATTCCATTTTCAGGTCTGCGAATGTCTTGAGGTTATTTCCCACATAGAGTTGGTTCAATCTTTTTATTCCACGCAATACCCATTCTTTGTTTCTACCTATCAAGAGTGTCTCTTGTAGCTTATTATTCCATATAGGCGGAATTAGGAATTCATTCCACCCTTTGTAATTCAGTGCTCTTTTGGATGCATTCCATATCTTTGTTAGCATCCGAATTGACGGATACCTACAAGGGAAAAAATCTGCTTCCAATGCCTCTGCTAGTGAGTCATGCATATTGTCTGTCATCAGAATTTTCCCGTTCGGAGTACCTCCATTCTCCTCCCCGCACCCCGCCAGTTGCTGCAGTTGTGCCGCCCAGTAGTAATGCTCCGGGTTAGGAAGTGCCACTCCCCCCTCCCCTACAGGTAATTGTAGTGTACGTAAGCTTATCCTGGATTGTCCCCCCTTCCATATCAGTTCTCTAAATAAACTTTCCATCTTATTGAACCATTTTTTAACAATCCACACCGGTGCATTATGCAACACATACAGTAGCTGAGGCAGCCATATCATTTTTATCAGGCTACATCTACCTGCCACCGACAGCGGTAATCGCTTCCAAATATCGTTTTTTTCCCTAAATTTTTTTAGGAGAGGGAGAAGATTTTTTTTTATGTATTGGTTAGGATCTGTCGTAATGATTATCCCTAGGTACTTTAAGGCATCTACCACTGCCAGCTGAGGGATCCCTGGTAATCGTATTTCCCCTTGTAAGTCTATCGGCATTAACTCTGATTTGGTCCAATTGATCTCCAGCCCCGAGAAACTGCCGAATATCTCCACCAGGCTCATTGCCTTAACCAAAGACTGGCCCGTATCCCCCAGGAACAGGAGGATATCATCCGCGTATAACGCGATTTTTTCCTCTCCTGAGCTCCTCTGGAATCCCTTTATCTCAGTACAATTTCTTATGGCGGTAGCCAGTGGCTCCATGGCCAAGGCAAAAAGCAATGGAGATAGTGGGCATCCTTGCCTTGTACCCCTTCCCAATAATATCCTGTCTGACAATTTATTATTAATTTTTAATATTGCTGTGGGTTCGTCATAGAGCAATTTGATCCAGCCGATCAATGAAGGGCCGAATCCAAATTTCTCCATCACTTTCCAAATATACTGCCATTCTATGGTGTCAAAAGCTTTTGTCACATCCAGTGACAATATCGCTCTTGCCCCCTTATTTTTTACTGGGGATTGTAAATTTAGAAAAGTCCTTCTAATGTTTGTGCTAGTGGATCTATTGGGTATAAACCCTGCCTGGTCTGGATGGACCAGTCCCTGAATGAGCCCTTTCAGGCTATTTGCCAGTGCTTTTGCCAAAATGTTTGCATCTGCACACAGGAGTGATATCGGCCTATATGCCGCCACGTCCATTGGGTCCCTCCCCTCCTTGTGTAGTACAATTATTGTTGCTTCTAGCATTGAGGTGGGCAAGTGTCCCATTTCCCTCGCCCCCTCCAATGTTTTTAGCAATTCCGGTATCAGTATCTCTCCATAGTACTTATATGTCTCTATGGGTAGCCCATCAGGGCCCGGGGACTTTTGGTTGGCCATTTCTGCCACTGCTTGATGTAACTCCGCAAGAGTTAATGGAGCTTCCAGTAGATCTCTTTCTTCTTGTGAAATAATTGGGATCTCCAGGTTACCCAGGAAATCATCCATTATTTCCTCCCTACCTTTCTTTTGGGCTGTATATAGTTTTTGATAGTATTCTTTAAATGCCTGTATAATCTGAAGGGGGTCTGAGGTCTTATCCTGTCCTGTGGGCCTGATTACCGTGATTGTGGATGATGGCGAGTTGGTCTTCACCAACTGCGCCAGCATCCTTCCCACGGTTTCTCCCTCCATAAAGGAGGCTTGGCGGTGCAATAACAATTTTGTCTCTTCTCTCTGCATATTTACCAGCCTATATTCTTGCTGTTTAGCCAACCATACTATTTTCCTCTCCGGGGTCTGGTCTATTATGTAATTATTTTCCGCTGTCATCACTTCCGCCCTAATATTTTCCTCTTGTGCCCTTTCTGCTTTATTATGTTTGGCGATTTGCTGTATGAGGACGCCTCTTAGAAAGGCCTTTAACGTATCCCATATTATCCGGATGTTTGCGGTTCCGGCATTTTTATCTACAAATTCCCTCAAATTGGAAAGGATGTCTCTTGAGTCTTTAAATAGTTCAAACCAGTGTGCAGGCATACATTTTAATGCAATGCACTGCGTTAAATATGTGGCATAGAGTTGAACAAATGTAATTTTAAAGATTTTTTTCAAAAAAGAAATACAAAAAAATAAAGCACTGCAATGCATTCAATGCACTGCAGCACATATGCTCAAGGCACACCAACATGCGTGTATTATGCGCACCAAAATGTGTGCCTGCTGGTGAGAATGGTGAGTGTGTTTGCATTGCATTACCCTAATATGTATGTTGAGCATCACTGATGATTAAGCACAGTGTAGCTGTGCAAAACTAGACCACCTCTGTTCTAGCTCTGAAACTGTGGTGTGTGTCATTATTTGTATGGAAGTTTCCATACATGGACTTCAAGTACGTCGGTGTGCAGCCAATTTCTTCCTTCAATCGGCATCAGGGGCTTGATAGCTGCTGCTAATCCAAGACTGATTCATTTTGACAAATGTCGGCCGGTCAACTGACTCTGTAGACAGACACACTCTTTTATTTGTCACAAAATCTCCTGCAACACTGAATGCCCATTTGGAAAGCATGCTGGATGCAGGGCAGCCCAGAAGCTCAATTGCATAGGAACATTCAGGAGGGGGCGCTCGTTTTTCTAACCTGCCGGGCTGCATGCTCGGATAAGTGTCTGGTATGGATTTTGGGAGGAACCCATGCCCTTTTTTTAACATTTTTCTATTGCTGGCAATAGTATTGCATTGCCGGCAATTTAGTTGTAATTTTATAAATTCTTTTTTTTCTTTAGAAATGTCAGTTTAGCTGCAGCAGGTTCTATACATGGTACAGATGCACCACTTTACAGGAAGAGTAAGGGTACCCCCCAGGCACTATATTTAAATACATTTTTCATTTTTATTGTTGCACCTTAAGCATCATTAAAATCACTGCTCCTGCAAAAATTATCTTTTTTAAAAAAAAGATTTTGCATTGATACATGCCCCCCAGGGCAGTACCCGGACCCCCATACCCTCTTTATGGCCAATTGAGCCAGCTGCAAGCTGTTCAATTCTACTACTTGTTTAAGCCTTAGCTCAGTGGCTGCAAAAGAGTTACATAACATTCTTTTCAGAAAGTTAGATCTCTATGTAAATGTGGAGGAACATACTGTATAAACCAAGAAATGTAAAATTAAGTAAGGAATTCATATACTGAATAAAACTATCTTTACAGGGCTTTTAAAGCGGTGTTTCAGCTAAAAAAAAAAAGTCAACAGCTAAAAAAAAAGTAGCTGCTGACTTTTAATAAGTACACTTACCCTCCCAGGGCGCCCGCGATGTCGGTCGTGGAGGCTGAGATGTCCCTTTTCGCTGCCCGTTTCCTACTGCGCATGCGCGAGTCATCGCGCGGCCTACTGCGCATGCGCGAGTCGTCGCGCTGCGCTTTGTGATGTGGGACACAGTTCCTATAACACACCGCGCCCCATTCACTAGAAGGCGGCGCTAGGAGCAGAAGACAGAACAGCTCAGAGGAACAGGAAGAGGCAGATTAGGACGATCTGCCTAGCAACAGCCATTTCTGGTAAGTAAAAAAGAAACATTTTTATATATTTTTTCATTTTAAATTTGTATTAACATTTTTATCAAGTTTTGTTTTTCAGGGTGGCCCTCCACTTTAACTAAACTCATTTGGATTGTAAAAAAATTGTAATCAGTCTGTGGTCTTTAAATGGCTCATATTAAAGACTCACCTTTATAAAATAACTTCACTCATCTCAGATTTTTCTAAACACTGACTTTCTTATTTTAATTTTGTTGTTGATGTAGCTGTTAAGACAAGTTCAGCAGACCACAGTTTTAAAAAGTAACATGAAACATTCTAGGTGATGAAAAGATAACACATATCACTGAAATCTATAAAAGATCGCAAATAATAGCACAAAGTCTATCAAAGATTTTACTTTAGATTCACACATTTTCCAAATTGAATCCTATGTAAAATGATGTGAATCTAGGCTGAAATTTTTTGATAATTAGACCACAAAGCTTGCAAAGTGTTAGAATTTTCAGATTGTTGATTTTCTGTATAGTTCACAATAAGGGATGAGCAAAACTGTCTGATTTCACTTTGAAAAAATGTTGGCATCAGTTTTATTGTTGCATTGGAGCACCACCATTTAGCAAAAATGCACTGAAGTCAAAAGGAGTCAAAAGGAAGAAAAATGCAGTTTGTTTATGTTGATTTGTGACTCCAGAACATGCTTGAAATGGTTTGTGAGTGTTTTTTCTATTTACATTTTTTTCGTTTTTAGGCATTTAAAAAAATAAATAAATGAAAAACTAACAATTTAAAAAAAAATATAAAATTTTTCAGCAAAAAAAAAGTACAGAAATGTTTTATGTTATTTAATGGTTTTAAGTGTAGCGCAGCCACTTTTTCAAAGTGTCCCACTATGTGTAAATTTAGTTTTTGCCCAAAACTACAACTGAGTTTTGGGGTTAATTATTCTAGGTTATACTTTGGCATCAGTTTGGCTGGACTGTATTAAGGTTCTGCCTGGTCATAGGTGAGGTGAGCACCTGTGACAGGCTTGAGAGCGCAGTCTGGTTGGACGCATTGGGTACCAATCTTACCAATCTTACCAATCAGTGAGCATGTCTGGCCTCGCTGTGTATTCTGGGGGGGGGGGGGGGGGGGGGTACTTAAGGTGCTGAAGAAGTCACGTGTTAAAGGGGAGTTCTTTTTCTGGTGCCGTGTGCTGGTTACGGTCCTGACCAGCCCAGCGAGGGGTCTCGGTCCAGGAGTGTCTGCTGACTCCGTGGTCCTGGTTCTCCTGACCAGCCCCAGAGGCCCTCATGGTCTGGGGTGGGGATCATCTGTTTCCGAGCCTCTGAACTGGCTAGTTCGAGGCGCAGTAACTGAAGGAGGATCCTGAAGAGTTCCGGTGCCGTCTCAGGATTGGAGAGGCCCAGCAACTCTACATGCGACCAGGGGAGGACTCTGCGGAGGAGAGCCACGCACAAGGCTGGCTGCTCTGTAAGAGCCTGGGAGCTAAGATGTAAGGACACTAGTTGAATCCGCATTTCCGACGATATCACCGGATCGGCTAAAAGATACTGGTACCATAGGAAAAGTTCCTAACATAACCTTCAGTTGCAACTAAGTTCCTGTGAGAGACTTTGTGTTTCACCTGAAGTTTCCTAACCAAGTCTGTGGCAGAGACTGTGCTAAGTTGAGATCACTTGTTGGCTGCTAGATCTACAAACAAGGGTTTATCCAACAGTGAGTTATCCAGTTGCGAGTGGCTACTCCCTGGATCATCTAGAGATAGACATTTATTCAAGTGTCAGCAAGTTTCAAGTGCCTGAGCTTCTATACCCTTACCCTCTATTCCCAACTGAGAGACTGTGTCCTGTTCAATGTTTTTTTGCTAATAAAAATCCTCAAAAAAAATGTTACTGGGTACTAACCCTGGGAACCCCTAGACGAGAATGACGAGCTACAAGGTGGAGGAGGTAATCGGTAAGCCCAGAAAATCTTAGCCGCCCCCAGGGGTGATGGCGCTACATAAGCATTTAACATGAAAGTAGTTCTAAATACAAATACTAAGTTCTGTGCTAATATTTGAGAATTTAGACACAAATTATACAAAGTGATCAAATAGCAGTATAAAAAAGGAAAAAGGATATGATCAACATCTATAAATACATAAGGTGTCCATATAGTGAACTTGGTGAAGTTATTCACTTTAAGGTCATCACAGAGTACAAGGGGGCACTCTTTACGTCTGGAGGAAAAGAGATTTAAACTCCAAATACGGAAAGGCTTCTTCACAGTAAGAGCTGTGAAAATGTAGAATAGACTCCCTCCAGAGGTGGTTCTGTCCAGTTCAGTAGATTGTTTTAAAAAAGGCCTGGATACTTTCCTAAATGTACATAATATAACTGGGTACTAACATTTATAGGCAAAGTTGATCCAGGGAATATCCTATTCCCTCTAGTGGGATCAGGAAACATTTTTTCCCCTGTTGAAGCAAATTGGATCATGCTTTGTTTTTTTTTTGGCATTCCTCTGGATCAATTTAAACCCTAGAGGATATGGCCGACCAATAATATGGCTGCAGTCTGTCAGCTTTCTCACTCTACAGCTGACTGCACACGTCTGCTTCATCCATACAGGTAACTGGCCATGAAACAAGGATATTAGGGTGTCTATCGATCTGATTTTCTGTGGACACTGCTCCAATGCAGAATTTGGGTACCCTACTTTGGTCGGCCATATCCTCTAGGGTTTAAATGGTTCACACTTTCTCAATAATAAGGTAAATCTCCTCTAATGTCGATGAGCAACTTTGGGAGCACGGACCGATCCGTAATACATGGGGTGGCGCTCCTATTTCTGGCCTGGACTGATCCGTCAATCCTTATTTGTGTTTTTGTCTTCAGCTGCTGGTGAAATCATTGTTTGTTTGGGAATCACAGCATTTGGAGTGGCGAAGGCCGCATGGTCCCTGAGGAAGATCTGCACTCTTTGTTTGCAATCGAAACGCGTCGGAAATCCTGCTGCGAGACCTCCATCTCCTTATAGCTGGTTTCCTCCACCTTTTTCCCTCACACATGTTTTTATCATTGGTTTCATGTTTTGTATGCTGTAATTTATGTATTGCACAATAAATTTTGTTACTTTTTTACTGGGGTCACATTAACTGAGTAAGGGAGAGAAACTGAGTGAGAAGAGAAACATTGGAATACTAGTCGGTACCAATGTGCAAAGGTGTGCTTGCTTTGGAAAAATAAATCACCTCTAACGTTGGATGTCCTGTGTGTGTGGATGTTGCTATTAGTTTTGTTTTTTACATTTTAGATTGCCGTGCCTCGAGATTGTGCATCATTTTAAAGGGTGCCTTGACTGAAAAAAAGGTTGAGAAACACTGAGGTAGTGCATATGGAAGTTTTCTATTTGTGTGTGTTTATAGATGTATCACTCTGGAGTTTAGGCAGGGATGCTCCTCACAAATTTACTTGCCAAGAGTAGTTATCCTGGTTGATTGTTAGAGATCTGTTGATTTCTCCCTAAGTTTGGCCTTGTTGCACTTTTCTCTTCTACCACTAGGTGGCCGGTACTTGGTGGTACTAGATATGAGAAGGGCAACCCAAGGTCAGGTTATGGGTATATCGGTTACTTCAGCCAATGGGTGGGGGTTTTCTTAAATCCCTTGGCCTGCTGGGAGAGCCTATGTATTCTGGTGGAGTCAGGTGATCTATGTTCTGTGCCACCTGGACGTGTGTCATATTGCCCCGGGCTGCTAGGCTGGAGATTGGGCCTATCCCGGGGCCATCTGGCTGCTAGGCTGTCTGAGGGCCTATCCAGAAGCAAGGGAGCAGCGTAGGGTTGGGATTGTGGCTTGCAGTCCAACCAGAGTTGACGGTTCTGCCAGCCGGAGAACCTGATGTGGTTGGCGATAGAGAGGAAGCTGTCGCCACTAATGGACCATCCGCCTTATTACCAGGGACCACAGTGAGTAACTGAAGCCAGTACCGTATTCTCACCGAACATGCATGGTGGAGAATCAGGAAACGTCAGGCGGTGACCAAGTCAGGGACCCAGCCAGAGGAGGTGACGCATGCAGAGCAGCCTTGTGTGTCAAGCCAGGGACCGAGCAGGCCAATAGGGTGAAGCTTAAGAAGTAACAGGAGTGCCAAGCTAGGGAACCAGCACAGAGAAGCAGGGTGACGCTTGAGGAAGATACCACCATGAAGATTGCAGGAGCTCAAGGGATTTAGTGGCAGTGAATCAGTGGGTCTAGTGAGAGACCGGGAGCTCAGTGTGCTGAAGAACTACAAGAAGTTGTAGAGAAAGTGAAGGAACTGTTACGCTTTGTGTTAGAAACTGTTAAAGACTGTTGCCATAGGAGACGTGCAGATGTGGCATCTTGCTAGAGGCCTTTCCCTGCATGGCTGTCTTCCTATTAAAGTCTCGAAGTCTGCTAATTAAACTTGCAACTACTTAAGGGTGTCCTGGCCCTAACTCTCTTTCCCCCATAAAAGTTTCTAAGAGAAATAAACATATTTTTTGCATTCAAGAAGTGTCTGGCGCCCAATAACTTTATCCACCTTGCACCCACTATGCCTCACAACCCACCATATACAGAAAGATTTCAGCTATCTCTGGCCCTGGAGGTTCTCATTAGACTGACGGAGGCCGGAGACCTTGCTATATATATATATATATATATGTATATATATATATATATATATATCTCTGTATATATATATCTGTATGGAAGTGTCTTTTTTTAACCAGATTAACTATGTAACTATTAACTATGTTTACATCCAGCGAAATGGGAAGTAACAAAATACTCATTGCTTCCAGTTTCTTAGACCATAGAGATGATCAGGGACATTCTGGTCCTCGATAGAGTTGAGCAGACACCTGGATGTTCGGGTTCGGCGGGTTCGGCCGAACTTCGGAAAAAAGTCAGGGTTCGGGACCGAACTTGACCCGAACTTGACCCTGAACTCCGAACCCCATTGAAGTCAATGGGACCCGGACTTTTGAACAAAATACTCATAACTATTAACTATGTTTACATCCAGCGAAATGGGAAGTAACAAAATACTCATTGCTTCCAGTTTCTTAGACCATAGAGATGATCAGGGACATTCTGGTCCTCAATAGAGTTGAGCGGACACCTGGATGTTCGGGTTCGGCGACCGAACTTGACCCGAACTTGACCCCGAACTCCGAACCCCATTGAAGTCAATGGGACCCGGACTTTTGAACACTAAAATGGCTGTAAAAAAGTAATGGAAAGGGCTAGAGGGCTGAAAATGGCAACAAAATGTTGTTAAGAGCATGGCAAGTGCTCTGCAAACAAATGTGGATAGGGAAATAACTTAAAATAACATAAAAAAATAAAAAATTAAAATAAAATGCTGGAGGCCCCCTTCTCAGCAGAAGAGGTACAGGAAGTCATTAAGAACCTCAGAAACTCAATGGCACGATGCCGCACATATGGTGGGAATACCCCAGAATACGCACTTTCTGGAAAAAATTATTCAATTTAATGGATAAGATAGTGGGAAAATAAAATACTTGGAAATTAAATAAAATGAAAAAATTATAATCTTGACCTAGGAGGACGAAATTCAAATGGAGTAGGAGGTTGAGGTGGCGGTGGATGTGGCGGTGTAGGTGGAAGCGGCGGTGGAGGAGGACGAGGTAGCCAACTCTGGTTCAAAAATTCAACAATGGCTGGGTAAGGCTAGTGGTGAATGATGTGTCGAATTCTGTCCCCCGTCGCATAGTGTCCACCCTGTACTGCGCTTGCTCAGTACGTAGGACAAGGGGATTTTGAAACTCTCCGAAGACGATGCGCGGTGACTCCAGGTTCAAGCCACATCATCCGAGGTTGAAGCCTAGCCAAGCGAGCCCGTCAGGGGCCCTGTTACTATGTGCTACCGTATGTCCACTTGGATGGTCGGGCTTGAACCTGCACTCACTGCGCAGGCGACGTTCATCTTTGGAGATTTTGTGAATCTCCTTGTCCTCCGTACTGCGCAAGCACTGCACCTGCGCAGTAAGTGGCCGGACACTATCCGATAGCAAGACAGTTTTCGTCAGAACACCAGTATATGTGTCTATTCTGCACAAGGTACGGCCAAGTCCTGTGGGATCCATGCCTGGTTCATTTTAATGAACGTGAGCTTGTCCACATTGGCTCTAGACAGGTGGCTGCGCTTGTCTGTGATAACGCCCCCTCCAGTGCTAAATACATGTTCAGATAATACACTGGCGGCAGGGCAGGCCAGCACCTCCAAGGCGTAAAGGGCAAGCTCAGGCCATGTGCCCAATTTGGAGACCCAGAAGTTGAAGGGGGCAGACCCGTCATGCAGTACGTGTAGGCATGTGCACACATACTGCTCCACCATGTTGGTGAAATGCTGCCTCCTGCTAAGACGTTCCATCTCAGCTGGTGGTGCTGGTTGTTGCGGCGTGCTGACAAAGCTTTTCCACATTCCGGCCATGCTAACCCTGCCTTCCGAGGTGCTGGCGGTGCCCCGGCTGCGTTGGCGACCTCTTCCTCCTCCTCTGCCTTCGCCTTGTGCTTCCACCGTACCCCCGCTTCCAAGTGGGAATGCCACCAGCAGTGCGTCTACCAGCGTGCGCTTGTACTCGCGCATCTTACGATCACGCTCCAGTGAGGTAATTAACCACTTCAGCCCCGGACCAATTGGCAGCCAAAGGACCAGGCCCCTTTTTTGCGATTCGGCACTGCGTCGCTTTAACTGACAATTGCGCGGTCGTGCGACGTGGCTCCAAAACAAAATTGGCGTCCTTCTTTTCCCACAAATAGAGCTTTCTTTTGGTGGTATTTGATCGCCCCTGCGGTTTTTATTTTTTGCGCTATAAACAAAAATAGAGCGACAATTTTGAAAACAATGCAATATTTTTTGCTTTTTGCTATATAAATATCCCCAAAAAATATATAAAAAAACGTTTTTTTTCCTCAGTTTAGGCCGATACGTATTCTTCTACATATTTCTGGTAAAAAAAAAACGCAATTAGCGATTATTGATTGGTTTGCGCAAAAGTTATAGCGTTTACAAAATAGGGGATAGTTTTATAGCATTTTTATTAATATTTTTTTTTTACTAGTAATGGCGGCGATCAGCGATTTTTATTGTGACTGCGACATTATGGCGGACACATCGGACATTTTTGACACATTTTTGTGACCATTGTCATTTATACAGCAATCAATGCTATTTAAATGCATTGATTCCTGTATAAATGGCAGTTGTAGTGAAAGAGTTAACCACTAGGGGGAGGGGAGGGGTTATAGGTTGTGACGTGTGTGTGTTTTTTTACATTGGGGCGGGGCTGACGTCTGATGTCATTGATCGGCTTTCCCGATGACCGGGAACAGCCAATCAATGACAGGCAGAGTAGGAAGCAGCTCCGTGACCCGATCGCGGGACACCAGCGGCGATCGGGTCCTCTGGTCCCGCGGCCGGGGTGACGGAGCTCCCGACCAGGTCGCGAGCGCGCCGCTGGCGGCGCGCGCGTGACCCACAGGCAGGCAAATGCAAAATCACGTATATATACGGGATTTTGCCTGCCCGTGCCATTCTGCCGCAGTATATCTGCGTGAGGCGGTCGGGAAGCCGTTAAGGATGGCACGTTGTCCTTGTAACGGGGATCCAGCAGGGTGGCCACCCAAAAAACACTGCAAAATTACATTTTTTTCCAATGTTTTTCCAATATCAGAATACACGGATAGTGTCTAAAGCGTTTATGAAAACGCAGAAAATGCTATTGGGAAAAAAAAAACACTGCAAAATTAAATTTTTTTGCAATGTTTTTCCAATATCAGAATACATGGATAGTGTCTACAGCGTGTATGTATGAACACGCAGAAAATGCTATTGGAAAAAAAAAAAACACAGCAAAATTAAATTTTTTTTGCAATGTTTTTACAATATCAGAATACACGGATAGTGTCTACAGCGTGTATTGTATGAACACGCAGAAAATGCTATTGGGGAAAAAAAAAACACAGCAAAATTAAATTTTTTTGCAATGTTTTTCCAATATCAGAATACACGGACAGTATCTAAAGCGTTTATGAAAACGCAGAAAATGCTATTGGGAAAAAAAAACCACTGCAAAATTAAATTTTTTTGCAATGTTTTTCCAATATCAGAATACACGGATAGTGTCTACAGCGTTTATGAAAACGCAGAAAATGCTATTGGGAGGAAAAAAAACACTGCAAAATTAAATAATTTTGCAATGTTTTTCCAATATCAGAATACACGGATAGTGTCTACAGCGTTTATGAAAACGCAGAAAATGCTATTGGGAAAAAAAAAACACAGCAAAATTAAAATTTTTTGCAATGTTTTTCCAATATCAGAATACACGGACAGTATCTAAAGCATTTATGAAAACGCAGAAAATGCTATTGGGAAAAAAAAAACACTGCAAAATTAAATTTTTTTGTAATGTTTTTCCAATATCAGAATACACGGACAGTGTCTAAAGCGTGTATGTATGAACACGCAGAAAATGCTATTGGGAAGAAAAAAAACACTGCAAAATTAAATTTTTTTGTAATGTTTTTCCAATATCAGAATACACGGACAGTGTCTAAAGCGTGTATGTATGAACACGCAGAAAATGCTATTGGGAAAAAAAAAACACTGCAAAATTTAATTTTTTTGCAATGTTTTTCCAATATCAGAATACACGGATAGTGTCTACAGCGTGTATGTATGAACACGCAGAAAATGCTATTGGGGAAAAAAAAAAAAAGCAAAATTTTATTTTTTTGCAATGTTTTTCCAATAGCAGAATACACACAGACTATGGTGTATCTCTTAGTATATGCAGTGTTGGTCCTAATGGTGCACTGAGCTTGCAGGTAAAACTTTTATATTTTGTCTGGCACTGGCCTCATGGCACTGTTAAAAGACTGTGCACTGCACCTAACTAATTAGAAGAAATTTAAAAAAAACGCAGAAAATGCTATTGGGAAGAAAAAAAACACTGCAAAATTAAATTTTTTTGCAATGTTTTTCCAATATCAGAATACACGGATAGTGTCTAAAGCGTTTATGAAAACGCAGAAAATGCTATTGGGAAGAAAAAAAACACTGCAAAATTAAATATTTTTGCAATGTTTTTCCAATATCAGAATACACGGATAGTGTCTACAGCGTGTATGTATGAACACGCAGAAAATGCTATTGGGAAAAAAAAAACACTGCAAAATAAAAATTTTTTGCAATGTTTTTCCAATATCAGAATACACGGACAGTATCTAAAGCGTTTATGAAAACGCAGAAAATGCTATTGGGAAAAAAAAAACACAGCAAAATTAAAATTTTTTGCAATGTTTTTCCAATATCAGAATACACGGACAGTATCTAAAGCATTTATGAAAACGCAGAAAATGCTATTGGGAAAAAAAAAACACTGCAAAATTAAATTTTTTTGTAATGTTTTTCCAATATCAGAATACACGGACAGTGTCTACAGCGTGTATGTATGAACACGCAGAAAATGCTATTGGGAAAAAAAAAACACAGCAAAATTAAATTTTTTTGCAATGTTTTTACAATATCAGAATACACGGATAGTGTCTACAGCGTGTATCTATGAACACGCAGAAAATGCTATTGGGGAAAAAAAAACACAGCAAAATTAAATTTTTTTGCAATGTTTTTCCAATATCAGAATACACGGACAGTATCTAAAGCGTTTATGAAAACGCAGAAAATGCTATTGGGAAAAAAAAACCACTGCAAAATTTAAATTTTTTTGCAATGTTTTTCCAATATCAGAATACACGGATAGTGTCTACAGCGTGTATGTATGAACATGCAGAAAATGCTATTGGGAAAAAAAAACCACTGCAAAATTTAATTTTTTTGCAATGTTTTTCCAATATCAGAATACACGGATAGTGTCTAAAGCGTTTATGAAAACGCAGAAAATGCTATTGGGAAGAAAAAAAACACTGCAAAATTAAATAATTTTGCGATGTTTTTCCAATATCAGAATACACGGATAGTGTCTACAGCGTGTATGTATGAACACGCAGAAAATGCTATTGGGAAAAAAAAACACAGCAAAATAAAATTTTTTTGCAATGTTTTTCCAATATCAGAATACACGGACAGTATCTAAAGCGTTTATGAAAACGCAGAAAATGCTATTGGGAAAAAAAAAAACACAGCAAAATTAAAATTTTTTGCAATGTTTTTCCAATATCAGAATACACGGACAGTATCTAAAGCATTTATGAAAACGCAGAAAATGCTATTGGGAAAAAAAAACACTGCAAAATTAAATTTTTTTGTAATGTTTTTCCAATATCAGAATACACGGACAGTGTCTAAAGCGTGTATGTATGAACACGCAGAAAATGCTATTGGGGAAAAAAAAACACAGCAAAATTAAATTTTTTTGCAATGTTTTTCCAATATCAGAATACACGGATACTGTCTACAGCGTGTATGTATGAACACGCAGAAAATGCTATTGGGAAAAAAAAAACACTGCAAAATTAAATTTTTTTGCAATGTTTTTCCAATATCAGAATACACGGATAGTGTCTACAGCGTGTATGTATGAACACGCAGAAAATGCTATTGGGAAAAAAAAACACAGCAAAATTTAATTTTTTTGCAATGTTTTTCCAATATCAGAATACACGGACAGTATCTAAAGCGTTTATGAAAACGCAGAAAATGCTATTGGGAAAAAAAAAACACTGCAAAATTAAATTTTTTTGTAATGTTTTTCCAATATCAGAATACACGGACAGTGTCTAAAGCGTGTATGTATGAACACGCAGAAAATGCTATTGGGGAAAAAAAAACACAGCAAAATTAAATTTTTTTGCAATGTTTTTCCAATATCAGAATACACGGATACTGTCTACAGCGTGTATGTATGAACACGCAGAAAATGCTATTGGGAAAAAAAAAAAACACTGCAAAATTAAATTTTTTTGCAATGTTTTTCCAATATCAGAATACACGTATAGTGTCTACAGCGTGTATGTATGAACACGCAGAAAATGCTATTGGGGAAAAAAAAAAAAGCAAAATTTTATTTTTTTGCAATGTTTTTCCAATAGCAGAATACACACAGACTATGGTGTATCTCTTAGTATATGCAGTGTTGGTCCTAATGGTGCACTGAGCTTGCAGGTAAAACTTTTATATTTTGTCTGGCACTGGCCTCATGGCACTGTTAAAAGACTGTGCACTGCACCTAACTAATTAGAAGAAAATTTAAGGAATGTGGACTGACTGACTGACTTTATCACACTAACTCCTAAAATCCTCTCTCTCAGCAGCACAGGAACCTGTCTATAGCAGACTGACGCTGTGTGCTGTGTGTCTGGACTATATATAGAGGCTGGGTCACATGCTGCACTGCCCAATCACAGCCATGCCATTAGTAGGCATGGCTGTGATGGCTTCTAAGGGCACACTAGTGAAACTAGCGTCGATTGGCTGCCCTGCAGCTGTTAAAAAGGCTCCAATACATCGCCGAACACCGGACCCGAACCCGAACTTTCAGCCAATAGTTCGGGTTCGGGTCCGGGTGCCGGACACCCAAAAGTCCGGTACGGACCCGAAATTTTACAGTTCGGGTTCGCTCAACCCTAGTCCTCGATCATATCTATGTACAGCCAGTGGATCTGCTGGCTGCAGTCCTGGACTCCCCGGTGGGACAGAAGAGCACGGTAAAGTGTCAGAAGGCAACAGGAGGGGGGCCTCCATCCGCCTCCTGTAAATTAGCCCCTAGGATCGCTTTTAGAAAAAAGTTAATCACCGGCTGAAAAAAAGATACTGGGATGATGCCTGTAGCTGCATGAATCATCATATAACTACCTAACCAGGAGCCTGATGAAGTCACATGGTTAGTGACGATACACGTGGGAAGAGTGAGGTGATGTCGCGGATGAGCTGCAAGGAGTAACGGCAAGTCTTTAATCAGTTTGTGCCAGATCCTACATTGGAATGCTATTTTACAGGCGTTTTTAATGTGAGTGTAGTACATAGTTTTAATAATATCTTTGGGGGTTTTACATACTACACTATGGTGTTTTTTCTGTGATTATGAGCTCTGTTTAGAGATTACCACAGGAATAGCCATGAGATTAACTGAATAAGGAGAGAGAAGATACCGAACAGTGACCATCCCTAGGGAGTCTACACATCTAACTACCCCTGACACTGGGGAACAGGTGTTCCTAGACCTATAATATAGGTCTAGGTAACAGGTATGGGGCCACTCTTATATTTTCACTAGCTGGTGGAGCACTGGAGAAGATACAACAAGCCCCTGCAGCACTGGGATTTGGGTTATAAACACCAGTAGAATGTTTGATGCAGAATATCACAGGTGAAGGCTATACCTAATGGTGGAATTCCTACTCAAAAAGGAGACACAGCGAGTGGAATATTTCACAGATTGAACACTTTTTTTTATACACTATTACCAAATAGTGTTGTTTGGACTTTGCAGCACTAGACATTTATGTTGAGAACTGCATGGCAAACAAAGGGGCGGCCATTTTCTAGTAGCCTTCCTGTTTACTCAATGGATGACTTATTGAAAATGTCCGCCACCTTTGTTTGCCATGCAATCCTCAACAAAATGGCTGCAGCACTAATCTGTTGCTACTATCCTATTTAATGACACCTCACGTTTTAGCTTTTATCCCCTGATGAAGTCATGTGACCCGTGACAATACGCATCGGGATTGGCTGACAGGTGCAACTGGAAGGGACGCTGGTGACGAGCTCAGCACTCATGGAGTTTTTACTTGCTTTACTACAAACAAATGTGAGTGTTACCTTTACTGTGTTTTTATGAAATAAAACCTTTTAAATGTAGCGCTACCCCCAGTTAAGAGAGCCGCTGGTTTGTTTTGGGTCCCTGAGTACAGCTCCACCAACCCCGGCAATTTGCTCTACCCGCTCTGGCACAGTTAGTCAAGGGGTATGAATCTATGCACATATAAACATCACTTATACTCTAAGTGTAATGGGTATGAACTCACAAGCAGACTGCTGAGATAAGAATAACTGGCTTTACTTTGTCAGTAAGGAAAAGAAATAGTAACATGCATTTAAACATATGACTTACAATACTTTAGCAGGTCCCTGCAATATGCACTTAAACATGTACACATATATGTATTAACTAGCAATGAGGAAACGGAGCGCCAAGTGTGGCGACCGTCTGCTATGCACCCCTGAGATGCAATAAATCTATCTGCGCCTACCTAATGGACCAGGCCTGATCCCTAACAATAGAGCTCAGTCCTTGTACAAGTACAGTGTTCTTCACCGGCAATAAATCTGTAGAGGTGGTGCACATGTAGCTTTAAATGGTGTATTTGTAATCCACAGAAAGTGACATTTGCTGCTCTGAGGTAAATTGTGCCTAGGCAGTTCAATAGGCATAAACGTGTGTATCAATGCAGGATGAGCCTTCCGGCTCTCTCACCAATCCTGGGGTACCGTCCTCAGCTCCGACCGACCGACTGTAGAGAAAAGTCTCCGCTCCGCTGCTGCAGACTCTGAGAGGTGAGAGTCTCTCTCCACCTGCTGCAAGGCCCAGGCTTCAGGCCTTCAGCAGTCCCGGTCCGCACAGGTGTCTCTCTCTCTCAGTGATGTCTGTGTCTGAGTCACCAGCCCAGTCAGAACAGGAAGAGGCGGTCTCCCCTCTTCCCTTTTATATCCTCCCCCAGCAGCCTCTCGGGCGGAAACAGACATCCTCCCGGGAGCCTGGGGAATTATGGGAATTGTAGTCTCTTCCCCTAAAAGGGGTATGACTCCGCTACACACTCCCCCCACTTTGAATCTTTGGTCCCCAAAGACATTGTTCAAACTACAAGCTTTCTTTGAGACAACACGTTCACATAATTCAGACAGAGGAGCTTCCCACCAATTAGCATGAGATGGGGAGCTGTCCTGTCTGCAGGTCACTTCAGTGTGGGCGACCTGTTTAACTGTGCCAGAGAGTGAGCTGGGGTTGCCCTCCACCAAATGAACAGTGGATGGGTCAGGGCGTTCAACACTTCTCCTTGCTGTGGTAACAGAGTCCTCTGAACTTTCCCCCATCTTGGGGTAAGTTAACTTCTTGGGAGGCTTCACAACTCTGCGAGCTCTCTGCTCTCTTGGAACTTCGTCAGGAACACATTCTGGCAACATCACTGGTTCTGGAACATCCACTTCTTCTTCCTCTGAGTAGAGACCAGGGATATCTTCCCAGCACTCAGGCACAACACTGAATGGCACAAACTCTGTGGCTTCTGGGTTCAATGTGCTATCTTCCACATCTCCAGTAGGTGGAAGATCTATGGCAGAATTTCCTGGAGTTGAGGAAGGCCATAGCCATTCAAGTTCTCCTCTTTCTCCCTCTGGTTGGGGGTCCTGTCCACCCCTAGCTTGGGATGTCTGAGACCTAGTATTAGGCCTGGGGGTATCCAGAATGGAAACAGATTCAGGTACGTCTCTTGCTGGAGGCATTCTGACTGCTTCAGTGAGTGGGAGCAAATGATTCCTATGCCAGGTCTTCAAAGGCCCCAACCTTCCTTCTGGTTTCAACTTGTAAACAGGCAATCCTGGAAGTTTTCTACAGATGATATATGGCTCTGATCTCCATCTATCCGCAATCTTGTGTTTTCCAGGGATCCCTAGATTTCGTAACAGTACACGGTCCCCAGGCTGTAGGTCCTGTACTCTCACCTTCAAATCAAAGTTCCTCTTATTTCGGGCCCCTCTCTGGTCAGAGGCCGCTTGAGCTTTTTCATAAGCTATCTTCAGACTGCGCCTCAGTCTGTCCACATATCCTTTGTGGGAGGCAGCAGAGGCATGGTCTAAGGATATGCCGAAGGCCAAATCCACTGGCAATCTTGCTTCTCTCCCAAACATAAGCCGGTAAGGGGAGAAACCTGTCACATCACTTGTGGTGCAGTTGTAGGCATGCACTAGAGCTGAAATGTGTTGACTCCAATGTTGCTTCTTCTCTGTTTCTAGAGTTCCCAACATGTTCAATAGTGTCCTGTTGAACCTTTCAGGCTGGGCATCACCTTGGGGGTGATATGGTGTAGTCCTAGTCTTCTCTACTCCCAGAGAATCTAGTAGCTTCCTGATCAGGCGACTCTCAAAGTCCCTTCCTTGGTCTGAATGGATTCTCTGTGGCAGTCCATAGTGAACAAAGTACTTCTCCAAAAGTACCTTGGCTACTGTAGAGGCCTTCTGGTCCTTGGTTGGGAAAGCCTGAGCATAACGGGTGAAATGGTCGGTTACCACCAGAACATTTCCCAATCCACTCAAATCGGGTTCGAGGCAGAGAAAATCAATGCATACCAGATCCATTGGGCCTTGACTCTGTAGGTGGCCCATTGGGGCAGCTTGATGGGGTAAAGTCTTTCTCTGAATGCATCTTGCACAGGAATGGCAATACTCCTCCACTTCGGCTCTCATGCAGGGCCAGTAAAACCGGTCTCTGATAAGTTGGAAGGTTCTCTCTGCTCCCAAGTGACCATGCTGGTCATGTAAGGCAATCAGCACAGTCTCTCGATGCTTCTCTGGGAGAAACAACTGCCACTTGTCTTCTGGGCCATCAGAGGGGCCCCTTCGGTAGACTACCCCCTGATGCACCTGCAGTTTGTCCAACTCTCTCCTCAGTAGGCGAGCTTCTTTAGAAGGGTGAAGTCGAAGTCCCTCTGGACTCTGGTCTTCCAGGGCTTCCAGGACCAATTTCCCCATGGGGTCTTCCAATTGGTCACACCTTAACTCCTTCTTGGACAGCTTCGGTAGACACTCTTCTTCTAGTTGAGTTACCCCACAGTAACACTTCGGGACTCCCACTGTGGTAACTCCTACCTCTTCAGCTCTGGATCCTCCTCTGGCTTGGAGTTCAGCCCCCTGACAAAGGGCTCGCACTCCATCTGGTGCCACTTGGGTCCAGTCTTCCCAGTCATCGACCATGACATGGGATCTTCGGGACAGGGCATCTGCATCCCTATTTCCAGCCCCTGGTCTGTACTTGAGGCTGAAATTGAATCCAGACAACGCCGCCAACCATCTGTGTCCAGTTGCATCCAGCTTGGCGGTGGTGAATAGATAGGTCAAGGGGTTGTTATCTGTCTTTACAGTAAACTCGGCCCCATACAAATAGTCTCTCAGTTTGTCAACAACTGCCCATTTGAGGGCTAAGAACTCCAACTTGTGGGTGGGATAGTTCTTCTCGGAGGGGGTCAGGCTCCGGCTCACATAGGCCACTGGTCGTAGCTGGTCTTCATACTTCTGGTAGAGTACTCCACCTAGGCCCTCATGGCTGGCATCAACATGTAGCTCATATGGTCTAGTGGGATCAGCGTAGGCCAAAACTGGGGCTGTAGTGAGACTTCTCTTCAAGGTTCTGAAAGCCTCTTCACACCTTGAGTTCCATTGGTCTTGGACCGACTCACCGGACCTCCTAGGCCCCAATCCATCTTCCTCTCCTTCTGTCTTGAGCAGCTCGTTTAGGGGTTTGGCAATGCGGGCAAACCCATCCACAAACCTGCGGTAGTAGGAGCAGAACCCCAAGAAAGACCGAAGTTCTGTAACTGTTGTGGGCCTTGGCCACGAAGTAACTGCCTCCAACTTCTCAGGGTCTGTGGCCACTCCTTTTTCAGACACTATGTGTCCCAGATAGTTCACAGAAGACTGATAGAACCGACACTTCTCTGGAGAAAGTTTGAGTCCCTCTTCACTGAGCCTCTTCAGTACTTTCTCCAATCTGGCTTCATGTTCTTCCAAAGTCTTTCCAAAGACAATGACATCGTCCAGGTACACAAGGACTTCTATGAGGTTCATGTCTCCAACTGTCCTTTCCATTAGGCGTTGAAACGTAGCAGGAGCTCCAGATAGGCCCTGAGGCATCCTGTTGAACTCAAAGAATCCTACTGGGGTTATGAAGGCAGTCTTTTCTCTATCTTCTGGATGCATGGGAATTTGGTAATACCCACTCTTGAGGTCCATCACACTGAACCACTTAGCTCCAGATAAACTCTGCAAGGCATCTTCTATCCTTGGCGTGGTGTACTGGTCAGGAATGGTCCTCCTGTTGAGAGTTCTGTAGTCAATGCAGAGCCTCAGTGACCCATTCTTCTTCCTGACTACCACTATTGGGGAGGCATAGGGGCTTCTGGACTCCCTAATCACTCCCGTCTTCTTCAGTTCCGCAAGCTGCTCCCTCAGATCCTCCAGATCTGCTAGCGGGACTCGTCTGACTCTTTCTCTGAATGGCTTGTCCTCTTGCATGCGGATTCGATGGGTGGCACTCCTCGCACACCCCACATCAAACTCATCTTTAGAGAAAATCTTCTCCCATCTGGTCAGCTGGGCCTTGGCTCTCTCTTTCCAAGCTCCAGGTAGGTTAGGGTTTTCCATGGAGAGTTTCTTCCAAACATCTTCTCCTTCACCCGTCCCCTTCACTTCTGACCAGCCAACTGGGACAGCAGGACTCACCTGTCCCAGAAGCATCCTGGCAGGGATCTCCACGGGCTGCTCCGTGGGGTTCCTCACACTGACAGGGACTCTTCCTCTTGCCTTCTTCAGGTCCTTCAATGAGATTACTTCTGGTATCACTTCCAGACCTGAGTGACCCTCCATTGGGTCAGGTTCCAACATTACAAAGGGGCCCGGCTGCTCCCAGGTAAGTTTCACCGTAGCTCTCATGCAGGTCACCTCTCCAGGCTGTAGCACTGCTCCTTCTTTTCCAAGCCTCCATACCCTTCCTATCCCCTCACTTGGGGTCTTCTGCTCTAGGACCAACCGCTGATAGGCTGCCTTCAGCATGGGATGGATCTTGGGAGGTGAAAGATTCTCTTTCTTCACCAGGGGGGTCAGAAGCCTTCTGACTAGATCCGTGTTTGTCCCTATGATCAGGGAGGTCTTGCTGGTTCCAGGCGGGCGAGGGCACACCACTGCCAGGGTGTCGAACACTTCAGCCTTTCCAGCCACGGATGGGTCAAAGGTCAACCGTATGGGTAGGTAGCCATCATAGGGGAAACTCTGCGTTCCCAGTCCCCTTATCTCCAACTCCTCTATCTTCTGTATTGGCAGATGACTCAGGTATCTGTCATAGAAGTCCCTGTACAATAGGGTCACTTGGGCTCCAGTATCTAGGAGGGCCTTCGTGTACACTCCTTCCACTTGGATGGGTACAGTAGGAGATGGACCAACTAGCTCTTCTGGGTAAGGCCGAGTTGATGCTGTCCTCTTCTTTGGACTCTTTTCTTTACCAGCACTGGATTTGCGCTTGATCCTTTCTTGAGCCTGGTATGCATTAATTTTCTCCCTCTTAGTGGGAGTGTGGACCCGTTGAGGGACATTGTTATCTCTCACTTTTAAGGGTTCTCGCTTGGGAGTGCTGTGTTCCTTCCGAGGGGTCTGCTCTCCTCGCTTTCTCTTCCTGTTGTGCTTCTTGGAGCTCACTGGAGGTGACGGGCACCCGGTTGACTCCTTCACCGGGGCCCTTTGGCGTTTCCCGCAGGCTGGCGGCTATCTGTTTTCTTCCTCTTGGGACTGGCACATACAGCTGCAATATGGCCCACTCCGCCACAGTTAAAACAGATCATCTCACCGTAGTCAGGTGGGGATGCTGGTTCTGAAACAGCTGGAAACAATTCCCCACTGCCTGTTTCTTTCTTGGGACTTGGCGTCTCTTTCGCCACTAGAGAGGTCAGTATCTCCATCATCTGGGACATCTGCAACTTCAGGGCATCTACCTCTGCGTCTCCTTCAGAGGTTAAGGCCGACCTGACCGTGGCCACTGGAAGTTTTGTAGACCCCATCACTTGCTTTTCCCGTTTCTCTTCCAACAGGGCCTCTTCTTCTCTGACCACTCGAATGAGATCGGGGTAGTCCAGGCTCTTCCCATCCTGCCGGGTGCGTAGAATTAGTGCGACAGGGTCTAGGGGTTGGGCTCCCCTGACCACCTGCTGGGCACGGGCTTCATCTACCTTCCCCGGATCTATCCCCTTCTTCAGGATAATCCTATGCAGGATCTTGTCTATGCGTCCCATATACTCTGACAGCTTCTCCCCTGTCTTCTGGTAACAGTGTTCCAGTTGATAGGTAAGTTCTGTGACTTTTTCTGTCCCACCAAACACACCTTCCAGGATGTCTATGTAGTCCTGGGCAGTGCAATCCTTTTTACTTGTCTTCAGATTGCGTATGGCCTCTAAGGCAGGTCCTTTTAGGCTCTCTACAATCCTTTGCTTCTTTCTGCCTTCTGAGACCTCCCATTCTTCTAAGGCCTGCGTGGCGCCATCTAACCACTCTTCAAATCCCTCTTCTCCCGAGGGCACAGGTGTCCTCCCTGAAAACATCCGGAGTTTCCTGTATCCCGACATCGGGTAATCCCCGGGGTCTCTTCTGCACTGAGTCACAATCTCCCCTAGGACAGCACACAGTTCTGCACTAAGAGTAGTTTGTGCGGGTGCGGGACTTTCCGCGCCCTTCTGCTCTTCCTCCTTTGGGGATAGCATGGCTTCCATAGGAGAACAGTCTCCCTTGCGCGGCAGCGCATGCAGCACTTGATAGGCCTGACCATTCGGTGCTTGTATGCTTTGGCTCCTGAACTGCTCTGGAGTCTCTTCCTGCCACTCTATTAAGGCATATGTATGCCCGGCATCATTTCTCATGTCCATTATCCATGGCTTTTGGCATGGGGATAGGGACATTATAAGCTGCTTGACTGCCTCTCTCTGCCATATCCCTGGCAGTTCAATGACTGATGCTGCGGCTGGGTCAGTGGCCCATAGTGTGTACCACTGTCCCACTTCTATCGGGTCCATGCCGGTACCTTCTGGCGGGTTTTCCCGCTGACTCAGGATCCCGGATTACGAGCCCCCACGTGTAGCGCTACCCCCAGTTAAGAGAGCCGCTGGTTTGTTTTGGGTCCCTGAGTACAGCTCCACCAACCCCCGGCAATTTGCTCTACCCGCTCTGGCACAGTTAGTCAAGGGGTATGTATCTATGCACATATAAACATCACTTATACTCTAAGTGTAATGGGTATGAACTCACAAGCAGACTGCTGAGATAAGAATAACTGGCTTTACTTTGTCAGTAAGGAAAAGAAATAGTAACATGCATTTAAACATATGACTTACAATACTTTAGCAGGTCCCTGCAATATGCACTTAAACATGTACACATATATGTATTAACTAGCAATGAGGAAACGGAGCGCCAAGTGTGGCGACCGTCTGCTATGCACCCCTGAGATGCAATAAATCTATCTGCGCCTACCTAATGGACCAGGCCTGATCCCTAACAATAGAGCTCAGTCCTTGTACAAGTACAGTGTTCTTCACCGGCAATAAATCTGTAGAGGTGGTGCACATGTAGCTTTAAATGGTGTATTTGTAATCCACAGAAAGTGACATTTGCTGCTCTGAGGTAAATTGTGCCTAGGCAGTTCAATAGGCATAAACGTGTGTATCAATGCAGGATGAGCCTTCCGGCTCTCTCACCAATCCTGGGGTACCGTCCTCAGCTCCGACCGACCGACTGTAGAGAAAAGTCTCCGCTCCGCTGCTGCAGACTCTGAGAGGTGAGAGTCTCTCTCCACCTGCTGCAAGGCCCAGGCTTCAGGCCTTCAGCAGTCCCGGTCCGCACAGGTGTCTCTCTCTCTCAGTGATGTCTGTGTCTGAGTCACCAGCCCAGTCAGAACAGGAAGAGGCGGTCTCCCCTCTTCCCTTTTATATCCTCCCCCAGCAGCCTCTCGGGCGGAAACAGACATCCTCCCGGGAGCCTGGGGAATTATGGGAATTGTAGTCTCTTCCCCTAAAAGGGGTATGACTCCGCTACATAAAAGATATACTACACTATCTGGGCATTCCTCTCCCTCCACCCCCCTTCTTTTTTACCCTGTCTGGGGTGTATGTGGAAGCGGAGTATATCAACCACTACCATTTTCTGGATTTATACAAGGAGAACCCACCCCCCAGGAGATAGGATCCACCAGACATCCATTACAGGACCCGCAGAGGAAATCAGACCATTGCTACATTTTAATGATGTTACCTTACGGCCGTAAGGTAAGAAGCTAACCCCATTAGAGGTGCCACTGCATGGAAAGAAGAGATACCCACCACACCTGCTTTATTTGCATAATATGGATTGGGACAATCACGTTTTATTTTTATTGATTTCTTAGAACACCATTATTATACTTTACATACCTTTCAAGCACTTTGTGATTTCATAGACTGTGTGGATAGAGTCACTTCGTATTTTGTGTATTGGGTATTGTGTATTGTGCACTGGACGTTTTATTTCACTATTGTGCTTTAAGAAGTTTATACAATGGTCATTGGATTTTCACTGCCATCTTGTGTTCATTTTGAGTAATACACTGTTGCATTTCAGAAGCTTTAGGTAGTTGATACCATTGTTTGTTTTCCAGCTGGTGTTCAAATTGTACTTGTATTTCAATATAGTTTTTGTAGTTTATTACTTAGTTTTCAACAGCGCAGCACCATTTACAGCATATTACAGTATAGACTACACATACACTATACACACAGTATTCTAAAAATATTTTCTGTGGACATGGAGCAAAATGCTCACTATATTTTTATACACTAATGCCGTGTACACACGATCGGAAATGCTGCCAGCAAAAGACCGATGTGGGCTTTTGATCGGAAATTGCGGAAATTGGAAAGTGCGACCGTGTGTGCCATCAGACTTTTGCTTACGGCATTTCCGCCAGCAAAAGATTGAGAGCAGGTTCTCTATTTTTCCGACGGAAAAAGTTCCTATCGGAAATGCCGTTCGTCTGTATGCAATTCCGATGCGCAAAATTCCGACGCATGCTCGGAAACAATTTGACGCATGCTCGGAAGCATTGAACTTAATTTTTTCGGCTCGTCGTAGTGTTGTACGTCACCGCGTTCTTGATGGTCGAAAGTTGAGATAACTTTTGTGTGACCGTGTGTATGCAAGCCATGCTTGAGCAGAATTCCATCTGAAAAACCATCCAAGTTTTTTTTCCGATGGAAAATCCGCTCGTGTGTTCGGGGCATTACAGTATGTTTCTAATGGAGATGCAATACAACCAGTGCCCACCCACAATCAAAATATACAATTTGTTGAATTGAACTGTATTTGCATTATGGAAGAGAGAACAGTTGTTTTATTACTGTAGGCCAGGGGCGGACTGACAAGTCGTGCCATTAGCAGTATTATTACCGGCATCGCGGCATGTAATACAGCAGCTTCATCGGCGACTGAGAGTAAAGTTAGGTTAAGACACCAGGACTGTGTCCCCCTGTGTATGCGCTCTCCCTCCAGTGTCCCTCTTTGTGAGTGTCCCCCTTTGTGAGTGTCCCCCTGTGTGTGTCCCTTTGTGAGTGTCCTCCTGTGTGTGTGCTCTCCCTCCAGTGTCCCCCTGTGTGTGTCCCTTTTGTGAGTGTCCTCCTGTGTGTGTGCTCTCCCTCCAGTGTCCCCGCTGTGTGTGTGTGCTCTCCCTCCAGTGTCCCCCTGTGTGTGTGTGCTCTCCCTCCAGTGGCCCCCCTGTGCGTGTGCTCTCCCTCCAGTGTCCCCCCTGTGTGTGCGCTCTCCCTCCAGTGTCCCCCTGTGTGTGCGCTCTCCCTCCAGTGTCCCCCTTTGTGAGTGTCCCCCTATGTGTGCGCTCTACCTCCAGTGTCCCCCTTTGTTAGTGTCCCCCTGTTTGTGTGCTCTCCCTTCAGTGCCCTCCTGTGTGTGTGTGCTCTCCCTCCAGTGTCCCCCTGTGTGTGTGCTCTCCCTCCAGTGTCCCCCTGTGTGTGTGCTCTCCCTCCAGTGTCCCCCTGTGTGTGGGCTCTCCCTCCAGTGTCCCCCTGTGTGTGTGCTCTCCCTCCAGTGTCCCCCTGTGTGTGGGCTCTCCCTCCAGTGTCCCCCTTTGTAAGTGTCCTCCTTTGTGAGTGTCCCCCTTTGTGAGTGTCCTCCTGTGTGTGTGCTCTCCCTCCAGTGTACCCCTGTGTGTGCGCTCTCCCTCCAGTGTCCCCCTGCGTGTGCGCTCTCCCTCCAGTGTCCCCCTGCGTGTGCGCTCTCCCTCCAGTGTCCCCCTGTGTGTGTGCTCTCCCTCCAGTGTCCCCCTGTGTGTGCGCTCTCCCTCCAGTGTCCCCCTGTGTGTGGGCTCTCCCTCCAGTGTCCCCCTGTGTGTGCGCTCTCCCTCCAGTGTCCCCCTGCGTGTGCGCTCTCCCTCCAGTGTCCCCCTGTGTGTGTGTGTGCTCTCCCTCCAGTGTCCCCCTGTGTGTGTGTGTGTGTGCTCTCCCTCCAGTGGCCCCCCTGTGCGTGTGCTCTCCCTCCAGTGGCCCCCCTGTGCGTGTGCTCTCCCTCCAGTGTCCCCCCTGTGTGTGCGCTCTCCCTCCAGTATCCCCCTGTGTGTGCGCTCTCCCTCCAGTGTCCCCCTTTGTGAGTGTCCCCCTGTTTGTGTGCTCTCCCTTCAGTGCCCTCCTGTGTGTGTGCTCTCCCTCCAGTGTCCCCCTGTGTGTGTGCTCTCCCTCCAGTGTCCCCCTGTGTGTGCGCTCTCCCTCCAGTGTCCCCCTGTGTGTGGGCTCTCCCTCCAGTGTCCCCCTGTGTGTGTGCTCTCCCTCCAGTGTCCCCCTGTGTGTGGGCTCTCCCTCCAGTGTCCCCCTGTGTGTGGGCTCTCCCTCCAGTGTCCCCCTGTGTGTGTGCTCTCCCTCCAGTGTCCCCCTGTGTGTGGGCTCTCCCTCCAGTGTCCCCCTGTGTGTGTGCTCTCCCTCCAGTGTCCCCCTGTGTGTGGGCTCTCCCTCCAGTGTCCCCCTTTGTAAGTGTCCTCCTTTGTGAGTGTCCTCCTGTGTGTGTGCTCTCCCTCCAGTGTACCCCTGTGTGTGCGCTCTCCCTCCAGTGTCCCCCTGCGTGGGCGCTCTCCCTCCAGTGTCCCCCTGCGTGTGCGCTCTCCCTCCAGTGTCCCCCTGCGTGTGCGCTCTCCCTCCAGTGTCCCCCCTGCGTGTGCGCTCTCCCTCCAGTGTCCCCCTGCGTGTGCGCTCTCCCTCCAGTGTCCCCCTGCCTGTGCGCTCTCCCTCCAGTGTCCCCATGCTTGTGCGCTCTCCCTCCAGTGTCCCCCTGCCTGTGCGCTCTCCCTCCAGTGTCCCCCTGCCTGTGCGCTCTCCCTCCAGTGTCCCCATGCTTGTGCGCTCTCCCTCCAGTGTCCCCCTGCGTGTGCGCTCTCCCTCCAGTGTCCCCCTGCGTGTGCGCTCTCCCTCCAGTGTCCCCATGCTTGTGCGCTCTCCCTCCAGTGTCCCCCTGCCTGTGCGCTCTCCCTCCAGTGTCCCCCTGCCTGTGCGCTCTCCCTCCAGTGTCCCCATGCTTGTGCGCTCTCCCTCCAGTGTCCCCCTGCCTGTGCGCTCTCCCTCCAGTGTCCCCCTGCCTGTGCGCTCTCCCTCCAGTGTCCCCCTGAGTGTGCGCTCTCCCTCCAGTGTCCCCCTGCCTGTGCGCTCTCCCTCCAGTGTCCCCCTGCCTGTGCGCTCTCCCTCCAGTGTCCCCATGCTTGTGCGCTCTCCCTCCAGTGTCCCCCTGCCTGTGCGCTCTCCCTCCAGTGTCCCCCTGCCTGTGCGCTCTCCCTCCAGTGTCCCCATGCTTGTGCGCTCTCCCTCCAGTGTCCCCCTGTGTGTGCACTCTCCCTCCAGTGTCCCCCTGTGTGTGTGCTCTCCCTCCAGTGTCCCCCTGTGTGTGCGCTGTCCCTCCAGTGTCCCCCTGTGTGTGGGCTCTCCCTCCAGCGTCCCCCTGTGTGTGTGCTCTCCCTCCAGTGTCCCCCTGCGTGTGCGCTCTCCCTCCAGTGTCCCCCTGCGTGTGCGCTCTCCCTCCAGTGTCCCCCTGCCTGTGCGCTCTCCCTCCAGTGTCCCCCTGTGTGTGCGCTCTCCCTCCAGTGTCCCCCTGTGTGTGTGCTCTCCCTCCAGTGTCCCCCTGTGTGTGCGCTCTACCTCCAGTGTCCCCCTGTGTGTGCGCTCTACCTCCAGTGTCCCCCTGTGTGTGCGCTCTCCCTCCAGTGTCCCCCTGTGTGTGGGCTCTCCCTCCAGTGTCCCCTTTTGTAAGTGTCCTCCTTTGTGAGTGTCCCCCTTTGTGAGTGTCCTCCTGTGTGTGTGCTCTCCCTTCAGTGTCCCCCTGTGTGTGTGTACTCTCCCTCCAGTGTCCCCCTGTGTGTGCGCTCTACCTTCAGTGTCCCCCTTTGTGAGTGTCCCCCTGTGTGTGTGCTCTCCCTCCAGTGTCCCCCTTTGTGAGTGTCCCCCTTTGTGAGTGTCCCCCTGTGTGTGTCCCCCTTTGTGAGTGTCCTCCTGTGTGTGCGCTCTCCCTCCAGTGTCCTCCTGTGTGTGCGCTCTCCCTCCAGTGTCCTCCTGTGTGTGCACTCTCCCTCCAGTGTCCTCCTGTGTGTGCGCTCTCCCTCCAGTGTCCTCCTGTGTGTGCGCTCTCCCTCCAGTGTCCTCCTGTGTGTGCGCTCTCCCTCCAGTGTCCTCCTGTGTGTGCGCTCTCCCTCCAGTGTCCTCCTGTGTGTGCGCTCTCCCTCCAGTGTCCTCCTGTGTGTGCGCTCTCCCTCCAGTGTCCTCCTGTGTGTGCGCTCTCCCTCCAGTGTCCTCCTGTGTGTGCGCTCTCCCTCCAGTGTCCTCCTGTGTTTCCTGTGTGTGTGCTCTCCCTCCAGTGTCCCCCCTGTGTGTGTGCTCTCCCTCCAGTGTCCCCCTGTTTGTGCTCTCCCCCCCCCAGTGTCCCCCTGTGTGCTCTCCCCCCCCACAGTGTCCCCCATTGTGCTCTCCCTCCCGAGTGTCCCCCTTTGTGTGTGCCCCCCCCCAGTGTCCACTCACCTGTCTGAAATCTTGCTCAATCAACATTTTTATATTGTTTTCTTTCATAAATACAAGAATTTTTTTAATTGTTTTTTCCACATATTCCACAGTATGGCGGTGAATGATGAGGTCAACCATATCCTCCACAGATTTATCTTTAACATCGCTTGTCAAAATTTTGTCTTTTTTTATAGTTGGTTCAAGGAAACAAAGCAAGTCTTTAAAGTGTTTTATGCCATCCTCTCCTAGTTTTTTCAAATGTTTCGCCAGGATGCTGCTTTTTATCCTTTTCATGCTGATGTTGGGCAGAGATTGTTTTGACTGTGAAGGTTCTGGAATAGACAAGTAGATATGAGAATCTGAATAAATACATAATAATATTTGTAATGCAGGCAGTAGATGCTGATAGATTGAATCCCCTCTGCCTCCAGCACCCCACATTTGTTTTCTATGTGCTCTCCTATACCGATTTTTACTATTACTTCTAGAGTAGTCTCACCCATCACATTGTAGATTCTGTAAAGTATATTGTCTCTATAAAAGAAACATTCACAAGCCCCACAAATGCAACAACAGCAGATTAGAACTGAGCCTTCTATTCATAACTCATGAATACATTTTTGATTGACAGACCTTTTAATAATATTCAAAATTAGACAATAAATCTGGATATTACTATTTGAAAAAAATCTGCATTACAAGATTAATTTACAAAAATTGAGGCTAATTTATGAACACAGCAGGAGACACTTTTCCTCCATCAGTCCTCCGTAAAAAGAAATAGTAAAAAGTAATGGAATTGATTGATTTAGAGAATTGCTCCACTTTTGCTTCGGTTTTCTAATGTGAATCAATTTGGAAGGTTTACCATACCAATATTATGTAGCGCCAACACTTTTTTTTTTGGTGTGCGCTATCTTGTAAATTAATTTTTTTCCCAAAACTGTAATGGAGTTTTGGGGTTAATTGTCCTAGGTTGCACTTTGGCATCAGTTTGGCTGGGCTGTACTGGAGTTCTGCCTGGTCATAGGTGAGGTGAGCACCTGAGACAGGCTGAGAACGCAGTCTGGTTGGACGCATTGGGTACCAATCTTTTCCCGGAGCCAATCAGTGGGCGCGTCTGGCCCCTCTGTGTATTCTGGGAAGGGGTTCTTAAGGTGCTGAAGTCACGTGATGTGGGGTTCAGTTGTTGGTTCTGGTTCCGGTCCGGACCAGCCCTGTGAGGGGTCTCGGTCCAGGAGTGTCTGCTAGCCCCGTAAGCCTGGTCATCCTAACCAGTCCCAGAGGCCCTCATGGTCTGGGGTGGGGATCCATCCGTTTCCGAGCCTCGGAACTGGCTAGTTCGAGGCCCAGTAACTGAAGGAGGATTCTGAAGTGTCCCGGTGTGCTCTCAGGATTAGAGAGGCCCATCACAGAGAGGGACAAGCGACCGGGGGAGGACTCTTCGGAGGAGAGCCATGAAGCTGGCTGCTCAGAAAGAGCCTGGGAGCTGAGATGTATGGACACTAGTTTAATCCGCATTTCCTACGGTATCGCCGGATCGGCTGAAAGATACAGGTACCATAGGGAAAGTTCCTAACCCATTCTTCAGGTAACAACCAAGTCTGTGGCAGAGACTTTTGCATGTTTATTTGCTAATTCCGAATCACTTGTTGGCTGCTAGATCTACAAAACAAGGGTTTATCCAACAGTGAAGTGTCCAGTTGCGAGTGGCTACTCCCTGGGCTAGGGAGACATTTATTTGGATGTCAGCAGTTCTACAGTGCCTGAGCTTTATCACCCGTACCCTCTATTCCCAACTTAGAGACTGTTTTATGTTTCAACGTTTTTTTTGCAACTAAAAATCCTCAAAGGGACTTTGAGTGTCAGTCTCAGGAATTACTGGGTACTAACCCTGGGAACCCCTAGATATGAACGACGAGCTACAAGGAGGAGGTAATCGGTAAGTCCAGAAAAATACTAGGTCGCTCCTCGGGGGTGAGGCTGTTACAATTATATGAAAGAAAAGTAAGGTCACAGTAAGGATAGTTATCAATACAAAGAAAAAAAAATTGACCAAAAGGTACATAGTGCTCAATTATAGGCTCTGAGTGCCAGCCATACTATTAATATGATTCTAAAGCTTGCAGGAGTTTTTCAATAAAATAACAAACGTTACCTACTCTGTGTAATGGTTTTGCACAGAGCAGCCCCGATCCGCCTCTTCTTGGATCCCCTAGGTTCTTCCCCCCCGCCGAGTTCCACCACAGTAAGCGGCTTGCTATGGAGGTACTTGTGCTTGCTAGACATGTGCAATTCTTTTTTTTTCGTTTTTCGTTTTTTTTCGTTATTTTCGTTCGTTCGTTTTCGTACGAATAAACGAATGATTCGCTAAAATTTTTTACGAATAACGAATCGCTCAAATCGAACGAATCCGATTAACGAATCATTCGAATCGAACGAATCCGAAAAACAACGAAAATCCGAAAAAAACTAATTAGAAACAACGAATGTACGAATGAAGAAAATCCGGAAAACGAAACGTACATTCGTACCTTTTTTTTTTTTGTTGAATTGGTAATTTTCCGTGTCTCTTACAATGGCGCTGCTTAACGTGCCTCGAATGGATTAAACGAAAAAATTTGTAAATTCGTAACTTTTTTTTTTTTTTGATTCGTAATTTTCCGTGTCTCTTACAATGGCGTTGCTTAACGTGCCTCGAATGGATTAAACGAAAAAATTCGTAAATTCGTAACTTTTTTTTTTTGATTCGTAATTTTCCGTGTCTCTTACAATGGCGTTGCTTAACGTGCTTCGAATGGATTGAACGAAAAAATTTGTACGTAACTTTTTTTTTCGATTCGTAATTTTCTGTGTCTCTTAAAATATAATAATAGCATACACATTACAAAAAAAAATGTTGAATTATGCTCCGATTACGAATGTTACGAATGTTACGAATGTTACGAATGTACGAATAAATACGAATGCGTCCGAATTTCGAATAAACGAAAATTAAACTAACGAAAAAACGAATCAACGAAAAAATAACTCTAATGCCGCGTACACACGAAGGGACAATCCCGCGGGATTATCCTCTGGACTGAAGTCCAGCGGATAATCCCCTCGTGTGTGGGCGCCGGCGGACTTTTTGGCGCCAAAGTACGGCGGACTAAAGTTTGAAGTTTTGTTTTCAAATTATCCGCTGGACTTGGCAGTCCAGCGGATAATCCCGCCGTTAGTGGGCAAGTCCGCGGGACTTTTGAAATGAACGGACTTGCCGCTCATCGGCAAGTCCGTTCATTTAGCACGTGACTTCAGGTTACGTAGCTAGCGTAGGCAGTAAATGCCGCCGCGCTAGCTCCGTGACCTGGCATGGATTTAAAGGGACTCCCCACGCCGAAAAAACGGCGTGGGGGTTCCCCCCAAATCCATGTCAGACCCTCATCCGAGCACGCAGCCTGGCAGGCCAGGAAAGGGGTGGGGACGAACGAGCGCCCCCCTCCTGAGCCGTACCAGGCCGCGTGCCCTCAACATGGGGGGTGCCCTGGGGAAAGGGGGGCCGTGCGGCCCCCCCACCCCAAAGCACCTTGTCCCCATGTTGATGAGGACAAGGGCCTCTTCCCGACAACCCTGGCCGTTGGTTGTCGGGGTCTGCGGGCGGGGGCTTATCGGAATCTGGGAGCCCCCTTTAATAAGGGGCCCCCCAGATACCGGCCCCCCACCCTATGTGAATGAGTATGGGGTACGATGTACCCCTACCCATTCACCTAAGGTGTAAAATGTAAAGTAAAAAAAAACCACCCACACTTTTGAAAAAATAGTTTATTGCACTGCTCCGGGGGTCTTCTTCCGTCTTGGGGGTCTTCTCGCCGGACTCCCCCGCCATTTACCAAGCTCTTTTACCGAGCGGGGGAAGTCCGGCTACCTTCTTCGTCGTCGCCGCCGTCTGGGGGTCTCGATCCGCCTTCGGGGGTCTTCTTCCGTCTTGGGGGTCTTCTCGCCGGACTCCTCCGCTCTCTTCTGCTCTTTTACCTAGCTCTTTCACGAGCGAGGGGAGTCCGGCTACCTTCTTCGTCGTCGCCGCCGTCGTCTGGGGGTCTCGATCCGCCTTCGGGGGTCTTCCGGGGTTCTCTTCTGTTCTTGCGGCGGTCGTCGTCTTCCGCGCCGCCGGCGCCTTCTCCTTCTTCTTGTCCTTCTTGTTCTTCTTCTTCTTCCGATGTTGACCCGTCGCTGTCTCTGCCCGGAATGCCTGTGCCGATCTGCGCTCGGACTTATATAGGGACATGGGGGACAGGGTCACATGTTCATGTCACATGGTGACCCCGCCCCCTTGCGATGTCACAGTCCCAGCATCCTCCGGGACTGTGACAACACAAGGGGGCGGGGTCACCATGTGACATGTGCATGTGACCCTGTCCCCCATGTCCCTATATAAGTCCGAGCGCAGATCGGCACAGGCATTCCGGGCAGAGACAGCGACGGGTCAACATCGGAAGAAGAAGAAGAACAAGAAGGACAAGAAGAAGGAGAAGGCGCCGGCGGCGCGGAAGACGACGACCGCCGCAAGAACAGAAGAGACCCCCGGAAGACCCCCGAAGGCGGATCGAGACCCCCAGACGACGGCGGCGACGACGAAGAAGGTAGCCGGACTCCCCTCGCTCGTGAAAGAGCTAGGTAAAAGAGCAGAAGAGAGCGGAGGAGTCCGGCGAGAAGACCCCCAAGACGGAAGAAGACCCCCGGAGCAGTGCAATAAACTATTTTTTCAAAAGTGTGGGTGTTTTTTTTTACTTTACATTTTACACCTTAGGTGAATGGGTAGGGGTACATCGTACCCCATACTCATTCACATAGGGTGGGGGGCCGGTATCTGGGGGGCCCCTTATTAAAGGGGGCTCCCAGATTCCGATAAGCCCCCGCCCGCAGACCACGACAACCAACGGCCAGGGTTGTCGGGAAGAGGCCCTTGTCCTCATCAACATGGGGACAAGGTGCTTTGGGGTGGGGGGGCCGCACGGCCCCCCTTTCCCCAGGGCACCCCCCATGTTGAGGGCACGCGGCCTGGTACGGCTCAGGAGGGGGGGGGCGCTCGTTCGTCCCCACCCCTTTCCTGGCCTGCCAGGCTGCGTGCTCGGATGAGGGTCTGACATGGATTTGGGGGGAACCCCCACGCCGTTTTTTTTTCGGCGTGGGGATTCCCTTTAAATCCATGCCAGCTTGCGGAACTAGCGCGGCGGCATTTACTGCCTACGCTAGCTACGTAACCTGAAGTTACGTTCGAAATGAACGGACTGCTCCGTGTGTGGGCAAGTCCGTTCATTTTCAAAAGTCCCGCGGACTTTTGGCCGGCGGATTATCCGCTGGAGAAGTCCGTGCGTGTGTGGGCAAGTCCACACCCTCGGAAAGTCCAGCGGACCTAGCCGGAAAGTCCCGCGGGATTGTCCGCTGGACTAGGTCCGCCGGCAAAAGTCCCTACGTGTGTACGAGGCATTACGAATGTACGAATCGTTACGAATACGAACACTGACGACTTACGAATTTACGAATCGTTACGAATCAACGGAAACGAAAAAAAAGAAACAAAAAAAAAAGATTTTTTTCGGAAACGAAAAGACGAAACTAAAATAAACACATTTTTTTGTTGTGCACATGTCTAGTGCTTGCTCACTCCTGAGCCTTTCCTGCATGTCTATAAGACACGCACAGCATGGCTCAGCCCCACCCCCCATTCCTTCCTCACTGGCTGTGAGTGACAGCAGCAGGAGCCAATGGCTCCTGCTGCTGTGTCTCAGCCAACCAACCCTGGCATTTCTTATGATCAGCATATTTGTACACATGTACACATTAATTGTAATAGAGTGTTTAGCTTTGTTCCAGATGTCTCTGGCAGCAAATGCCCTGTGACCATCATAAATGGGTCTTACCATTGGAGGATATATGGGAAGGAGATACTCCAAATTGCTTGTTTGAAGTTGTACCAAATAAGTTCTTTGTAATATTGCCTTTTTCTGGATTGACTTGTGGTTGTGGTTCTGCAGAGCACAGAAAAGAGATGTGTAGTGATTAAACTGCAAATAGATACCGTATATACTCGAGTATAAGCTGAGTTTTCAGCACATTTGTTTGTGCTGAAAATGCCCCCCTCGGCTTATACTCGAGTCAAGCACTTTTCTGCAGCAGAGAATGACATTTTCCGACCCGAATTTGGGGCCTCTGTATCTCGGGGCCACTTGGTGCTAGGAACCCCAAATTTGGTGTACAAACCCAGTGGAACTAGCACTACAACATACCCATTAGGGGTTCCTAGCAGCAAGTGGCCCTGAGATACAGGGCCCCAAAGTTGGTCAACTGTGTCCATCTGCAGCAATGTCATTTCGGGACCCTTTGGCTGCAGATAGGGGGCCTCTAGGAACCCTTAACTACCAAGTTTGAAGTTGGGGGGACCTATGGCTGCAAATGGGCACAGTAAGGCTGCAAATGGGCATTGTTGACCCTCTTTTACACTTACAGTAGCTGCGCTTCTCTCCCCCTAGGCTTATATTCGATTCAATACGTTTTCCCAGTTTTTTGTGGTAAAATTGGTGCCTCGGCTTATATTCAGGTCGGCTTATACTCGAGTATATACAGTATATCATTTTTTTTCCATAAAGTGTTTATTGAAAGTAAAATAGGACAAGCAAAGTATGATACAATACAGAAACACTGAATATAGAGCATTATATGTATATCGTTATCTTCACTAACTGGATCAATGAACAAGATGGTTACACATTTAATATAGTTACAGAAAAAAAAACATTTGTATAGGTACTTTAACAGAGATAAGCACATGACAAAACAGGTATCATTAGAGGAGACGTAGTTTAGGCAAATCACAAAGGAAAAAAAAAAAGAAAGAATAAACCCCACCTAAGACAGGGTTACTCCACTTAATGTGATGTCAGAAGGGGGCGGTGCAACCAGGTGACGTAGCTGTGTGGCCCTGCCCCTTGCCTATATAAGAACTGTTAAAGCGAAGAGTGGGCAGTCGGCGGGTAGCCTCCCAGGAGGCGGAGCGTTTTTTTTTTTTTTCGGCGGGCGTCGTGATTGTCAAAGGATACATCGAGGGCCACATTTTTTTGTTATTTTTTTAAATAAAGGACTTGTCAAAAACTGTCACTTGTGGGTTTTACTTTTTGACACTTTTTTTGTGAATGGGTTGGGATAACCGATACCAATTCACATTGGAGGGGGGAGACCAATTCACATTTTTGATAAGGAAAAATTGTCATTTAAAACTGATCGCGGCTGTAATGAATTGTCGGGTCTCGGCAATGCAGATAAAACTCATTGAAAAAAAGAGCATGGGTTCCCCCCCAGTCCATTACCAAGCCCTTTGGGTCTGGTATGAATATTAAGGAGAACCCCAAACCAAAATGTAAAATAAAATTGCGTGGGGGTCCCCCTAAAATCCATACCAGGCCCTTCAGGTCTGATATGGAAATTAATAGGAACCCTGCGCCAAATAAAAAAAAATGGCATAGGGGTCCCTCCCAAAATCCATACCAGACCCTTCAGGTCTGGTATGGGTTTTAAGGGGAACCCTGCACCATTTTTTTAAAAATGACGTAGGGGTCCAAAATCCATACCACACCCTTATCCGAGCACGCAACCTGGCAGGCCACAGGAAAAGAGGGGGGATGAGAGAGCGCCCCCCCGAACCGTACCAGGCCACATGCCCTCAACATGGGGAAGGTGCTTTGGGGTCTGGACTAGAGATGGCGTGGTCGGTTCACGGCGAACTTTGCTCGTTCGCGATTTGCCAAACTGGCGGACATATGGCGCTGTTCGCGGCCGTCATATTCTTTTACATTGTGAAGAACTTTGACCCATGACACATCCATCATGTGGTACAGGACAGCTAATTGAGACATTTCAGCACATGGACATACCCCCTACCTTATAAATAGACCTGATCTGGCTGCCATTTTACATTCTGTCTTTTGTCAGTGTAGGGAGAGAGGTTGCTGTGTGGAGCAGGGACAGTCTGTAATCACTAGCTATTAGGTCCACAAAAGTCCTTTTAAGGACTGGTATAGGTGTGCAGTATATAGGGGTGTAATACACTTATAATATACTTTCAAATATAGAAAGCATATTATAGTGCATTTCTACTGTGCAGCATTGTGACTGCTGAGCGGTTCTGCAGCTCTTTTTTCAGTGTAGGGAGAGGTTGCTGTATGTCGCAGGGACAGATTGTAGCGACACAAATCGCTAATGAATATAGGTCCACAAAAGTCCTTTTAAGGACTGGTATAGGTGTACTATTTGGTGCGCAGTATATAGGGGTGTAGTACACGTATAAAATACTTTCAAATATAGAAAGCATAGTATAGTGCATTTCTACTGTGCAGCATTGTGACTGCTGAGCGGTTCTGCAGCGATACTACAAAGAGTAACAAACGCAATTAGAAAAAAGTATTATAACTGGTGTGATAGACCAGTGGCCCCCCAAAACCACAGATTGAAGCAGGGTATTATATACCTTCTTCCACATATACTGCACTTCTCTAGAGACTTTTGTCACAGGGTCATTTAAAAAATGACAGGCAGAGGAAGAGGCAGGCCCTTCTGCAGGGGTGGTAGGGGTAGGGCAGGAGCACCAGGCTTGAGCCAAAGTGGGAAGTTGCAGAAGGTGCGTTCGATTAAAAAAAAAGAATGCTTGTCGTTGTCGATCCCAGATCCATGTTGTGGGACTATGTGTGCATAGCTAGTAAGTATTTTGTGGCTGCAAATATGACCTGGAGGTTTTTAATGTTCGCCTGCCATTAAAATTAATGGGGCCCGCTGCGAACCTGCGGTTTGCAAACATTTGGGCGCTTTCGCGAACCGTCCCGTCAGATGTTCGTCCATCACAAGTCTGGACCCCAAAGCACCTTGTCCCCCTGTTGATGGGGACAAGGGCCTTATCCCCACAACCCTTGCCGGGTGGTTGTGGGGATATTCGGGCGGGGGGCTTATCGGAATCTGGAAGACCCCTTTTAACAAGGGGACCCCCAGATCCCGGCCTCCCCCCTGTGTGAATTGGTAAATCATATCCCTACCATTTCACAAAAAAAGTGTCAAAAATTGTAAAAAAGACAAGAGACAGTTTGGGAAAAGTCCTTTATTAAAAAATAAAAAAATAAAAATGTCCGTCGATGTAAGTTTACGCCGCATAACGGACAGAAAAAGAAAAAAAAATCTCAATTTTTTGCTCCCCAAAGCATTATTTCCAAAATAAAGAAAGTTTGCAGGGAAAATGTAATTTTTATTCATTAGTAGATGTGTGCACTGCCGTAAAATGTGTGTTTGTATAATTTCTGCTGCTGTGTCTCAGCCAATCAACCCTGGCGTTTCTTATGATCAGCATATTTCTACACATGTACACATAAATGTAATAGAGTGTTTGTGACCATCATAAAAGAGAGTCCCGGAGCAGAAGGAGAGAAAAGCATTGGCGTAGGGACTGCATGACAGGTGGGGACAGCACAGTCATGGTTGTGGAGAGAAAAAGTTGTCCCCTTTAAGAAAAGGGGAGGGGCTGAAGCAGGGGAGGCGCTTGGTTAGGAAGTTAGGAAGAAGAAATGTGAGTGAGGTCATCAGTGAGCGACGGAGGAGAAGATTGAACTTGTGGGTTCTAATCCAGTTCAGAACACATTTTCACATCTTTAAGCAGCAGCAGCAGCAGCACAGGGGAGAGGGGGAAAAAACATCCACCCCCCCCCCCCCCCCAGTGTTCAGCAACCACAGGGATCCATGAATGGGGGACTTCAGAAGGACACAGCACAGAGGCAGGAGCGCAGGGATGGGGGAGCCCAGCACAGCACATGGCTCTGCCCCCCCCCCCACTCGTCACAGAGGCCAGGAGCATATGGCCAGGGCTGCGTGAGAAGGTCAGAGCAGCCAGTCGGCACATCGAAGGTAAGCCATGTCTCTGAATGTGGGCTAGGCAGTCGGGGTGGCCAGACCGGAGGGAGGACCAAGAGGAGCGTTGTGTCGGTGGTGAGCGGGGACGGAGAGCGAGCAACGGATGCCCAGACCGGGAGAAGGACCGGGAGCCCAATCAATGCAGGCAGCAAGCTGGTCTGGAGTGACAGGATGGAGAGATGGATGGGAACAGCAACGCAGACCCCCCGTCGACCGAAGCAGGACCCGATGGTGTACAGCCAGTGGTCGTTCGTCCAGAGATCAGCGACAGACCGGAGGGAGAACTGTCCGGGTCGGAGAGGGACGAGGACCAGGGACATCCGGCAGCGGTGGATTTCAGAGTGGCGGCTGGTGGGCCCAGCCCCAGGCAGCCTGGTGAGTGCAATTTTTCTTTATATGTTTCTTCTTTATAAAAACTAGGGGTAGATCAGGGTAGAAAGCAGGGTCCCAGGGCGAGGGTAGCAAGGGCAAGCAGTAATAGGCCCCATGCAGAACAGCCCAGGCACCACATACGGAAGGAGCGGGCCACGGCGGCTATAGTCCAGGTTACAAGCTATTCGCCAGCAATGTCAGCGGGTAGTCGAACCGCCCCATGTACAGGCCAGCGTTTCGGCTCCTGATAGCCAGAAAAAGCGTGAGTAAGCGTATTCGGTCAGAATGGCGGCCCCCGCAAAATGAGAGGTTTAGGTCGATTGCTAGGGCCCCCTGGGGGGACCATCTTAAAACGAAGGTGGAAGGAAAAGTATAAAAAAGGGAATATGTGGAGATCTTTACATTATGGCCGCTAGAGAAATTCATTCTGGGCGGCTTGAAGCTGGAAGAAGGGAAAAGCAAGACGAGAAAAACGCAGATCTGCTGATTCCTCATACCTTTTCAAACTGGTTACAGGCGTTCGCCATCTTGGCAAGTGAACACTGCTTGACGTTTTGTATATCTAGAAGCTATTGGCGTGGGTATGGCGGCACGACGGACAGTTTCGACAACGTATGGCCGTCCGACAGTCACGGCGCCGGTATCACAAGGATATTATCATGTGGGTGAGGCTTATGACAGCGTAGCAGGCCCCTAATATGTTTCAGGCAGGGGCGGAGGTACCGCATCCTCGGTACAGCTGACCGAAAAAAGAGAAGTTTGGGGGTGGGCTTTGCTTCAAATACACGCGTTCTGGCCGGGGGTTATCCCATGCACTTGTACAGGGGCGGGATTCTTCCTTTCCTCAGTTGGTACCCCCGACCAAAAAAGCGGCTCGGTTGTGGGAATCTGGTTTCTCGAGCGGTTTCAAATTACGTTCGGCCCAGTTGTGTCCGACCGCGGTTGCTGATAAACTTTGAAAGAGGGAGTCTTGGTAGGATGTCCCCCCCCCCCCCCTTTTTCATAAGGTTCCGCTTCCAGACCTGGTGGTCTCTCCATTTGGAGTAGTATTTCCTTGAATAGAGCCAAACAAGTTCAGATTGATTCACCACCTTTCCTTCCCGTAGGTTGATTAGTGATTTGTTTAATCCAAAGGGGTTTTGAGGTAACATATAATTGTTGGGTGCAGCGATATCATGGGTGGGTCACCAGGGTAAAAAGGCAGATATTGAATCTGTTTCTGGCTTTCGCCAGTTCATCCAGACAGTTGCCGTCTGCTAGGCTGCACATGGAATGTGGCATATTATGGGGATCGTTGTCTCCCGATGGGATGCTCTATCTCATGCGCTTTCTTTGAACCGTTCAGCTCCTTTTGGAATAGGTAGTACAGGACGTATCCGAGGTTAACTCGGTTATTTACGATCGGGATGTCTTCAGATGCGTTAGCCTACTGGGTCTCAACGTTTGCGCCGTCTCGTTTGGGACATTGCAACGTACAGCAGAAAATGTCGGGGTCCGCTAGGCAAGGAAACAACAGAGGGCCCCACGTCTACCATTATTCCTGGGAATTGAAGTGGATTTGATTGGACTGGAATGGCAATGGCGGACGGACAAACGGGAAAATCTCAAGGCAGAAGTCATGGGGAGCATTGCTAGGCGCATTTGACAGTTTTCCTCAGTTACAAGTGTAGGGAGCTAATTTGGCTTGCCATTTAATTCCCTGGGGCGCGGTTTTGCCGCCGGCTGCCGGCAGCATCCGAGATAATCAAGTCCCCTTGTGACTTTGTCAGTCTCAACAGGGAGGTCCTGCGGGGTAGTAGGGCTTCCTGGAGTCGAATGGGTGCGCTCACGAAGTCTGGGCCCGTCAGTATGGCGAGTTAGATTGTTCACGGACGCCGCAGGCTCTACGGGCTATGGGGGCCTTCGTTTAAAAAAAATGGTAGCGCTGCCTTTCGTCCCCCAGGCCAGTTTCTTGAAGAACTTATTAACATGGAATTGTTGCGGACCATAGTAGTAAAGAATATTTGGAGGGAATCCTTACGGAACTTAACGGTGCGTCGCATTTGTCCAGGTGTATCCGCTGGTCGTCGGCATCCATTACGGTGGTCCAGGGGTTGAGACATTTGGTATTGTGATGTTTGCAATTGAACGCCGTTGTTTACGCTGTACACTTACCAGGGATGGATAACACCTTGGCGGGTGCTTTGTCTCGTTTTTAGCGGGTCAGGAGCCAGGAGTCGGCACCGGTCACGGAACTAAACGAGTCACCTGTCCTGAATTTGGTGGAACATGGCCTTAGGGATTGCAGCACGGGGGAGTCATCACTCCATAGTACGACAAATTGTGGTGGTCTGCTACATGGCAGGGCAGGTATGCAGCAGGCTGGTACAGGCTTGGTGCCGCCTCCAAGGGTCCAGATCCAGCCCACGCAGGTCTTGTTTTTTATTACCACGGGATTTGAGAGAGGTACCTTGGCAGCTGCCATCAATCGGATGTTGGCAGGCTTGGCCTTTCTTTTTCAATGTACTTTGGCCCAATTGACATTGGTTTGTTACACGGCCTATTTTCGTAGCTGGGCGACATTTGTGGTTTGGGGCATGAATGTGCCCTACTTCGCCGGCCTTTGCGCTGGCTTTCTTTGGGCATTACCAATAAGCGAGCTGTCAGCCCTTCGGAATGGTCTCGAAAGGGGGGCTGCTGGTGGGGGGTTATTTGCGAGATTCGGTCGGAATGTGGGTAAGACGGTCGAAAACCGATCGGACCAGTAAGGACATGCGACTGGAAGAGTGCAGGATTACGGAGTCACAAAATGGTCCGGTAGGGGGAGCGTAATCCTTACGTGACATGCGGCCTGGGTTCACAGGCCTCTTTTAGGCTACATAGCCATGGGTTGTCATTTGCCGTGCTGCCAGGAAAGTTTGACAGCGGTGGCTTCCATCCAAAAGTTATGCCTCTCATTCTTTATCAAATGGTGTGGAGGCTTCCAGGGTCGGTCTCAGTGATGATACAGATAAACGCATTGGTAGGTGGGACTCGGACATATTGGGTTTTTACGTTCACCCACATGGGTTGCAGCGTCGGGTCAAAGAGGTTTTGTTGTTTCGGGTTTTATGTTAGTGTTAATATGGGGGAATTTACGGTTTTGTGCTGTAATTTTTCCTTTTTATAGGTGGATAAGTTGGCCTAGGGTGTATCCCGGTTTACTCATATGTTTAATGGGGTGGGCCAGAAGAGCTGATGTTCAGACCGACGGCAGGCAGTTGGGCATCCCCTGTCAGGAAGCTCAGCCGGGAGGGTCATTGTTTGGTCAGATATGGTGTATGTCTTGGACAGCACAAAAAAAAAAAAAAGGTTGATTGGACCCGTGGGAAAGAAAACTTGGAAGGGAATAAGTGTGTGTTCAGGAACGGGGGTGTGGTTATAAGTCACAGAGAGCTGGAGATGGATTTAAGGAGGTATCTTGGGAGCGGTGGGGTGCACCTTGAAGAAGTGGGAATCGATCTTTGGGCTCGAGGTTGCGGGAATGCATACAGCGAGCAATGAGGATGTGGGGGTGCACGCAAGGGTAAGGTTTTACCCCTTTCGTGCTGTGGCAGTGGTTGGGTCTTTGGAGGAAGAGAATATGGTAGTTATATGCATATATAACATGGTTGGTACCCATCTGTGGGATGGGGGTTAACATGGTTGGTACCCATCTGTGGTATGGGGGATAACATGGTTGGTACCCATCTGTGCAATGGGGGTTAACATGGTTGGTACCCATCTGTGGGATGGGGTTAACATGGTTGGTACCCATCTGTGGGATGGGGTTAACATGGTTGGTACCCATCTGTGGATGGGGGTTATCAGGTACCTTCCGGTTAACGAGGGGTTAACCAGGAAGGGGTTAAAGGTAGGTCACTGCGAAAGTTGAGTACTGTCTCCGGGTATGGGGGCTTGCGACCAGAGGCCTAAAGTTTAAAGAAGTTTGGCGCAGTGACCAGTGGGGTGGGGTTCCCCGAGAAGACCCCAAAAGTACATAAAGTTATGAGTTATTTAAAATGTTTTTTATTTAATTTTAAGGTAATTGTTAATAAAAGGCCGTCAAGGCCATTTACTCCAAAATCTTGTCATGTCATTTGTGAGGGGATTTGGAGGGGTTAGATATTATGTTTAATGGATGGCTTAAGGGACTGTGGGTTAGGTCCTTCACATGTCATGGGTCTTACCATTGGAAGGAGATACCATATGGGAAGGAGATACTCCAAATTGCTTGTTTGAAGTTGTACCAAATAAGTTCTTTGTAATATTGCCTTGTTCTGGATTGACTTGTGGTTGTGGTTCTGCAGAGCAGAGAAAAGACACGTGTAGTGATTAAGCTGCAAATATATATTTTTTCCATAAAATGTTTATCGAAAGTAAAAGAGGACAAGCAAAATATGATACAATACAGAAACACTGAATATAGAGCATTATATGTATATCGTTATCTTCACTAACTACATCAATGAACAAGAGGGGTACATATTAAATATAGTTACAGAACAAAAAACATTTGTATAGATAATTTAACAGAGATAAGCACATGACAAAACAGGAATCATTAGAGGAGACGTAATTTAGCAAAATCACAAAGGAAAAAAAAAGTAAAGAAAGAATAAACCCCACCTAAGACAGGGTTACTCCACTTAATGTGATGTCAAAAGGGAGCGGTGCAACCAGGTGACGTAGCTGTGTGGCCCCTGCACCTTGCCTATATAAGAACTGTCAAAGCGAAGAGTGGGCAGTCGGCGGGTAGCCTCCCTCCCAGGAGGCGGAGCGGTTTTTGCTTTTTTTTCGGCAGGCGTCGTGATTGTCAAAGGATACATCGAGGGCCACATTTTTTTGTTATTTTTTAAAATAAAGGACTTGTCAAAAACTGTCACTTGTGGGTTTTACTTTTTGACACTTTTTTTGTGAATGGGTTGGGATAACCGATACCAATTCACATTGGAGGGGGGAGACCAATTCACATTTTTGATAAGGAAAAATTGTCATTTAAAACTGATCGCGGCTGTAATGAATTGTCGGGTCTCGGCAACTAATTGAAAAAAATAGCATGGGTTCCCCCCCAGTCCATTACCAAGCCCTTTGGGTCTGGTATGAATATTAAGGGGAACCCCCAAACCAAAATGTAAAATAAAATTGCGTGGGGGTCCCCCTAAAATCCATACCAGGCCCTTCAGGTCTGATATGGAAATTAATAGGAACCCTGCGCCAAATTAAAAAAAAATTACATAGGGGTCCCTCCCAAAATCCATACCAGACCCTTCAGGTCTGGTATGGATTTTAAGGGGAACCCAGCACCAACATTTTTTTAAAAATGACGTAGGGGTCCAAAATCCATACCAGACCCTTATCCGAGCACGCAACCTGGCAGGCCACAGGAAAAGAGGGGGGGATGAAAGAGCGCCCCCCCCCCCGAACCGTACCAGGCCACATGCCCTCAACATGGGGAGGGTGCTTTGGGGTCTGGACTAGAGATGGCGCGGTCGGTTCGCGGCAAACTTTGCTCGTTCGCGATTCGCCAAACCGGCGGACATATGGCGCTGTTTGCGGCCGTCATATTCTTTTACATTGTGAAGAACTTTGACCCATGACACATCCATCATGTGGTACAGGACAGCTAATTGAGACATTTCAGCACATGGACATACCCCCTACCTTATAAATAGACCTGATCTGGCTGCCATTTTACATTCTGTCTTTTGTCAGTGTAGGGAGAGAGGTTGCTGTGTCGAGCAGGGACAGTCTGTAATCACTAGCTATTAGGTCCACAAAAGTCCTTTTAAGGACTGGTATAGGTGTAAAGTATATAGGGGTGTAATACACTTATAATATACTTTCAAATATAGAAAGCATATTATAGTTCATTTCTATTGTGCAGCATTGTGACTGCAGTGCTGAGCAATTCTGCAGCTGTCTTTTGTCAGTGTAGGGAGAGGTTTCTGTGTGGCGCAGGGACAGTCTGTAATCACTAGCTATTAGGTCCACAAAAGTAATTTTAAGGACTGGTATAGGTGTGCAGTATATAGGGGTGTAATACACTTATAATATACTTTCAAATATAGAAAGCATATTATAGTGCATTTCTACTGTGCAGCATTGTGACTGCTGAGCGGTTCTGCAGCTCTTTTGTCAGTGTTGGGAGAGGTTGCTGTGTGTCGCAGGGACAGACTGTAGCGACACAAATCGCTAACGAATATAGGTCCACAAAAGTCCTTTTAAGGACTGGTATAGGTGTACTATTTGGTGTGCAGTATATAGGGGTGTAATACACGTATAAAATACTTTTAAATATAGAAAGCATAGTATAGTGCATTTCTTTTACAAATGTTTTATTGAAAGAATACATAACAGACGATGACAAGTATATAACAGAGGCATCGAGAGATACAGTAAAAAAGAAAGGGTCCCAACAATGGGACGTTGCATACATAACATAGTAATTGGTGAAATAGGGAGGACAATATTTAGCGACTATCTACAGAACAATACAATTAAAAGTCCATCAACGAACCAAAGATAGTCCTTTATGTGCTTCCTTAGCTCGTGGCTATTTTATCAGCCACATTTTACTATATGATGAATGTCAACAGTAGCCCGGCTCCATGTAATCAGGAGTCTCGAGGGCAAGTATGCAAGGAAAGGTAAAGGTTGGGTAGTCTGCGAGTCATAAAAAAGCGGACCTGCAGAGAGAAGAAAGTAAGGAAAAAGACAGAGAGATAGGAAAAGAAGGAAGAAGAGTTCCATTAGCGAGGGGGGTGCATCCAGAAACCAGTTATATTGAGAGAAGTTGGGTGTTGAATCTAGAGGGCTGATGGTATGCTATCCAGGGACGCCAAACATTGAGGAATTTATCATGAGTGTCAGAGGTGAAGGATGTTAGCTTTTCGTTTATCATAATGTCGTTCATGCGGTTTTTAACTGCCTCAAAGCTGAGTACTGGAGTTTTCCAGGCCTTTGCGATGGTCAATTTGGTAGCATTAAAGAGGTGCTGAGCCAGTTGTCGTTCTGAGCGGAAAAGTTCAGGAGTGGGCTTACATAAGAGGGCTTCATAAGGATCTCTTTTGAGATTAGAATGGAGCATATTACGTAAAAGGGCGTAGACCCTGACCCATAGTCTGCAAACCTTAGGACATGTCCACCAAATGTGGGCCATCGTGCCCTCCAATCCACAACCTCGGAAACAATTAGGGGAGTAGGAAGGGATAAAGCGGGCTATCCTGGTCGGTGTATAATACCACCTGTAGAAAACTTTATATGCATTCTCGAGGGTAAGTACATTCTTGGAGCTTTTTGTAAGAGATAGCGTCATGTTCTGCCAATCCTCAGGATCCAAACTTTTAGCCAAGTCTTTCTCCCATTGAAGGTGATATGTGCTCACTGGGGGTTTCCTAGAGGAGATAATGGAAGAGTAAATTAAGGATATTAATCCTGAAGAGTGGGGTCGGGCCCTGCAAATAGATTCGAAAGGGGTCAGGGTATATGGAGTCGATTGAGCCTTTGTAAGATGTTGCAAGAAATGTCGAATTTGGAGATAACTGTAATGCTCCCTAAGTGGAATATCATGGGATGATCTTAGGGCCTCAAACGAGAGAATTCTCATAGGGGTGAACAGAGAATGAACATCAGTAAATCCATTCTCCGCCCACCAGGAGAATTGCTTAGGATTTTCACAGCTGGGGGGGAATAATGGGCAATGGGTAAGGCGCAGTAATGGTAAATGGGGAGATAGTAGCCCTGCAGAGTACTTGAGGGAATCCCATATACGAAGGGTATGGGCTAAACATGGGCCAAACCTTCGCGGGCGATTCTGAGGAGGCAGCCATGGTACTGAAGGGATAGGAATAGGGTGGGAGTCAACTAGGTCCATTGTGGCCCATAGTGGCATTTGATAAGTATCGTGGAGGTGGGCTAAAGGGGCGATGTTTGCTGCTGAATAGTAGGCATGAAGGTTAGGAACCGAGAAGCCACCGTTGATCCGCCTGGCATATAATATATTTTTATTAATCCGAGGTCGAGTGGAACCCCATATAAATTTTAGCAATTTTCTCTGGTGGATTCTCAGGATATGAGACGGAACAGGAATTGGTAACACTCGGAAAAGATAGAGCAATTTTGGAAGGTAAGTCATGCGGATAGCAGAGATTCTCCCGAACCAGGAGAGCGGGAGGTGAGACCAGGAAGATAGGGAGTCGGTAAGCTTCCGAAAGAGGGGGGGGAAGTTGGCCTGGTATAGACCGTCGTAATTGGGAGTGAGACGTATACCGAGGTACGGGAGCGAGGGAAGCCATTGGAACGAAAAATTTGCTTTTAAGGAGGCGAGTTCTGACGGGGAAAGATTTACAGACATTGCTTTTGACTTTGTGGGGTTAACTCTTAAGCCTGAGAGAGAGGCAAAGGAGTCTAAGAGAGAGAACAGGTTTGGTAATGAGATTCTGGATGATGTCAATGTCAGCAAAATGTCGTCCGCAAATAAAGAAATCTTATGGTCAGAGCCCGCAATCCGAATGCCTCTTATATCTGGGTGTGAACGAATTGCCTCCGCCAACGGTTCCATGGCTAAAACAAATAGAAGGGGCGAGAGTGGGCAGCCCTGCCGAGTGCCCCTTCGGATGGGAAAAATAGAGGATTCAAACCCATAATATTTAACTTTGGCTTGAGGGACATCGTACAGAGCTGCCAACCATTGCAAAAACGAGGGGCCGAAACCGTAGTGGCGGAGCACTGACATAAGGTATGGCCAGGATAAGGTGTCAAAAGCTTTGTTCACATCCAGAGACAAGAGCATGGTTTCTAAAGAGCGGTTCTGGGCTAGGTGTTGTAGCTGTATAATTCTTCTAATGGCGTCCCCTGCTTGTCTAAGTGGAATAAAGCCGACCTGATCCTTTTTGATTAAGCGGGGGAGAAAGGAGTTCAACCGATTGGCCAGGATTTTGGTGAGGATCTTCATATCGATATTGATTAGCGATATGGGCCGAAAATTGGCCCAAGAGGAATGGTCTCGGTCAGGTTTCGGTATCATTACTATATTTGCTGTCAGGAGATCAGGTGACAGTGCCTGACCCTTTTTAACTGCATTTAACATATTCGTCAGAGGGGTGGCCACTACGTCCGCTAGTTTCCTGTAATAAAGAGCCGTAAAGCCGTCGGGGCCAGGTCTCTTACCTATCTTCAGGTCCTTGATACATTGCAATACTTCGGACTTCTGGATGTCTCGGTCCATCAGTTCTATGTGTGTCTGGGATAAGGTCGGAAGGGAAATGTGCTGCAAAAAATCAACCCTGTCTCTTTCAGTTGTGAGGTCCTGGGCAGAGTAAAGTTTAGCGAGTCTAAAACGGAACTCATCCAATATGCGGGTCGGGTTACTAGTAAGTATGTTCTGTTGAGTGCGTAGGGTAATAGGGGAGGGTTTGGAATTGAAAGTTCGCAGTCGCCTGGCCAGCATCGCGTTAGGTTTGTTTGCTTTGGTGTACCAGTGCTGTCGGGACCAGCGTAACATCCGTTCCGCTTGGTCGGTGAGGCAAAGGTCTAGTTCTGTGCGAGCCTGGTCGAGGAGTTTGCGATTTTTCAATGTAGGGCATTGTTTAAAAGTTGCAGAGGTGGACTCCAAGCGGGATTCCAAAGTGGCCTGTAGTTTTTGTCTTTCTTTTTTACGTTTTGAATCTATTTGTATAATGTGCCCCCTAAGGACGGCCTTAAAAGCCTCCCAGAGAGTCACCGGGGAGGAGACTGAGGTAGAGTTAAAATGGAAGTACTCCACTGAAGCTTTTAAGAGGTCCTCTTTGACGTCTAGCAGTGATAAGAGTGAGTCGTTCATTATCCATGAGGACTGTCGGGGGCTCTGTATTAAAGATCGGCAGACCACCAAAAGGGGGTCATGATCGGTCCAGGGGGCCGCGAGGATGGAGACTGAGTCTATCAATGGGAGATGTTTTCTAGACATAAACAGATGATCTATTCTAGAATGGGAGTGGTGTGGGTAAGAATAGTAAGTGAAATCTCTGCCTGATGGATGGAATTCTCTCCAAAGATCTACTAGATCGTGGGAGCGTAAGGAGTGGGAGAAAGCCTTTGCTGAAGGAGTGGGGGCCTGACGTTCCGAGGGATATCTATCCAATACTGGGTCCAGGGCGACATTGGAGTCTCCCGCCATCAGCAGAGTACCCCGTTGGTGGACAGCCAAGAGAGAACAGACATGAGACAGAAAGGGTCCCGGGTTAGAATTTGGTGCGTAGTATGTCATTATGGTTACTTCCACATCATGAATGTTACCAACTAGCAGAAGGTACCTGCCATCTGGGTCAGCTATTTGTCTGGTGCAGTTAAAGGGGATCGACTTACGAAAAGCTATCAATACACCTCTTTGTTTGGTCGGTCCATTAGCTAAAAATACCTGGGGGAATTGGGCATCAAAGTATTTGGGGCTGGAGGTGGAGGAAAAATGAGTTTCCTGTAAACAGGCTATGTGTATATGTTGTTGCTTAAGGTATTTAAATATTTTCACCCTTTTATGTGGGGAGTTCATACCTTGCACGTTTAAGGACAGCCAATGTAGCGTCATGGCGGGGAAGTAAAAAATTGTGCCATTGTGGTTCTGGATGCAATCCTCAGGAACTCTGGAGAAGAGGGTAAGAAGAGGAGGAGAGGAGAAGGGAGAAAAAAGCAGCAGAGCAAGGGAAGAGAAAGAAGCACGGCAAAGCCGAAGACAGATCGGCTTTGTAAATACACACCTAACATCATTAGTGCAAGTAGTTGTGGGTCCGGAGGCCCACCGGTGGGTCGGTAGTTGACCGGGACTATAGTCTCAGGCAAGTGCCGACACTGTGGGGGCGCAGTGGTCCACCGGGCCTCCTCGGCCTGAATGACCAATAAACCATAGTTCAAAAGTGTATAAAGAATGAGCACATAGTAGTGCGTTAAACATGAATCACAAACTTCAAAAGGAAATCAATATTATCTGGATATAACCTAGAAATAAGTGAGGGCCACACCAGATCCCGCTAAGGATTCCGGCGAGGTCCTCGGGGTACCAACAACCTGAAAAAGGACAGTTTAATTTGTCATTTCCATTTCTGCGTTAAGCAGCTATTAAAAATACAAAAAAAAAAAAAGGAATGAGCATATCTAGCAAGGCCTATAACCAAGCGTAGGCACGACTGGAACAACCCTGATGAGCCTAATGGGTTAAGGGTATGCCCGACGGCTGCAGGGGCCACGGGTCATTCCCCCCCTTGCCATAAGTAAAAATTAACTTTGGTCGAACCTCCTGTCCACTTCTAATTCACTACTCACAGGCCACCTCTCACCCTGGCCGCCATCAATCTGTCTGGGCGACCCAGGGTGATAGACCCGCAAATGAGCCATTCGACCATATTGTGTCAAAACAAGGAAAAAAAAATAAATAAATAAAAAAACACAGAAAATATTAAACCAGTTATAACTAAGGCTGTAAAGTAAGCCAGGAAATAACGTATAACAGTTTGATACCAATGGTGCGGCTCCGGAGAGCCCCTTCAGGTGTCAGGTTCATGTTGAAGTAGAAACCCCAAACATTGGGAAGTACGTTTCTTCATCCGTTGGAGGTGTCCTGGAAACGTTGTTCCTGGAGTGAACGAAGGGCCTGGGATCTTTGCTGAGAGGCCTGCGATTGCTTGCGGGGAGGCTGGGACATCTGTGGGCGAGAAGACGATGAGGGGGGACCCTCCGAGGGTGGAGGCAGGTCCAAGCGGAGATCCTGGAAATGGCGTTTAAAATCAGGTAGGGAGGAAGCCTGGACATGACGGCCCTGATAAGAAAAGGAAAGTTTAAAGGGGAACCCCCACCTGTATTTGATACCGTTGGTCTGCAGGATTTGGAGGTAAGGTTTCAGGGTTCTCCTTTTTGCAATCGTGACTGGGGAGAGGTCCGCAAACAGTTGCAGGGAATGGTTTTGGAAAGAGATTTCAGGGACTTCTCTGGCTGCTTGCAGGAGCCGTTCCTTGGTGCGATAGAAATGACATTTTATAATGACATCTCTGGGGGGACCTTCAGAGGGTTTAGGTGCCAGGGATCTATGGATACGGTCAAATTCAAGCCGTTCAAGCGGAATCTCAGGAGCCAGTTCCTGAAAAAAAGCTGTGACTGTGCCTTGCAAGTCCGTGATTATTTCAGGCAACCCACGGATCCTGAGGTTGTCCCTGCGGGCCCTATTCTCAGAGTCTTCTAATTTGTCTCGCAAGCTTTCCAGTTCAGCATTTAATTTATCTACCTCCTCTTCATGCCCCTCCAGAACTGTAGTAGCTAAGTCCATACGCTGCTCAAGCTGATTTGTGCGGTGGCCTAGTTCCTTAAGGCCTCGCATGAGGTCAGAGGAAAGCTTGCGGGAGGCTGTAGAGATCTCATCTCTAACAATTGTGCGGAACTTTGCCAGCATAGCATCATCCCAGATTTCAGGGCTTACCAGGTCTGAGGGGTATTGTTGCAGGCTGTCTGTTGGGGAAGCTGGAGCAGATGCAGAGAGCCTCGTGGTGTCATCAGGCTCCGGAGGTTCGGGCGCCATCTTGCTTCTCCTGGGTGCAGGGGCTGCGGCTGCTGTAGAAGCCCTTTTAGAGTATTTGGGCTTCTTTTGATGCGACTTGTGCATACCCGCGGGTGCCCGGCGGTGTCCGCAGTCTCGGGGTGTAGTTCGTTTGTGGCTGCAGCGGGATTGTGCTCTGTTGGCCGAGGTGTTAGCGGCCGGTGGCGCGGAGCGCAGGGATCAAGCAGCCATCTCCCGCGATCGCGCGCATGCGCCCAGTATAGTGCATTTCTACTGTGCAGCATTGTGACTGCTGAGCGGTTCTGCAGCGATACTACAAAGAGTAAGAAACGCAATTAGAAAAAAGTATTATAACTGGTGTGATAGACCAGTGGCAACCCAAAACAACAGATTGAAGCAGGGTGTTATATACCTTCTTCAACATATACTGCACTTCTCTAGAGACTTTTGTCACAGGGTCATTTAAAAAATGACAGGCAGAGGAAGAGGCAGGCCCTTCTGCAGGGGTGGTAGGGGTAGGGCAGGAGCACCAGGCTTGAGCCAAAGTGGGAAGTTGCAGAAGGTGGGTTCGATTAAAAAAAAAAAGAATGCTTGTCGTTGTCGATCCCAGATCCGCTTAATACTTCTGGTATGTCAGTGTCCATGTTGTGGGACTATGTGTGCATAGCTAGTAAGTATTTTGTGGCTGCAAATATGACCTGGAGGTTTTTAATGTTCGCCTGCCATTAAAATGAATGGGGCCCGCTGCGAACCTGCGGTTTGCAAACATTTGGGCGCTTTCGCGAACCGTCCCGTCAGATGTTCGTCCATCACAAGTCTGGACCCCAAAGCACCTTGTCCCCCTGTTGATGGGGACAAGGGCCTCATCCCCACAACCCTTGCCGGATGGTTGTGGGGATATTCGGGCGGGGGGCTTATCGGAATCTGGAAGACCCCTTTTAACAAGGGGACCCCCAGATCCCGGCCTCCCCCCTGTGTGAATTGGTAAATCATATCCCTACCATTTCACAAAAAAAGTGTCAAAAATTGTAAAAAAGACAAGAGACAGTTTGGGAAAAGTCCTTTATTAAAAAATAAAAAAATAAAAATGTCCGTCGATGTAAGTTTACGCCGCATAACGGACAGAAAAAGGAAAAAAAATCTCTATTTTTTGCTCCCCAAAGCATTATTTCCAAAATAAAGAAAGTTTGCAGGGAAAATGTAATTTTTATTCATTAGTAGATGTGTGCACTGCCGTAAAATGTGTGTTTGTATAATTTCTGCTGCTGTGTCTCAGCCAATCAACCCTGGCGTTTCTTATGATCAGCATATTTCTACACATGTACACATAAATGTAATAGAGTGTTTGTGACCATCATAAAAGAGAGTCCCGGAGCAGAAGGAGAGAAAAGTATTGGCGTAGGGACTGCATGACAGGTGGGGACAGCACAGTCATGGTTGTGGAGAGAAAAAGTTGTCCCCTTTAAGAAAAGGGGAGGGGCCGAAGCAGAGGAGGCGCTTGGTTAGGAAGTTAGGAAGAAGAAATGTGAGTGAGGTCATCAGTGAGCGACGGAGGAGAAGATTGAACTTGTGGGTTCTAATCAAGTTCAGAACACATTTTCACATCTTTAAGCAGCAGCAGCACAGGGGAGAGGGGGAAAAAACATCCACCCCCCCCCCCCCCCAGTGTTCAGCAACCACAGGGATCCATGAATGGGGGACTTCAGAAGGACACAGCACAGAGGCAGGAGCGCAGGGATGGGGGAGCCCAGCACAGCACATGGCTCTGCCCCCCCCCCACTCGTCACAGAGGCCAGGAGCATATGGCCAGGGCTGCGTGAGAAGGTCAGAGCAGCCAGTCGGCACATCGAAGGTAAGCCATGTCTCTGAATGTGGGCTAGGCAGTCGGGGTGGCCAGACCGGAGGGAGGACCAAGAGGAGCGTTGTGTCAGTGGTGAGCGGGGACGGAGAGCGAGCAACGGATGCCCAGACCGGGAGAAGGACCGGGAGCCCAATCAATGCAGGCAGCAAGCTGGTCTGGCGTGACAGGATGGAGAGATGGATGGGAACAGCAACGCAGACCCCCCGGCGACCGAAGCAGGACCCGATGGTGTACAGCCAGTGGTCGTTCGTCCAGAGATCAGCGACAGACCGGAGGGAGAACTGTCCGGGTCGGAGAGGGACGAGGACCAGGGACATCCGGCAGCGGTGGATTCCAGAGTGGCGGCTGGTGGGCCCAGCCCCAGGCAGCCTGGTGAGTGCAATTTTTCTTTATATGTTTCTTCTTTATAAAAACTAGGGGTAGATCAGGGTAGAAAGCAGGGTCCCAGGGCGAGGGTAGCAAGGGCAAGCAGTAATAGGCCCCATGCAGAACAGCCCAGGCACCACATACGGAAGGAGCGGGCCACGGCGGCTATAGTCCAGGTTACAAGCTATTCGCCAGCAATGTCAGCGGGTAGTCGAACCGCCCCATGTACAGGCCAGCGTTTCGGCTCCTGATAGCCAGAAAAAGCGTGAGTAAGCGTATTCGGTCAGAATGGCGGCCCCCGCAAAATGAGAGGTTTAGGTCGATTGCTAGGGCCCCCTGGGGGGACCATCTTAAAACGGAGGTGGAAGGAAAAGTAGAAAAAAGGGAATATGTGGAGATCTTTACATTATGGCCGCTAGAGAAATTCATTCTGGGTGGCTTGAAGCTGGAAGAAGGGAAAAGCAAGACGAGAAAAACGCAGATCTGCTGATTCCTCATACCTTTTCAAACTGGTTACAGGCGTTCGCCATCTTGGCAAGTGAACACTGCTCGACGTTTTGTATATCTAGAAGCTATTGGCGTGGGTATGGCGGCACGACGGACAGTTTCGACAACGTATGGCCGTCCGACAGTCACGGCGCCGGTATCACAAGGATATTATCCTGTGGGTGAGGCTTATGACAGCGTAGCAGGCCCCTAATATGTTTCAGGCAGGGGCGGAGGTACCGCATCCTCGGTACAGCTGACCGAAAAAGAGAAGTTTGGGGGTGGGCTTTGCTTCAAATACACGCGTTCTGGCCGGGGGTTATCCCATGCACTTGTACAGGGGCGGGATTCTTCCTTTCCTCAGTTGGTACCCCCGACCAAAAAAGCGGCTCGGTTGTGGGAATCTGGTTTCTCGAGCGGTTTCAAATTACGTTCGGCCCAGTTGTGTCCGACCGTGGTTGCTGATAAACTTTGAAAGAGGGAGTCTTGGTAGGATGTCCCCCCCCCCCCCCCCTTTTTCATAAGGTTCCGCTTCCAGACCTGGTGGTCTCTCCATTTGGAGTAGTATTTCCTTGAATAGAGCCAAACAAGTTCAGATTGATTCACCACCTTTCCTTCCCGTAGGTTGGTTAGTGATTTGTTTACTCCAAAGGGGTTTTGAGGTAACATATAATTGTTGGGTGCAGCGATATCATGGGTGGCACACCAGGGTAAAAAGGCAGATATTGAATCTGTTTCTGGCTTTCGCCAGTTCATCCAGACAGTTGCCGTCTGCTAGGCTGCACATGGAATGTGGCATATTAAGGGGATCGTTGTCTCCCGATGGGATGCTCTATCTCATGCGCTTTCTTTGAACCGTTCAGCTCCTTTTGGAATAGGTAGTACAGGACGTATCCGAGGTTAACTCGGTTATTTACGATCGGGATGTCTTCAGATGCGTTAGCCTACTGGGTCTCAACGTTTGCGCCGTCTCGTTTGGGACATTGCAACGTATAGCAGAAAATGTCGGGGTCCGCTAGGCAAGGAAACAACAGAGGGCCCCACGTCTACCATTATTCCTGGGAATTGAAGTGGATTTGATTGGACTGGAATGGCAATGGCAGACAGACAAACGGGAAAATCTCAAGGCAGAAGTCATGGGGAGCATTGCTAGGCGCATTTGACAGTTTTCCTCAGTTACAAGTGTAGGGAGCTAATTTGGCTTGCCATTTAATTCCCTGGGGCGCGGTTTTGCCGCCGGCTGCCGGCAGCATCCGAGATAGTCAAGTCCCCTTGTGACTTTGTCAGTCTCAACAGGGAGGTCCTGCGGGGTAGTAGGGCTTCCTGGAGTCGAATGGGTGCGCTCACGAAGTCTGGGCCCGTCAGTATGGCGAGTTAGATTGTTCACGGACGCCGCAGGCTCTACGGGCTATGGGGGCCTTCGTTTAGAAAAAATGGTAGCGCTGCCTTTCGTCCCCCAGGCCAGTTTCTTGAAGAACTTATTAACATGGAATTGTTGCGGACCATAGTAGTAAAGAATATTTGGAGGGAATCCTTACGGAACTTAACGGTGCGTCGCATTTGTGACAACATGGGGGAGTCCAGGTGTATCCGCTGGTCGTCGGCATCCATTACGGTGGTCCAGGGGTTGAGACATTTGGTATTGTGATGTTTGCAATTGAACGCCGTTGTTTACGCTGTACACTTACCAGGGATGGATAACACCTTGGCGGGTGCTTTGTCTCGTTTTCAGCGGGTCAGGAGCCAGGAGTCGGCACCGGTCACGGAACTAAACGAGTCACCTGTCCTGAATTTGGTGGAACATGGCCTTAGGGATTGCAGCACGGGGGAGTCATCACTCCATAGTACGACAAATTGTGGTGGTCTGCTACATGGCAGGGCAGGTATGCAGCAGGCTGGTACAGGCTTGGTGCCGCCTCCAAGGGTCCAGATCCAGCCCACGCAGGTCTTGTTTTTTATTACCACGGGATTTGAGAGAGGTACCTTGGCAGCTGCCATCAATCGGATGTTGGCAGGCTTGGCCTTTCTTTTTCAATGTACTTTGGCCCAATTGACATTGGTTTGTTACACGGCCTATTTTCGTAGCTGGGCGACATTTGTGGTTCGGGGCATGAATGTGCCCTACTTCGCCGGCCTTTGCGCCGGCTTTCTTTGGGCATTACCAATAAGCGAGCTGTCAGCCCTTCGGAATGGTCTCGAAAGGGGGGCTGCTGGTGGGGGGTTATTTGCGAGATTCGGTCGGAATGTGGGTAAGACGGTCGAAAACCGATCGGACCAGTAAGGACATGCGACTGGAAGAGTGCAGGATTACGGAGTCACAAAATGGTCCGGTAGGGGGAGCGTAATCCTTACGTGACATGCGGCCTGGGTTCACAGGCCTCTTTTAGGCTACATAGCCATGGGTTCACAGGCCTCTTTTAGGCTACATAGCCATGGATTGTCATTTGCCGTGCTGCCAGGAAAGTTTGACAGCGGTGGCTTCCATCCAAAAGTTATGCCTCTCATTCTTTATCAAATGGCGTGGAGGCTTCCAGGGTCGGTCTCAGTGATGATACAGATAAACGCATTGGTAGGTGGGACTCGGACATATTGTGTTTTTAAGTTCACCCACATGGGTTGCAGCGTCGGGTCAAAGAGGTTTTGTTGTTTCGGGTTTTATGTTAGTGTTAATATGGGGGAATTTACGGTTTTGTGCTGTAATTTTTCCTTTTTATAGGTGGATAAGTTGGCCTAGGGTGTATCCCGGTTTACTCATATGTTTAATGGGGTGGGCCAGAAGAGCTGATGTTCAGACCGACGGCAGGCAGTTGGGCATCCCCTGTCAGGAAGCTCAGCCGGGAGGGTCATTGTTTGGTCAGATATGGTGTACGTCTTGGACAGCACAAAAAAAAAAAAGGTTGATTGGACCCGTGGGAAAGAAAACTTGGAAGGGAATAAGTGTGTGTTCAGGAACGGGGGTGTGGTTATAAGTCACAGAGAGCTGGAGATGGATTTAAGGAGGTATCTTGGGAGCGGTGGGGTGCACCTTGAAGAAGTGGGAATCGATCTTTGGGCTCGAGGTTGCGGGAATGCATACAGCGAGCAATGAGGATGTGGGGGTGCATGCAAGGGTAAGGTTTTACCCCTTTCGTGCTGTGGCAGTGGTTGGGTCTTTGGAGGAAGAGAATATGGTAGTTATATGCATATATAACATGGTTGGTACCCATCTGTGGGATGGGGGTTAACATGGTTGGTACCCATCTGTGGTATGGGGATAACATGGTTGGTACCCATCTGTGGGATGGGGGTTAACATGGTTGGTACCCATCTGTGGGATGGGGGTTAACATGGTTGGTACCCATCTGTGCGATGGGGGTTAACATGGTTGGTACCCATCTGTGGTATGGGTTAACATGGTTGGTACCCATCTGTGGTATGGGGTTAACATGGTTGGTACCCATCTGTGGGATGGGGTTAACATGGTTGGTACCCATCTGTGGATGGGGGTTATCAGGTACCTTCCGGTTAACGAGGGGTTAACCAGAAAGGGGTTAAAGGTAGGTCACTGCGAAAGTTGAGTACTGTCTCCGGGTCTGGGGGCTTGCGACCGGAGGCCTAAAGTTTAAAGAAGTTTGGCGCAGTGACCAGTGGGGTGGGGTTCCCCGAGAAGACCCCAAAAGTACATAAAGTTGGTTAGGAGTTATTTAAAATGTTTTTTATTTAATTTTAAGGTAATTGTTAATAAAAGGCCGTCAAGGCCATTTACTCCAAAATCTTGTCATGTCATTTGTGAGGGGATTTGGAGGGGTTAGATATTATGTTTAATGGATGGCTTAAGGGACTGTGGGTTAGGTCCTTCACATGTCATGGGTCTTACCATTGGAAGGAGATACCATATGGGAAGGAGATACTCCAAATTGCTTGTTTGAAGTTGTACCAAATAAGTTCTTTGTAATATTGCCTTGTTCTGGATTGACTTGTGGTTGTGGTTCTGCAGAGCAGAGAAAAGACACGTGTAGTGATTAAGCTGCAAATATATATTTTTTCCATAAAATGTTTATCGAAAGTAAAAGAGGACAAGCAAAATATGATACAATACAGAAACACTGAATATAGAGCATTATATGTATATCGTTATCTTCACTAACTGGATCAATGAACAAGAGGGGTACATATTAAATATAGTTACAGAACAAAAAACATTTGTATAGGTAATTTAACAGAGATAAGCACATGACAAAACAGGAATCATTAGAGGAGACGTAATTTAGGAAAATCACAAAGGAAAAAAAAAGTAAAGAAAGAATAAACCCCACCTAAGACAGGGTTACTCCACTTAATGTGATGTCAGAAGGGAGCGGTGCAACCAGGTGACGTAGCTGTGTGGCCCCTGCACCTTGCCTATATAAGAACTGTCAAAGCGAAGAGTGGGCAGTCGGCGGGTAGCCTCCCTCCCAGGAGGCGGAGCGGTTTTTGCTTTTTTTTCGGCAGGCGTCGTGATTGTCAAAGGATACATCGAGGGCCACATTTTTTTGTTATTTTTTAAAATAAAGGACTTATCAAAAACTGTCACTTGTGGGTTTTACTTTTTGACACTTTTTTTGTGAATGGGTTGGGATAACCGATACCAATTCACATTGGAGGGGGGAGACCAATTCACATTTTTGATAAGGAAAAATTGTCATTTAAAACTGATGGCGGCTGTAATGAATTGTCGGGTCTCGGCAATGCAGATAAAACTAATTGAAAAAAAGAGCATGGGTTCCCCCCCAGTCCATTACCAAGCCCTTTGGGTCTGGTATGAATATTAAGGGGAACCCCAAACCAAAATGTAAAATAAAATTGCGTGGGGGTCCCCCTAAAATCCATACCAGGCCCTTCAGGTCTGATATGGAAATTAATAGGAACCCTGCGCCAAATTAAAAAAAAATGACATAGGGGTCCCTCCCAAAATCCATACCAGACCCTTCAGGTCTGGTATGGATTTTAAGGGGAACCCTGCACCAACATTTTTTTAAAAATGACGTAGGGGTCCAAAATCCATACCAGACCCTTATCCGAGCACGCAACCTGGCAGGCCACAGGAAAAGAAGGGGGGATGAAAGAGCGCCCCCCCCTGAACCGTACCAGGCCACATGCCCTCAACATGGGGAGGGTGCTTTGGGGTCTGGACTAGAGATAGCGCGGTCGGTTCGCGGCAAACTTTGCTCGTTCGCGATTCGCCAAACCGGCGGACATATGGCGCTGTTTGCGGCCGTCATATTCTTTTACTTTGTGAAGAACTTTGACCCATGACACATCCATCATGTGGTACAGGACAGCTAATTGAGACATTTCAGCACATGGACATACCCCCTACCTTATAAATAGACCTGATCTGGCTGCCATTTTACATTCTGTCTTTTGTCAGTGTAGGGAGAGAGGTTGCTGTGTCGAGCAGGGACAGTCTGTAATCACTAGCTATTAGGTCCACAAAAGTCCTTTTAAGGACTGGTATAGGTGTACAGTATATAGGGGTGTAATACACTTATGATATACTTTCAAATATAGAAAGCATATTATAGTTCATTTCTACTGTGCAGCATTGTGACTGCTGAGCGGTTCTGCAGCTCTTTTGTCAGTGTTGGGAGAGGTTGCTGTGTGTCGCAGGGACAGACTGTAGCGACACAAATCGCTAATGAATATAGGTCCACAAAAGTCCTTTTAAGGACTGGTATAGGTGTACTATTTGGTGCGCAGTATATAGGGGTGTAATACACGTATAAAATACTTTCAAATATAGAAAGCATAGTATAGTGCATTTCTACTGTGCAGCATTGTGACTGCTGAGCGGTTCTGCAGCGATACTACAAAGAGTAAGAAACGCAATTAGAAAAAAGTATTATAACTGGTGTGATAGACCAGTGGCCCCCCAAAACAACAGATTGAAGCAGGGTGTTATATACCTTCTTCCACATATACTGCACTTCTCTAGAGACTTTTGTCACAGGGTCATTTAAAAAATGACAGGCAGAGGAAGAGGCAGGCCCTTCTGCAGGGGTGGTAGGGGTAGGGCAGGAGCACCAGGCCTGAGCCAAAGTGGGAAGTTGCAGAAGGTGGGTTCGATTAAAAAAAAAAAAAAGAATGCTTGTCGTTGTCGATCCCAGATCCGCTTAATACTTCTGGTATGTCAGTGTCCATGTTGTGGGACTATGTGTGCATAGCTAGTAAGTATTTTGTGGCTGCAAATATGACCTGGAGGTTTTTAATGTTCGCCTGCCATTAAAATGAATGGGGCCCGCTGCGAACCTGCGGTTTGCAAACATTTGGGCGCTTTCGCGAACCGTCCCGTCAGATGTTCGTCCATCACAAGTCTGGACCCCAAAGCACCTTGTCCCCCTGTTGATGGGGACAAGGGCCTCATCCCCACAACCCTTGCCGGGTGGTTGTGGGGATATTCGGGCGGGGGGCTTATCGGAATCTGGAAGACCCCTTTTAACAAGGGGACCCCCAGATCCCGGCCTCCCCCCTGTGTGAATTGGTAAATCATATCCCTACCATTTCACAAAAAAAAGTGTCAAAAATTGTAAAAAAGACAAGAGACAGTTTGGGAAAAGTCCTTTATTAAAAAATAAAAAAATAAAAATGTCCGTCGATGTAAGTTTACGCCGCATAACGGACAGAAAAAGGAAAAAAATCTAAATTTTTTGCTCCCCAAAGCATTATTTCCAAAATAAAGAAAGTTTGCAGGGAAAATGTAATTTTTATTCATTAGTAGATGTGTGCACTGCCGTAAAATGTGTGTTTGTATAATTTCTGCTGCTGTGTCTCAGCCAATCAACCCTGGCGTTTCTTATGATCAGCATATTTCTACACATGTACACATAAATGTAATAGAGTGTTTGTGACCATCATAAAAGAGAGTCCCGGAGCAGAAGGAGAGAAAAGCATTGGCGTAGGGACTGCATGACAGGTGGGGACAGCACAGTCATGGTTGTGGAGAGAAAAAGTTGTCCCCTTTAAGAAAAGGGGAGGGGCCGAAGCAGAGGAGGCGCTTGGTTAGGATTGAACTTGTGGGTTCTAATCCAGTTCAGAACACATTTTCACATCTTTAAGCAGCAGCAGCAGCAGCACAGGGGAGAGGGGGAAAAAACTTCCACCCCCCCTCCCCCAGTGTTCAGCAACCACAGGGATCCATGAATGGGGGACTTCAGAAGGACACAGCACAGAGGCAGGAGCGCAGGGATGGGGGAGCCCAGCACAGCTCATGGCTCTGCCCCCCCCCCCCCACTCGTCACAGAGGCCAGGAGCATATGGCCAGGGCTGCGTGAGAAGGTCAGAGCAGCCAGTCGGCACATCGAAGGTAAGCCATGTCTCTGGATGTGGGCTAGGCGGTCGGGGTGGCCAGACCCGAGGGAGGACCAAGAGGAGCGTTGTGTCGGTGGTGAGCGGGGACGGAGAGCGAGCAACGGATGCCCAGACCGGGAGAAGGACCGGGAGCCCAATCAATGCAGGCAGCAAGCTGGTCTGGCGTGACAGGATGGAGAGATGGATGGGAACAGCAACGCAGACCCCCCGGCGACTGAAGCAGGACCCGATGGTGTACAGCCAGTGGTCGTTCGTCCAGAGATCAGCGACAGACCGGAGGGAGAACTGTCCGGGTCGGAGAGGGACGAGGACCAGGGACATCCGGCAGCGGTGGATTCCAGAGTGGCGGCTGGTGGGCCCAGCCCCAGGCAGCCTGGTGAGTGCAATTTTTCTTTATATGTTTCTTCTTTATAAAAACTAGGGGTAGATCAGGGTAGAAAGCAGGGTCCCAGGGCGAGGGTAGCAAGGGCAAGCAGTAATAGGCCCCATGCAGAACAGCCCAGGCGCCACATACGGAAGGAGCGGGCCACGGCGGCTATAGTCCAGGTTACAAGCTATTCGCCAGCAATGTCAGCGGGTAGTCGATCCTCCCAGTGTACAGGCCAGCGTTTCGGCTCCTGATAGCCAGAAAAAGCGTGAGTAAGCGTATTCGGTCAGAATGGCGGCCCCCGCAAAATGAGAGGTTTAGGTCGATTGCTAGGGCCCCCTGGGGGGACCATCTTAAAACGGAGGTGGAAGGAAAAGTAGAAAAAAGGGAATATGTGGAGATCTTTACATTATGGCCGCTAGAGAAATTCATTCTGGGCGGCTTGAAGCTGGAAGAAGGGAAAAGCAAGACGAGAAAAACGCAGATCTGCTGATTCCTCATACCTTTTCAAACTGGTTACAGGCGTTCGCCATCTTGGCAAGTGAACACTGCTCGACGTTTTGTATATCTAGAAGCTATTGGCGTGGGTATGGCGGCACGACGGACAGTTTCGACAACGTATGGCCGTCCGACAGTCACGGCGCCGGTATCACAAGGATATTATCCTGTGGGTGAGGCTTATGACAGCGTAGCAGGCCCCTAATATGTTTCAGGCAGGGGCGGAGGTACCGCATCCTCGGTACAGCTGACCGAAAAAGAGAAGTTTGGGGGTGGGCTTTGCTTCAAATACACGCGTTCTGGCCGGGGGTTATCCCATGCACTTGTACAGGGGCGGGATTCTTCCTTTCCTCAGTTGGTACCCCCGACCAAAAAAGCGGCTCGGTTGTGTCCGACCGCGGTTGCTGATAAACGTTCGGCCCAGTTGTGTCCGACCGCGGTTGCTGATAAACTTTGAAAGAGGGAGTCTTGGTAGGATGTCCCCCCCCCCCTTTTTCATAAGGTTCCGCTTCCAGACCTGGTGGTCTCTCCATTTGGAGTAGTATTTCCTTGAATAGAGCCAAACAAGTTCAGATTGATTCACCACCTTTCCTTCCCGTAGGTTGGTTAGTGATTTGTTTACTCCAAAGGGGTTTTGAGGTAACATATAATTGTTGGGTGCAGCGATATCATGGGTGGGTCACCAGGGTAAAAAGGCAGATATTGAATCTGTTTCTGGCTTTCGCCAGTTCATCCAGACAGTTGCCGTCTGCTAGGCTGCACATGGAATGTGGCATATTATGGGGATCGTTGTCTCCCGATGGGATGCTCTATCTCATGCGCTTTCTTTGAACCGTTCAGCTCCTTTTGGAATAGATAGTACAGGACATATCCGAGGTTAACTCGGTTATTTACGATCGGGATGTCTTCAGATGCGTTAGCCTACTGGGTCTCAACGTTTGCGCCGTCTCGTTTGGGACATTGCAACGTGTAGCAGAAAATGTCGGGGTCCGCTAGGCAAGGAAACAACAGAGGGCCCCACGTCTACCATTATTCCTGGGAATTGAAGTGGATTTGATTTGGACTGGAATGGCAATGGCAGATGGACAAACGGGAAAATCTCAAGGCAGAAGTCATGGGGAGCATTGACAGTTTTCATCAGTTACAATTGTAGGGAGCTAATTTGGCTTGCCATTTAATTCCCTGGGGCGCGGTTTTGCCGCCGGCTGCCGGCAGCATCCGAGATAGTCAAGTCCCCTTGTGACTTCGTCAGTCTCAACAGGGAGGTCCTGCGGGGTAGTAGGGCTTCCTGGAGTCGAATGGGTGTGCTCACGAAGTCTGGGCCCCTCAGTATGGCGAGTTAGATTGTTCACGGACGCCGCAGGCTCTACGGGCTATGGGGGCCTTCGTTTAGAAAAAATGGTAGCGCTGCCTTTCGTCCCCCAGGACAGTTTCTTGAAGAACTTATTAACATGGAATTGTTGCGGACCATAGTAGTAAAGAATATTTGGAGGGAATCCTTACGGAACTTAACGGTGCATCGCATTTGTGACAACATGGGGGAGTCCAGGTGTATCCGCTGGTCGTCGGCATCCATTAAGCCCCATACACACGGTCGGACTTTTTCATGGATTCTGTCCGATCGGACAATGTTGTTGAAAAATCAGACCGTGTGTATGCACCATCGGACAGTGTTCGTCGGTTTGTCCGACGGACAAAGTCTTATCTCCTGCTGGAAAGATTTGCCGTCAACCCGGTCCGATCACACCAAACCCGACCGTGTGTACGGTTGTCCGACCGGACAAAGTGCTACGCATGCTCAGATCACATTACAAGACCAAAGCTATTGGCTACTAGCCTCTACGTTGTCCCGTCGTAGGCAACAAACGTCACCACGTTCAGAATGATCGGATTTTCCGACAACTTTGTCCGACCGTGTGTACGCAAAACCAACATCGGACAAAGTACGACGGACATGATCCGACGGACCTGGTCCGCGGATTGTCCGACCGTGTGTATGGGGCTTTACGGTGGTCCAGGGGTTGAGACATTTGGTATTGTGATGTTTGCAATTGAACGCCGTTGGCGGGTGCTTTGTCTCGTTTTAAGCGGGTCAGGAGCCAGGAGTCGGCACCGGTCACGGAACTAAACGAGTCACCTGTCCTGAATTTGGTGGAACATGGCCTTAGGGATTGCAGCACGGGGGAGTCATCACTCCATAGTATGACAAATTGTGGTGGTCTGCTACATGGCAGGGCAGGTATGCAGCAGGCTGGTACAGGCTTGGTGCCGCCTCCAAGGGTCCAGATGCAGCCCACGCAGGTCTTGTTTTTTATTACCACGGGATTTGAGAGAGGTACCTTGGCAGCTGCCATCAATCGGATGTTGGCAGGCTTGGCCTTTCTTTTTCAATGTACTTTGGCCCAATTTACATTGGTTTGTTACACGGCCTATTTTCGTAGCTGGGCGACATTTGTGGTTTGGGGCATGAATGTGCCCTATTTCGCCGGCCTTTGCGCTGGCTTTCTTTGGGCATTACCAATAAGCGAGCTGTCAGCCCTTCGGAATGGTCTCGAAAGGGGGGGTGCTGGTGGGGGGTTATTTGCGAGATTCGGTCGGAATGTGGGTAAGACGGTCGAAAACCGATCGGACCAGTAAGGACATGCGACTGGAAGAGTGCAGGATTATGGAGTCTCAAAATGGTCCGGTAGGGGGAGCGTAATCCTTACGTGACATGCGGCCTGGGTTCACAGGCCTCTTTTAGGCTACATAGCCATGGGTTGTCATTTGCCGTGCTGCCAGGAAAGTTTGACAGCGGTGGTTTCCATCCAAAAGTTATGCCTCTCATTCTTTATCAAATGGCGTGGAGGCTTCCAGGGTCGGTCTCAGTGATGATACAGATAAACGCATTGGTAGGTGGGACTCGGACATATTGTGTTTTTACGTTCACCCACATGGGTTGCAGCGTCGGGTCAAAGAGGTTTTGTTGTTTCGGGTTTTATGTTAGTGTTAATATGGGGGAATTTACGGTTTTGTGCTGTAATTTTTCCTTTTTATAGGTGGATAAGTTGGCCTAGGGTGTATCCCGGTTTACTCATATGTTTAATGGGGTGGGCCAGAAGAGCTGATGTTCAGACCGACGGCAGGCAGTTGGGCATCCCCTGTCAGGAAGCTCAGCCGGGAGGGTCATTGTTTGGTCAGATATGGTGTACGTCTTGGACAGCACAAAAAAAAAAAAAGGTTGATTGGACCCTTGGGAAAGAAAACTTGGAAGGGAATAAGTGTGTGTTCAGGAACGGGGGTGTGGTTATAAGTCACAGAGAGCTGGAGATGGATTTAAGGAGGTATCTTGGGAGCGGTGGAGTGCACCTTGAAGAAGTGGGAATCGATCTTTGGGCTCGAGGTTGCGGGAATGCATACAGCGAGCAATGAGGATGTGGGGGTGCACACAAGGGTAAGGTTTTACCCCTTTCGTGCTGTGGCAGTGGTTGGGTCTTTAGAGGAAGAGAATATGGTAGTTATATGCATATATAACATGGTTGGTACCCATCTGTGGGATGGGGGTTAACATGGTTGGTACCCATCTGTGGTATGGGGATAACATGGTTGGTACCCATCTGTGGGATGGGGGTTAACATGGTTGGTACCCATCTGTGGGATGGGGGTTAACATGGTTGGTACCCATCTGTGCGATGGGGGTTAACATGGTTGGTACCCATCTGTGCGATGGGGGTTAACATGGTTGGTACCCATCTGTGGGATGGGGTTAACATGGTTGGTACCCATCTGTGGGATGGGGTTAACATGGTTGGTACCCATCTGTGGATGGGGGTTATCAGGTACCTTCCGGTTAACGAGGGGTTAACCAGGAAGGGGTTAAAGGTAGGTCACTGCGAAAGTTGAGTACTGTCTGCGGGTCTGGGGGCTTGCGACCGGAGGCCTAAAGTTTAAAGAAGTTTGGCGCAGTGACCAGTGGGGTGGGGTTCCCCGAGAAGACCCTAAAAGTACATAAAGTTGGTTAAGAGTTATTTAAAATGTTTTTTATTTAATTTTAAGGTAATTGTTAATAAAAGGCCGTCAAGGCCATTTACTCCAAAATCTTGTCATGTCATTTGTGAGGGGATTTGGAGGGGTTAGATATTATGTTTATAGGATGGCTTAAGGGACTGTGGGTTAGGTCCTTCACATGTCATGGGTCTTACCATTGGAAGGAGATACCATATGGGAAGGAGATACTCCAAATTGCTTGTTTGAAGTTGTACCAAATAAGTTCTTTGTAATATTGCCTTGTTCTGGATTGACTTGTGGTTGTGGTTCTGCAGAGCAGAGAAAAGACACGTGTAGTGATTAAGCTGCAAATATATTTTTTTTCTATAAAGTGTTTATCGAAAGTAAAAGAGGACACGCAAAATACGATACAATACAGAAACACTGAATATAGAGCATTATATGTATATCGTTATCTTCACTAACTGGATCAATGTACAAGAGGGGTACATATTAAATATAGTTACAGAACAAAAAACATTTGTATAGGTAATTTAACAGAGATAAGCACATGACAAAACAGGAATCATTATAGGAGACGTAATTTAGGAAAATCACAAAGGATAAAAAAAGTAAAGAAAGAATAAACCCCACCTAAGACAGGGTTACTCCACTTAATGTGATGTCAGAAGGGGGCGGTGCAACCAGGTGACGTAGCTGTGTGGCCCCTGCACCTTGCCTATATAAGAACTGTCAAAGCGAAGAGTGGGCAGTCGGCAGGTAGCCTCCCAGGAGGCGGAGCGGTTTTTGCTTTTTTTTCGGCAGGCGTCGTGATTGTCAAAGGATACATCGAGGGCCACATTTTTTTGTTATTCTTTAAAATAAAGGACTTGTCAAAAACTGTCACTTGTGGGTTTTACTTTTTGACACTTTTTTTGTGAATGGGTTGGGATAACCGATACCAATTCACATTGAAGGGGGGAGACCAATTCACATTTTTGATAAGGAAAAATTGTCATTTAAAACTGATCGCGGCTGTAATGAATTGTCGGGTCTCGGCAATGCAGATAAAACTAATTGAAAAAAAGAGCATGGGTTCCCCCCCCCAGTCCATTACCAAGCCCTTTGGGTCTGGTATGAATATTAAGGAGAACCCCAAACCAAAATGTAAAATAAAATTGCGTGGGGGTCCCCCTAAAATCCATACCAGGCCCTTCAGGTCTGATATGGAAATTAATAGGAACCCTGCGCCAAATAAAAAAAAAATGGCACAGGGGTCCCTCCCAAAATCCATACCAGACCCTTCAGGTCTGGTATGGATTTTAAGGGGAACCCAGCACCAACATTTTTTTAAAAATGACGTAGGGGTTCAAAATCCATACCAGACCCTTATCCGAGCACGCAACCTGGCAGGCCACAGGAAAAGAGGGGGGGATGAAAGAGCGCACCCCCCCGAACCGTACCAGGCCACATGCCCTCAACATGGGGAGGGTGCTTTGGGGTCTGGACTAGAGATGGCGCGGTCGGTTCGCGGCAAACTTTGCTCGTTCGCGATTCGCCAAACCGGCGGACATATGGCGCTGTTTGCGGCCGTCATATTCTTTTACATTGTGAAGAACTTTGACCCATGACACATCCATCATGTGGTACAGGACAGCTAATTGAGACATTTCAGCACATGGACATACCCCCTACCTTATAAATAGACCTGATCTGGCTGCCATTTTACATTCTGTCTTTTGTCAGTGTAGGGAGAGAGGTTGCTGTGTCAAGCAGGGACAGTCTGTAATCACTAGCTATTAGGTCCACAAAAGTCTTTTTAAGGACTGGTATAGGTGTACAGTATATAGGGGTGTAATACACTTATAATATACTTTCAAATATAGAAAGCATATTATAGTTCATTTCTATTGTGCAGCATTGTGACTGCAGTGCTGAGCAATTCTGCAGCTGTCTTTTGTCAGTGTAGGGAGAGAGGTTTCTGTGTGGAGCAGGGACAGTCTGTAATCACTAGCTATTAGGTCCACAAAAGTAATTTTAAGGACTGGTATAGGTGTGCAGTATATAGGGGTGTAATACACTTATAATATACTTTCAAATATAGAAAGCATATTATAGTGCATTTCTACTGTGCATCATTGTGACTGCTGAGCGGTTCTGCAGCTCTTTTGTCAGTGTTGGGAGAGGTTGCTGTGTGTCGCAGGGACAGACTGTAGCGACACAAATCGCTAACGAATATAGGTCCACAAAAGTCCTTTTAAGGACTGGTATAGGTGTACTATTTGGTGTGCAGTATATAGGGGTGTAATACACGTATAAAATACTTTTAAATATAGAAAGCATAGTATAGTGCATTTCTACTGTGCAGCATTGTGACTGCTGAGCGGTTCTGCAGCGATACTACAAAGAGTAACAAACGCAATTAGAAAAAAGTATTATAACTGGTGTGATAGACCAGTGGCCCCCCAAAACAACAGATTGAAGCAGGGTGTTATATACCTTCTTCCACATATACTGCACTTCTCTAGAGACTTTTGTCACAGGGTCATTTAAAAAATGACAGGCAGAGGAAGAGGCAGGTCCTTCTGCAGGGGTGGAAGGGGTAGGGCAGGAGCACGAGGCTTGAGCCAAAGTGGGAAGTTGCAGAAGGTGCGTTCGATTAAAAAAAAAAAAAGAATGCTTGTCGTTGTCGATCCCAGATCCGCTTAATACTTCTGGTATGTCAGTGTCCATGTTGTGGGACTATATGTGCATAGCTAGTAAGTATTTTGTGGCTGCAAATATGACCTGGAGGTTTTTAATGTTCGCCTGCCATTAAAATGAATGGGGCCCGCTGCGAACCTGCGGTTTGCAAACATTTGGGCGCTTTCGCGAACCGTCCCGTCAGATGTTCGTCCATCACAAGTCTGGACCCCAAAGCACCTTGTCCCCCTGTTGATGGGGACAAGGGCCTCATCCCCACAACCCTTACCGGGTGGTTGTGGGGATATTCGGGCGGGGGGCTTATCGGAATCTGGAAGACCCCTTTTAACAAGGGGACCCCCAGATCCCGGCCTCCCCCCTGTGTGAATTGGTAAATCATATCCCTACCATTTCACAAAAAAGTGTCAAAAATTGTAAAAAAGACAAGAGACAGTTTGGGAAAAGTCCTTTATTAAAAAATAAAAAAATAAAAATGTCCGTCGATGTAAGTTCACGCCGCATAACGGACAGAAAAAGAAAAAAAAATCTCTATTTTTTGCTCCCCAAAGCATTATTTCCAAAATAAAGAAAGTTTGCAGGGAAAATGTAATTTTTATTCATTAGTAGATGTGTGCACTGCCGTAAAATGTGTGTTTGTATCATTTCTGCTGCTGTGTCTCAGCCAATCAACCCTGGCGTTTCTTATGATCAGCATATTTCTACACATGTACACATAAATGTAATAGAGTGTTTGTGACCATCATAAATGGGTCTTACCATTGGAAGGAGATACCATATGGGAAGGAGATACTCCAAATTGCTTGTTTGAAGTTGTACCAAATAAGTTCTTTGTAATATTGCCTTGTTCTGGATTGACTTGTGGTTGTGGTTCTGCAGAGCAGAGAAAAGACACGTGTAGTGATTAAGCTGCAAATATATTTTTTTTCCATAAAATGTTTATCGAAAGTAAATGAGGACAAGCAAAATATGATACAATACAGAAACACTGAATATAGAGTATTATATGTATATCGTTATCTTCACTAACTGGATCAATGAACAAGAGGGGTACATATTAAATATAGTTACAGAACAAAAAACATTTGTATAGGTAATTTAACAGAGATAAGCACATGACAAAACAGGAATCATTAGAGGAGACGTAATTTAGCAAAATCACAAAGGAAAAAAAAAGTAAAGAAAGAATAAACCCCACCTAAGACAGGGTTACTCCACTTAATGTGATGTCAGAAGGGGGCGGTGCAACCAGGTGACGTAGCTGTGTGGCCCTGCACCTTGCCTATATAAGAACTGTCAAAGCGAAGAGTGGGCAGTCGAGAAGGCGGAGCGGTTTTTGCTTTTTTTTCGGCAGGCGTCGTGATTGTCAAAGGATACATCGAGGGCCACATCTTTTTGTTATTTTTTAAAATAAAGGACTTGTCAAAAACTGTCACTTGTGGGTTTTACTTTTTGACACTTTTTTTGTGAATGGGTTGGGATAACCGATACCAATTCACATTGGAGGGGGGAGACCAATTCACATTTTTGATAAGGAAAAATTGTCATTTAAAACTGATCGCGGCTGTAATGAATTGTCGGGTCTCGGCAATGCAGATAAAACTAATTGAAAAAAAGAGCATGGGTTCCCCCCCAGTCCATTACCAAGCCCTTTGGGTCTGGTATGAATATTAAGGGGAACCCCAAACCAAAATGTAAAATAAAATTGCGTGGGGGTCCCCCTAAAATCCATACCAGGCCCTTCAGGTCTGATATGGAAATTAATAGGAACCCTGCGCCAAATAAAAAAAAAAAATGGTATAGGGTTTCCTCCCAAAATCCATACCAGACCCTTCAGGTCTGGTATGGATTTTGAGGGGAACCCTGCACCAACATTTTTTTAAAAATGACGTAGGGGTCCAAAATCCATACCAGACCCTTATCCGAGCACGCAACCTGGCAGGCCACAGGAAAAGAGGGGGGATGAGAGAGCGCCCCCCCCCCCCGAATCGTACCAGGCCACATGCCCTCAACATGGGGAGTATGCTTTGGGGTCTGGACTAGAGATGGCGCGGTCGGTTCGCGGCGAACTTTGCTCGTTCGCGATTCGCCAAACCGGCGGACATATGGCGCTGTTCGCGGCCATCATATTTTTTTACATTGTGAAGAACTTTGACCTATGACACATCCATCATGTGGTACAGGACAGCTAATTGAGACATTTCAGCACATGGACATACCCCCTACCTTATAAATAGACCTGATCTGGCTGCCATTTTACATTCTGTCTTTTGTCAGTGTAGGGAGAGAGGTTGCTGTGTCGAGCAGGGACAGTCTGTAATCACTAGCTATTAGGTCCACAAAAGTCCTTTTAAGGACTGGTATAGGTGTACAGTATATAGGGGTGTAATACACTTATAATATACTTTCAAATATAGAAAGCATATTATAGTTCATTTCTATTGTGCAGCATTGTGACTGCAGTGCTGAGCAATTCTGCAGCTGTCTTTTGTCAGTGTAGAGAGAGGTTGCTGTGTGGAGCAGGGACAGTCTGTAATCACTAGCTATTAGGTCCACAAAAGTAATTTTAAGGACTGGTATAGGTGTGCAGTATATAGGGGTGTAATACACTTATAATATACTTTCAAATATAGAAAGCATATTATATTGCATTTCTACTGTGCAGCATTGTGACTGCTGAGCGGTTCTGCAGCTCTTTTGTCAGTGTAGGGAGAGGTTGCTCTGTGTCGCAGGGACAGATTGTAGCGACACAAATATTTTGCAGATCTCGCTTTTTGTCACAAAGTTTTGAAAATTGAAAAAAGCACAGTTCTAAGCACGGGAAACATGCCCCCCCATTCATAGACATACTATATATATATATATATATATATATATATATATATATACTCTATAGTATGCCTGTGAAGGGGCACAGGTTTCCCGTGCTTAGAACTGTCTCTGTACAAAGTGTCATTTTTGCAGGAAAAAAAGCTATTTAAAATCACTCGCGGCTAATTGCTGGTTCCCGTAACACAGAGAACAATTCGAATACAACTACTACCAAATATCTAATTTCAACTAATATGAAAGAAATTATAATAGCGGATATAACGAATGCTTCGAATGATTCGAATGCATTCGACATTCAGTATATCTAATATAGAGAACTGTTCCTGCACAATGTCATTTTTGCAGGGAAAAAAAGCTATTTAAAATCACTCGCGGCTATTACCGGCAAATGAATTGTCGGATTCGTAACACAGAGAACAGTCATTCATTGAAGTCATTGATAGCGTGGGGTCCCCCTAAATATCCATACCAGACCCTTGAGGTCTGGGATTGATTTAAAGGGGAACCATAAAAATGGCGTGGGGTCCCCCTCAAAATCCATACCAGACCCTTATCCGAGCACGCAACCTGGCAGGCCGCAGGAAAAGAGGGGGGGGCGAGAGCCCCCCCCCCTCCCGCCTGAACCATACCAGGCCACATGCCCTCAACATTGGGAGGGTGCTTTGGGGGTCTGAGACCCCCAAAGCACCTTGTCCCCATGTTGATGGGGACAAGGGCCTCATCCCCACAACCCTGGCCGGTGGTTGTGGGGGTCTGCGGGCGGGGGGTTTATCGGAATCTGGAAGGCCCCTTTAACAAGGGGACCCCCAGATCCCGCCCCCCCTGTGTGAAATGGTAAGGGGGTAAAAAAGTACCCCTACCCTTTCAACAAAAAAGGTGACAAAAATTGTAAAAATGATAGGAGACGGTCTTTGACAATTCCTTTATTAAAATCTTCTTTCTTCTGGTCTTCCTTCTTCCTTTCTTTCTTCATCCTTCGGTTTCTTCATCTTCTCCTTCCGGCATCTTCTTCCATCTTCTTCTTCCATCTTCTTCCATCTTCTTCTTCCTCCGATCCGCTTCTTCTTGCGCCGGTCTTCTCGTCCTTCTCGTTCAGCATCAGCGTCGGCGTCTCTTCTGGGCCGCTCCTCGCAATGGGAGGCTCCCGCTGTGTGAGGCTTCGCTCCGGCTGACAGGTCTTTTATAACGGAGGGCACCTGGTGACCCCGCCCCCCATGTGACGTCATGGGGAAAGCCATAGGGAAGTCCCCATGACGTCCCCATGCGTCAGAGGGGGCGGGGTTACCAGGTGCCCTCCGTTATAAAAGACCTGTCAGATGGAGCGAAGCCTCACACAGCGGGAGCCTCCTATTGCGAGGAGCGGCCCGAGAACAGACGCCGACGCCGATGCCGGACGAGAAGGACGAGAAGACCGGCGCAAGAAGAAGCGGATCGGAGGAAGAAGAAGATGGAAGAAGATGCCGGAAGGAGAAGATGAAGAAACCGAAGGATGAAGAGAGGAAGACCAGAAGAAAGAAGATTTTAATATAGGAATTGTCAAAGACCGTCTCATGGTAAAAATGACAGGAGACGGTCTTTGACAATTCCTTTATTAAAATCTTCTTTCTTCTGGTCTTCCTCTCTTCATCCTTCGGTTTCTTCATCTTCTCCTTCCGGCATCTTCTTCCATCTTCTTCCATCTTCTTCTTCCTCCGATCCGCTTCTTCTTGCGCCGGTCTTCTCGTCCTTCTCGTCCGGCATCGGCGTCTGTTCTCGGGCCGCTCCTCGCAATGGGAGGCTCCCGCTGTGTGAGGCTTCGCTCCATCTGACAGGTCTTTTATAACGGAGGGCACCTGGTAACCCCGCCCCCTCTGACGCATGGGGACGTCATGGGGACTTCCCTATGGCTTTCCCCATGACGTCAGATGGGGGGCGGGGTCACCAGGTGCCCTCCGTTATAAAAGACCTGTCAGCCGGAGCGAAGCCTCACACAGCGGGAGCCTCCCATTGCGATGAGCGGCCCAGAAGAGACGCCGACGCCGATGCTGGACGAGAAGGACGAGAAGACCGGCGCAAGAAGAAGCGGATCGGAGGAAGAAGAAGATGGAAGAAGACGGAAGAAGAAGATGGAAGAAGATGCCGGAAGGAGAAGATGAAGAAACCGAAGGATGAAGAAAGGAAGAAGGAAGACCAGAAGAAAGAAGATTTTAATAAAGGAATTGTCAAAGACCGTCTCCTATCATTTTTACCATTTTTGTCACCTTTTTTGGTGAAAGGGTAGGGGTACTTTTGTACCCCCTTACCATTTCACACAGGGGGGGCGGGATCTGGGGGTCCCCTTGTTAAAGGGGGCTTCCAGATTCCGATAAGCCCCCCGCCCGCAGACCCCCACAACCACCGGCCAGGGTTGTGGGGATGAGGCCCTTGTCCTCATCAACATGGGGACAAGGTGCTTTGGGGGTCTCAGACCTCCAAAGCACCCTCCCAATGTTGAGGGCATGTGGCCTGGTACAGTTCAGGCGGGAGGGGGGGCCGCTCTTGTCCCCCCCTCTTTTCCTGCGGCCTGCCAGGTTGCGTGCTCGGATAAGGGTCTGGTATGGATTTTGAGGGGGACCCCACGCCTTTTTTTTTTTTTTTTTGGCCGGGGTTCCCTTTAAAATCCATCCCAGACCTGAAGGGTCTGGTATGGATATTTAGGGGGGACCCCCCCCCGATTTTTTTTTTTTTTTATATCAATGAATGACTGTTCTCTGTGTTACGGAGCCGACAATTCATTTGCCAGCTATAGCCGCGAGTGATTTTAAATAGCTTTTTTTCCTGCAAAAATTACACTTTGTCATTCAAATCATTCAAATTCATTCGAATTCATTCGTTATATCCGCTATAATAATTTCTTTCGAATTAGTTGAAATTCGATATTGGTAGTTGGATTCGAATAATTTGGAGCTGAAATTCGTAAACGGAACTTTTCCTGCAAAAATGACACTTTGTCATTCGAATCATTCGAATCCATTCGAATTCATTTGAATTCATTCGAATCATTTGTTTTATCCGCTATAATAATTTCTTTCATATTAGTTGAAATTCGATATTTGGTAGTCGGATTCGAATAAATTCAGCAACGAAATTCGTGAACGGAATTTCGTATTCCGTACGGAATTCGTATTCAAAAAAATTCGTACTACGGATTCGTAAATTCGTACGAATTTCGAAAAATTTGTACGAATTGCGAATTTGTACGAAACTAATCGCACATGTCTACTAGCTATTAGGTCCACAAAAGTCCCTTTAAGGACTGGTATAGGTGTACAGTATATAGGGGTGTAATACACTTATAATATACTTTCAAATATAGAAAGCATATTATAGTTCATTTCTATTGTGCAGCATTGTGACTGCAGTGCTGAGCAAATCTGCAGCTGTCTTTTGTCAGTGTAGGGAGAGGTTTCTGTGTGGAGCAGGGACAGTCTGTAATCACTAGCTATTAGGTCCACAAAAGTAATTTTAAGGACTGGTATAGGTGTGCAGTATATAGGGGTGTAATACACTTATAATATACTTTCAAATATAGAAAGCATATTATAGTGCATTTCTACTGTGCAGCATTGTGACTGCTGAGCGGTTCTGCAGCTCTTTTGTCAGTGTAGGGAGAGGTTGCTGTGTGTCGCAGGGACAGATTGTAGCGACACAAATAGCTAACGAATATAGGTCCACAAAAGTCCTTTTAAGGACTGGTATAGGTGTACTATTTGGTGTGCAGTATATAGGGGTGTAGTACACGTATAAAATACTTTCAAATATAGAAAGCATAGTATAGTGCATTTCTACTGTGCAGCATTGTGACTGCTGAGCGGTTCTGCAGCGATACTACAAAGAGTGACAAACGCAATTAGAAAAAAGTATTATAACTGGTGTGATAGACCAGTGGCCCCCCAAAACAACAGATTGAAGCAGGGTGTTATATACCTTCTTCCACATATACTGCTTTTCTCTAGAGACTTTTGTCACAGGGTCATTTAAAAAATGACAGGCAGAGGAAGAGGCAGGCCCTTCCGCAGGGGTGGTAGGGGTAGGGCAGGAGCACCAGGCTTGAGCCAAAGTGGGAAGTTGCAGAAGGTGCGTTTGATTAAAAAAATAAGAATGCTTGTCGTTGTCGATCCCAGATTCACTTAATAATTCTGGTATGTCAGTGTCCATGTTGTGGGACTATGTGTGCACAGCTAGTAAGTATTTTGTGGCTGCAAATATGACCTGGAGGTTTTTAATGTTCGCCTGCCATTAGAATGAATGGGGCCTGGCGCGAACCTGCGGTTCGCAAACATTTAGGCGTGTTCGCGAACCGTCCCTTCAGATGTTCGTCCATCACAAGTCTGGACCCCAAAGCACCTTGCCCCCCTGTTGATGGGGACAAGGGCCTCATCCCCACAACCCTTGCCCGGTGGTTGTGGGGATATGCGGGCGGGGGGCTTATCGGAATCTGGAAGACCCCTTTTAACAAGGGGACCCCCGGATCCCGGCCTCCCCTCTGTGTGAATTGGTAAATCATACCCCTACCATTTCACAAAAAAAGTGTCAAAAATTGTAAAAAAGACAAGAGACAGTTTGGGAAAAGTCCTTTATTAAAAAATAAAAAAAAATAAAAATGTCCGTCGATGCAAGTTCACGCCGCATAACGGACCGAAAAAGAAAGAAAACATCACTATTTTTTGCTCCCCAAAGCATTATTTCGAAAATAAAGAAAGTTTGCAGGGAAAATGTAATTTTTAATCATTAGTAGATGTGTGCACTGCCGTAAAATGTGTGTTTGCTTAATTACATTTTTTTTCTGTTTTCTGGGTCATTCGTTATGATCGCAATTCATAAATTCATAAATTCAAAAAAAATCTGAATTTCCCCCCAAAAAATCTGAAATTTGGAAGTGCGATTAAAAAAATCTGAAATTCGAAAATTCCCAAAAAATATGAAATTCAAAAAAAATATGAAATTCAAAAAAAATATTTAATATAATCGGAAATTCGAAATAAATTGGAAATTCAAAAAAAAGTCAGAAATTCGGAAATTCGAAAACCCAAAAATTTGAAAATCTGAAATAATAGCTAACTAATAATAACTTAACTATTACTAACTATTAAATTATAGGTATTGGAATTTCCTTTCAAATTTGGCTGTTAGTGAACGTAACAAATACAAATTTGTTACGACTTATACAAAATAATGAATTCTGCATCTAAACAAATGGAATGGAACAAATTAATAATAAACAATAATAATACTACCAAACGTTTTTATTATTATTGTAATTTATTATTATTACTTTGTTATGTTCTATTCGTTTAGATACGGCATTTCGGATCATACGTAACTTCAGATAAATTCGTATTCGATACATTCACTAACAGCCAAATTTGAAAGGAAATTGTAATACCTATAATTTAATAGCTAGTAATAGTTAAGTTATTATTAGTTAGTTATTATTTCCGATTTTCGGGTTTTCGAATCTCTGAATTTCCAATTTTTTTTAATCCCCAAATTTCCGATTTTTTTTGGAGTTTCCGGATTTTTTTCGAATTTACAAATTTTTTCGAATTTACAAATTTTTTCGAATTTGCAAATTTTTTCGAATTTGCAAATTTTTTCGAATTTGCAAATTTTTTCGAATTTGCAAATTTTTTCGAATTTGCAAATTTTTTCGAATTTGCAAATTTTTTCGAATTTGCAAATTTATGAATTTTTTGTTTGTTAAACGGGTTTGTCGAAATTCGTTAAAAAACTGATTTGGAATTAAACGAATTGTACATGTCTAGTCGTTAGCACTTTTGCTGCCATGTTGAAATGCTGCCGAATCCCAATCTCTGAGCAACATGAAGATAAATCACTCTTAGCTAGGAATCACATTAACAAAATAGGGGGGGGGGGGGGGTAATTGCTGCAATAAAACTACTTGTGAATCATCAACTTTAACTGCTTGCTGACCACCAGCTATCAATCGACGGCCAGGCGGCGCAGCTCTCGTGGCGGGAGGGCGTCATATGCCCTCGCCTTTTCAGCCCACCAGGGGGCCCGCGCGCACGCCTGCCGTGTTACTGGGGACTCGGTGCACATGCCCTGCGGCCGCGATGTCCGCCGGGCACCCGCGGTTGCTTGGTAACACAGCAGGACCGTGGATCTATGTATGTAAATACACAGATCCACGGTCCTCTCAGAGGAGAGGAGACTGATTGGTGTGTTCTCAATACAGAGAAACACTGATCGGTCTCCTCCCCTTGTCAGCCCCCTCCCCCTACAGTTAGAATCACTCCCAGGGAACATATTAACCCCTTCAGCGCCCCCTAGTGGTTATCCCCTTCCCTGTCAGTCACATTTATACAGTAATCAATGCTTTTTCATTGCACGGATCGCTGTATAAATGTGAATGGTCCCATAAATGTGTCAAAAGTGTCACAATAAAAATCGCAGATCGCCGCCATTACTAGTAAAAAATGCTATAAATCTATCCCCTATTTTGTAGGCACTAGAACTTCCGCGCAAACCAATCAATATATGCTTATTGCAATTTTTCCTTTACCCAAAATATGTAGAAAAATACGTATCGGCCTAAACTGAGGAAAAAATTTGTTTAAAAAAAAAAAAAATTGGATATTTATTATAGCAAAAAGTAAAAAATATTGTTTTTTTTTTTTCAAACTTGTTTCTCTTCTTTTGTTTATAGCGCAAAAAATAAAAACCACAGAGGTGATCAAATACCACCAAAATAAATCTCTATTTGTGGGGACAAAGTAATAACAATTTAATTTGTGTATAGTGTAGCAGGACGGCGCAATTGTCATTCAAAGTGCGCCAGCGCTGAAAGCTGAAAAATGGCTTGGTCAGGAAGGGGGTTAAAATGCCCTGTATTGAGGTGGTTAAAGTGACACTAAACAATAATCTTAGTTTAAAAAAATAATCCATACACATCCACTACTTAACCTCTCCTTTAACACACACACAATTCCATTTGTTTGAAGCAATAAGTACTCTATGCACACTCAAATCCCATGATTTATGGTCAGTCTTGGGAGTGTGAAAGAGAGGGGCACATGAAGAACAAACATAGACAACCTCTAACAGGAAGTGGGATCACAGCAGCAAAAAAAGGAGGAATTTGGAGGAGGCTGAGCACATTCAAAAGAACTTTATGAGATAAGAATACATTGTAGAATAGAATGATTTTTTTTTTAAACCAGAGTTTAGTGTCACTTTAAAGTGTATGTATAGGCAAAGCTTTATTTTTCCATGCAAGGGTGGCACCCTCTAGTGTGTGCTAGAAGTAGTATGTAGACTAGGCAAACCATAATCTGACTCATGCTGTACATTTGTGAGCCTATAATTGGGTCGGGGTTATTAGAGTTCAGGGCTGGATGACTCATCCTGGCAGCTCTCTGGTGCCTCCCCCTGTTTCCAGAAAATTGGAGAATGTTCTGGAACTAGTGGGCGGGTGAGCTATTTCCCAGAAGTGGGCTGGCAGGGGATGGGAAAATTCCCATAAACGGACATGGGCCATATCAGCAGGGCAGTCGGGTGGAAGATGGAGATGCAGTGTTGAGGAGGCTGCCACAGAAGCAGCTGGGAGGAGGCTTTCCTGGAGGCATGGGAACAAAAAGAGGACAGAGTGAGTAATTCAGCACTGTGTGGGGACTAACAAGGGGGGAGACTGCCACATGTTGCCATTCTCCCTTGAAGAGAGCAGTGAGCTTATGTCTTTGTCCTTGTCCCAGGATATCTCCAAAGAGTCAGCCAGGTGGGCTGGTGAAGTTTCAATCGGGAGGACTTGTGTTGCGAGTCAGCAGGCTGGTGAAGAAGCAGCCAGTAGGGCTGGTGAAGAGGCAGCTGCAGCCAGGTGGGCTAGGATTGCCCGGAGAAGTTAAACCTGTGCTTAGGAAGTAGACATGTGCACTGCCAAAAAATTTGTTAATTTTCGTTTTCATTTCATTCGTTTTTTTTTTTTTTCGTTTTTTTCGGGTCATTCGTTATGATCGCAACTAGTAAATTCGTACATTCATAAATTCGTACATTCGTATATTCGTACATTTGTAATTTCGAACATTTGTACATTCGTACATTTGTAAATGCGTAAATTTGTAAATTCGTTCATTCGTACATTCGTAAATTTGAAAATTCGTATATTCGTACATTCATAAATTCGTACCTTCATATATTCGTACATTCGTAATTTCGAACATTTGTACATTCGTACATTTGGAAATGCGTAAATTTGTAAATTCGTTCATTCGTACATTCGGAAATTTGAAAATTCATATATTCGTACATTCGTACATTCGTAAATTAAAAAATTTGAAAATTTGGAAATACGAAGATACGAAAACCCAAAAAATAGAAAATTTGAAATAGTGACTAACTATTAAATTATAGGTATTGTATTTCCTTTCAAACTTGGCTGTTAGTGAACACGAATTTATCTGAAGTTACGAATTATCCGAAATAACGAATGCCGCATCTAAACAAAATGGAACGGAACAAATTAATAACAAATAATAATAATAAAACGTTTTTTTTTTTTTTATTATTGTTATTTATTATTATTAATACATTATGTTCCATTTGTTTGTATATGGCATTCGTTATTTCGGATAATTTCGGATAATAATAACTTAAGAAAGATTTGTATTTGTTACGTTCACTAACAGCCAAATTTAATACCTATAATTTAATAGTTAGTGATAGTTAAGTTATTATTAGTTTATTATAAATTCTGATTTCCGAATTTCCGAATTTACGAATGTGCAAATGTACGAATTTACGAATGTACGAATTTACAAATTTTCGAATATTCGAATTTATGAATATTCGGAAAAATTCGTTAAACGGATTTTCGTTAATTCAGATATTTCCGAATTAACGAATTTGTCGAAATTCATTAAAAAACGAATTTGGAACGAAACGAATTGCACATGTCTATAATAGGAAGTTGTCCTTGAAGTTTCTTGTTGCAGTCAAGTGGGCATCGCATAAACTCCTATCCCCATTCAAATTGCTAAACCCCCCAATAAAACAAAAAAAAAAAAAGAAAGCTACAGACTTTTCTCTGACTTCTCTGTGTTCAAGTGAATATTCGGTGTGTCTGGCTGTGTAAGAGTGGGGGATCCCTGTCACCTGCAGCTCCTATGTGGGGTGTTCTACACAAGTCTGGGCCTAAAGGTCAGATATATGAGGCAGTCGAAGGGTCGAGTCTGTTTGTCTTGTGCTGCCATAATGTTGAGCTGCAAAGGACTGGGTGTACAGCAATGTACTGGGTGTACAGCAATGGACTGGGTGTACAGCAAAGCCTCAAAGAAGGCAACCATGACAACCAAGACCTTCATGAAAACATGTGTTGAGGGTTTCTTCTTGGTCTTGGGGAGCCTGAACTTTAAAATGAGGGACAGAAATTATAACCATGGCAGGAAGATCCTAGACAGAGCCATGTCCAGCATCAGGCCCAAATACTCTAATCTGTGAGATGGGTCATGTGAACACTTCCTCAGACTGAGGATCCAACCATAGTTCCCCATTCACACATGAGACCTTGTAACACTAACGAGTCACATGACACCGGGGGGGGGGGAATGGCTAATTGGGCCCAGTTTGGACATTTTCACTTAGGGGTGTTCTCACTTTTGTTGCCAGGGGTTTAGACATTAATGGCTGTGTGTTGAGTTATGTAGCAATATTGCACCTATTTTCTGAGAAAAAAAGCCCTGCCAATATTTATCTGTTACCTTGGCTTGGTTGTTTCTGGATTAGTCTGGTCTTTTCCGTATTCACATTTGGTCCAGTGTTATGTAACTTTCCTGGAACATCTCCATCTCGTCTTATCATTTTCTTCGGTGGGATTCCAGAGCTTGATACAGAATTATCAATCAGCGTTGCACCTTTGGGACCCATACTGTGCACCATCATATCTTTCATGTCTTTAGAAGCTTTAAAAATATGCACAAAGACACATTACCACATTGGAATGCCAAGTGACTTTTCAGCAACACCTAGATTCAAAAGATCTATCTCATTAAGGCCCCTTTCTAGACATGGGAACTGTCAAAAAATTTGTTTTGTTTCGTCCCGTTTTGTATATAAAAAAATTTGTAATTCGTGTACGAAATTCCGTTTGAATTCGTATGAAATACGAATTTCGTACGAATCGTATTTTTTTTTCTTCGAATCGTTACGAATCGTTAACGCGGCTAATGAATTGTCGGTTCTCATAACACAGAGAACAATTCGAATCCAACTACAAATATCGAATTTCAATTTCAAGTTACGAATCATTACGAATCGTTACGAATAGTTACGAATCGTTAGTAAATCCAACTACAAATATCGAATTTCAACTAATATGAAAGAAATTATAATAGCGGATATAACGAATGCTTCGAATGCTTCGAATGACTTTGAGATTCAGTATATCTAATATAGAGAACTGTTCCTGCACAAAGTGTCATTTTTGCAGGAAAAAAAGCTATTTTAAAATCACTCGCGGCCATTGCCGGCAAATGAATTGTCGGATCCGTAACACAGAGAACAGTCATTCATTGAAGTCATTGATAAAAAAAAGCGTGGGGGTCCCCCCAAATTCAATAACCAGGCCCTTCAGGTCTGCTATGGATATTAAGGGGGACCCCAGCCAAAAAAAAAAAAAAATAGCGTGGGGTCCCCTTAATATCCATACCAGACCCTTGAGGTCTGGGATGGATTTTAAGGGGAACCCCAGCCAAAAAAAATGGCGTGGGGTCCCCCTCAAAATCCATACCAGACCCTTATCCGAGCACGCAACCTGGCAGGCCGCAGGAAAAGAGGGGGGGACGAGAGCGCCCCCCCTCCCGCCTGAACCGTACCAGGCCACATGCCCTCAACATTGGGAGGGTGCTTTGGGGGTCTGAGACCCCCAAAGCACCTTGTCCCCATGTTGATGAGGACAAGGGCCTTATCCCCACAACCGTGCCCGGTGGTTGTGGGGGGTCTGCGGGCGGGGGGCTTATCGGAATCTGGAAGCCCCCTTTAACAAGGGGACCCCCAGATCCCGCCCCCCCTGTGTGAAATGGTAAGGGGGTACAAAAGTACCCCTACCCTTTCACCAAAAAGGTGACAAAAATGGTAAAAATGACAGGAGACGGTCTTTGACAATTCCTTTATCAAAATCTTCTTTCTTCTGCTCTTCCTCTCTTCATCCTTCGGTTTCTTCATCTTCTCCTTCCGGCATCTGTTTCCATATTCTTCTTCCTCCGATCCGCTTCTTCTTGCTCCGGTCTTCTCTTCCTTCTCGTCCGGCATCGGCATCGGCGTCTCTTCTGGGCCGCTCCTCGCAATGGGAGGCTCCCGCTCTGTGAGGCTTCGCTCCGTCTGACAGGTCTTTTATAACGGAGGGCACCTGGTGACCCCGCCCCCATCTGACGTCATGGGGAAAGCCATAGGGAAGTCCCCATGACATCCCCGTGCGTCAGAGGGGGCGGGGTTACCAGGTGCCCTCCGTTATAAAAGACCTGTCAGACGGAGCGAAGCCTCACAGAGCGGGAGCCTCCCATTGCGAGGAGCAGCCCAGAAGAGACGCCGATGCCGATGCCGGACGAGAAGGACGAGAAGACCGGAGCAAGAAGAAGCAGATCGGAGGAAGAAGATGATGGAAGAAGATGCCGGGAGGCGAAGATGAAGAAACCGAAGGATGAAGAAAGGAAGAAGGAAGAGCAGAAGAAAGAAGAAAGAAAGAAGATTTTAATAAAGGAATTGTCAAAGACCGTCTCCTGTCATTTTTACCATTTTTGTCACCTTTTTTGGTGAAATGGTAGGGGTACTTTTGTACCCCCTTACCATTTTACACAGGGGGGGGGGGATCTGGGGGTCCTCTTGTTAAAGGGGACTTTCAGATTCCGATAAGCCCCCCGCCCACAGACCCCCACAACCACCGGCCAGGGTTGTGGGGATGAGGCCCTTGTCCCCATCAAGGTGCTCAATGTTGAGGGCATGTGGCCTGGTACGGTTCAGGCGGGAGGGGGGGCTGCTCTTGTCCCCCCTCTTTTCCTGCGGCCTGCCAGGTTGCGTGCTCGGATAAGGGTCTGGTATGGATTTTGAGGGGGACCCCACGCCATTTTTTTTTTTTGGCCGGGGTTCCCCTTAAAATCCATCCCAGACCTGAAGGGTCTGGTATGGATATTTAGGGTGGACCCCACGCCATTTTTTTTTTTGGCTGGGGTCCCCCTTAATATCCATACCAGACCTGTAGGGCCTGGTTATTGAATTTGGGGGGACCCCTACACTTTTTTTTTATATCAATGAATGACTGTTCTCTGTGTTACGGAGCCGACAATTTATTTGCTGGCAATAGCCGCGAGTGATTTTAAATAGCTTTTTTTTCTGCAAAAATTACACTTTGTCATTCGAATCATTCAAATTCATTCGAATTCATTCGTTATATCTGCTATAATAATTTCTTTAGAATTAGTTGAAATTCGATATTGGTAGTTGGATTCAAATAATTGGGAGCTGAAATTCGTAAACGGAATTTTTCCTGCAAAAATGACACTTTGTCATTCGAATTCATTCAAATTCATTCGAATCATTCGTTATATCCGCTATAATAATTTCTTTCATATTAGTTGAAATTCGATATTTGGTAGTCGGATTCGAATAAATTCAGCGACGGAATTCGGAAACGGAATTTCGTATTCCGTACGGAATTCGTATTCGAAAAAATTCGTACTACGGATTCGTAAATTCGTACGAATTTCGTAAAATTCGTACGAATTTTTCGAAATTCGTACGAATTTTTTCGGAATTCGTACGAAACTAATCGCACATGTCTACCCCTTTCACACTTATACGACTTGTCCCACGATTTGGGACTGCAAAGTAGCATGACAAGTCGTTCCCCATGATTTCCAATGACAGCCATTCATATTCGTACGACTTCAAGTCGCTCCGACTTCAAAGTAGTCCCTGCGCTACTTTGGTCCAATTTTGATGCCACTTACACAGGCATTCCTTGAAATCGCGGCAACAATCGCGGCAAAATCGCGACCACAAATCGCGGCAAAATTGCGGTAAAATTGCGCGACTTTGAAGTCGCACAACTGTGAAAGGGGCCTAAAACAGTATTACCCCCCCCCCCCCCCCCCCGATAAAAATAGATAAAATACAGCTTACCAATTATTGCATGTGAAGGCTGTATTCGTTTTTTTTTTTTTAGGCTTTTTTCCTTTTATTTTCACTTGGTGATGTGGCCAGGAGGTTTCTTATTTTTATTTCCTTTGACAGACCAAGCTGTCCAGACAAAGTAGCAGTTAAAGGGTTGAGACAAACCATTTACCATTGGCAGGGGTGCTTACAATGTTCAATTTTTATTTATTTATGTAAAATCTTTATCCCAAAAGGAAAAAAACTGTTGCTGTAGCCATTTGACAACTGGTGATGGATGGGTCCACCTGACGACGTCACCTGGTGGCACCGCCCCCAGGTGACATCACCCCTTACCTATTAAGGAAATGTCAGATGGTGGAGAAGGCATTTGGTTGTCAGCCTTCATCGCAGGTGGAGCTTTTTTTTTTTTTTTTTCTTCTTTGTTCGGGTCTGGCGGTGGCAGACAACGTCAGCGTTGTGATTGACGATGGATCTGCATCGGTGGATAACTAATTTCTTTTCATTGAAGGAATTGTCAAAACTTTATCTGTATTTTTATTTCGTTTTTTACACTTTTTTTGTGAATGGTTAGGGGTATTATGTACCCCATACTCATTCACATGGGGGGCGGGATCCAGATTCCGATAAGCCCCCTGTCTGAGACCCCCACAACCACAGCCCAGGGTTGTTGGGAAGAGGCCCTTCTCCCCATCCACAAGGGCCATTCTCTGATAAGGGTCTGGTATGAATTTTGGGGGGACCCCATTACGTTTTTTTAAAAAGAAATAGGCATGGGGTCCCCCTCCAATTCATACCAGGCCCTTTGAGTCGGGTATGGATTTTAAGGTGAACCCCAAGCCAAAATTAAAAAAAAAACGGTGTGGGCCCCCCCCCAAGATCCATACCAGACCCTTATCAGAGCGTGCAGCCAGGCAGTTCTCTTTTTTGTATTGCCGGCAATTTAAACATTATTTATTTTTTCTTTATACATGTCAGTTTTGCTGCAGCAGATTCTATACAGGGTACAGATGTGCCATTTTACAGGCAAACGGGGCCCCAGGCCCTATATTTAAAGGAATTTATCATTTTTATTGCTTCACTTTAAGCATCATTAAAATCACTGCTCCTTCAAAAATGATCAAATGATGTTTGCATTGATACATTTCCCCCCAGGCAATACCTGGGCCCCCTTTTTAGGGTCAATAACATATACGCCTTCAAAATGGGGACTTTTAATTTTTCAAGTTCGGTTCACATAGACTTTAACCACTTACCAACCGGCCCATAGCCGAATGCCCGCTACAGGGCGGTTGGACCTGGCGCATCACGGATCACGGTAAACGGCCGTTCATCGCGGCCGTTTACCATGTGATCGCTCCGTCAAAAACCTGCCAATACTCTGCCATACCCTGCCAATACTCTGCAAAATCCTGCAATACCCAGCCAATGCTCTGCAATACTCTGCCATACCCTGCGAATACTCTGCAAAACCCTACAATACCCAGCCAATGCTCTGCAATACCCTGGCAATACTCTGCAATTCTCTGCCATACCCTGCCAATACTCTGCAATACCCAGCAATACCCTGGCAATACTCTGCAATACTCTACCATACCCTGCCAATACTCTGCAAAACCCTGCAATACCCAGCCAATACTCTGCAATACTCTGCCATACCCTGCCAATACTCTGCAATACCCAGCAATACCCTGGCAATACTCTGCAATACTCTACCATACCCTGCCAATACTCTGCAAAACCCTGCAATACCCAGCCAATACTCTGCAATACTCTGCCATACCCTGCCAATACTCTGCAATACCCTGCCAATACTCTGCCATACCCTGCCAATACTCTGCAATACCCAGCAATACCCTGGCAATACTCTGCAATACTCTACCATACCCTGCCAATACTCTGCAAAACCCTGCAATACCCAGCCAATACTCTGCAATACTCTGCCATACCCTGCCAATACTCTGCAATACCCAGCAATACCCTGGCAATACTCTGCAATACTCTACCATACCCTGCCAATACTCTGCAAAACCCTGCAATACCCAGCCAATACTCTGCAATACTCTGCCATACCCTGCCAATACTCTGCCATACCCTGCAATACCCTGCCAATACTCTGCCATACCCTGCCAATACTCCTCAATACCCTGCCAATACTCTGCCATACCCTGCCAATACTCTGCCATACCCTGCCAATACTCCTCAATACCCTGCCAATACTCCTCAATACCCTGCCAATACTCTGCCATACCCTGCCAATACTCTGAAAAACCCTGCAATACCCTGCCAATACTCTGCAATACCCAGCAATACCCTGCTAATACTCTGCAATACCCAGCAATACCCTGCCAATACTCTGCCATACCCTGCAATACCCAGCCATACTCTGCAATAACCAGCCATACTCGGTGATACCCTGCAATACCCAGCCATACTCTGCAATACCCAGCCATACTCAGTGATACCCTGCAATACCCAGCCATACTCTGCAATACCCAGCTATACTCGTTGATATCCTGCAATACCCAGCCATACTCGGTGATACCCTACAATACTCGGTGATACCCAGCCATACTCTTCAATACCCAGATATACTCGGTGATACCCAGCCATGCTCGGCCATACTCGGCCTCTGTATGTGGCCAGTCTGTGGAAGTCTCACACATGTGGTATCATCGTACTCTGGAGGAGTAGGAGAATCTATTTTGGGGTGCCATTTTTGGTATGTACATGCCATGTGTTAGAAATATTTTATAAATGGACAACTTTGTGTTAAAAAAAAATGTGTTTTAACCACTTCCCGCCCGCAGGCTGTCATATGACGTCCTTGAATTTGTGCGGGGATATCTGAATGATGGTCGCAGCTATAGGCATCATTCAGATATTAGCTTTTTCAGTCTGCGATTCCCTACACCATAAGAATGATCATAGTGGCTGTTCCACTGCTTGATTGTTCTTACGGGAGGCGAGAGGGGACATCCCCCCCTCCCACCGCCCTCCGGTGCTTTTACCGACTCACCGCTACGATCAAAGCCAGGATCGTTTTTTTATTTTTTTTTATTTCAGGCTTCCCAGCCTAGAGGTGAGATGTGGGGTCTTATTGACCCCATATCTCACTGTAAAGAGGACCTGTCATGCCATATTCCTATTACAAGGGATGTTTACATTCCTTGTAATAGGAATAAAAGTGATCACAAAAAATTTTTTGGGGGGGAAGAATGTGTCAAACTAAAATAAAGTAAAATGAACAATAAAAAAAAAACTTTTTTTAAAGTGCCCCTGTCCCCGTGTGCTCGCATGCAGAAGCAAACGCATATGTAAGTCCCGCCCACATATGAAAACGGTGTTCAAACCACACATGTGAGGTATCGCTGCGAACGTTAGAGCGAGAACAATAATTTTGGCCCTAGACCTACTCTGTAACTCTAAACATTTAACCAGTAAAACATTTTAAAACGAAAGCTGAAAATTGGTCTGGTTAGGAAGGGGGTTTAAGTGCCCAGTGGTCAAGTGGTTAACAGGGTTTGCGGTTCTGGTCCGAACTTTTGCAATGCTCTGGTAGGTTTATTGTTGTTGGGGAGGTCTATTGTTGCTGGGGGCAATCATTGCTAGGGGGGACTACTGTTGAGGGAGAGGTCTATTGTTGCTGTGTGTTGGAGATTCTATAGATGCTGGCTGTTGGGAGATCTAAATTGCTGGCAGGGGTCTTTTGTTGCTCAGGTGGATCTATTTTTGCGGGGGGGGGGGGGGGTATTTTGCTATTTTGCTGCAGGGCATCTATTATTGCTGGGGAAGTCTATTTTTTCTGGCTGCAGGGGATATATTTTACTGCCTTTTCTTGTTATCATTAACAAATTCCATACAAATTGCCTAACAAAATGATAGTTGGTTCTGCATGGGTTAGTACTGAGAGGTGGGTAGGGGGTGGGACCAAGGAACGGTGCTTAGAGGTGGGAAAGGGGCGGAGGCAAGGGGTGGTTCAGAAGGGGATAGTACCTGCACCTATTTTCTGAGAAAAAAAGCCCTGCCAATATTTATCTGTTACCTTGGCTTGGTTGTTTCTGGATTAGTCTGGTCTTTGTATTCACATTTGGTCCAGTGTTATGTAACTTTCCTGGAGCATCTCCATCTTGTCTTATCATTTTCTTTGCTGGGATTCCAGAGCTTGATACAGAATTATCAATCAGCGTTGCACCTTCGGGGCCCATACTGCGCACCAGCATATCTTTCATGTCTTTAGAAGCTTAAAAAATATGCACAAAGACACATTACCACATTGGAATGCCGAGTGACTTTTCAGCAACACCTAGATTCAAAAGATCTATCTCATTAAAACAGTATTTACCCCCCCCCCCCCCTTTTATTTTCACTTGGTGATATGGCCAGGAGGTTTGTTATTTTTATTTCCTTTGACAGACCAAGCTGTCCAGACAAGATAGCAGTTAAAGGGTTGAGACAAACCATTTACCATTGGCAGGGTGCTTACAATGTTCAGTTTTTATTTATTTATGTAAAATATTTATCCCAAAAGGAAAAAAAAAAACTGTTGCTGTAACTGCTTATAAAGGGTTAGATGGAGTTCAATTTTAGGGTAGGTTTAGAAATGCTCTTGGAGGCTCCAGAGGCAACTGACAGGCAGTGAGGAAGTGATGCGACACCTTATTACCACCTGTTGTAACCCCATTTTTGCTGACAAACGTGCTGCACCTGCATGCATTACACGCAGTTGCGGAGCATTTGTGGCGCTTCCCTATTACTTGAAAGTGTAGAATTTGGCAGGCTTTCCGCTATATATTGGGTGAACATTGCCACAGGCGCAAAGCATTGTGGCCACAGCATGTACAAAAGGGCGCTGATGTCATCCTATAGAGCAGGAGCCTGGGAGGAAGGAATCTCTCATGCTGCTAAAATTAGGTCAGTAAACAGGGAGAATTTTACAGAAACTGACCTTTGGGGATGAAATGATTGTACTGGGGGGCAGACTGCTGCTTCCCCATGTGCAATGCAGTGCAGTGACCACCATGTGCAGTGCAGTGACCACCATGTAATGTATTGTGCCCACTATATGCGGGGCAGTGACCACCATGTGCAGTGCAGTGACCGCCGTTTGATGTATTGTGCCCACCATGTGCAGTGACCATCATGTGATGTATTAGGCCCACCATGTGCAGTGACCATCGTGTGATGTATTGTGCCCACCATGTGCAGTGACCATCATGTGATGTATTGTGCCCACCATGTGCAGTGACCAACATGTAATGTATTGTGTCCACTATGTGCGGTGCAGTGACCACCATGTGCAGTGCAGAGACCACCGTTTGATGTATTGTGCCCACCATGTGCAGTGCAGTGACCATCATGTGATGTATCGTGCCCACCATGTGCAGTGACCATCATGTGATGTATTGTGCCCACCATGTGCAGTGACCATCATGTGATGTATTGTGCCCACCATGTGCAGTGACCATCATGTGATGTATTGTGCCCACCATGTGCAGTGCAGTGACCACCATGTGCAGTGCAGTGACCACCATGTGCAGTGCAGTGAAGTGACCACCATGTGATGTATTGTGCTCTTCTGACAGTGTCAGGGGAAGTGTCAGCAGAGCACGCACGACCAGACAAACACACACGGCGCTCTGATACTGTGAGAAGCTTGCTTACACGCTGTCAGTGGGATTTGGACCTACGAGAAGATCACCACCTTATCATCCCTGTCCACAGCGTGTTACAGTGGCCTAGGGGACCCCAAGGCACTGCATGTCCAGTGCAGTCCTCATGTGGACACCTATCAATTGGTCAGGATCAGGTTGTAGGGCCATACACACACCATATATTGGTGTGCTGCGATGAGTAAGGACTATTGTAACAGTGAAGGAGGACTATTCACCAAGGCTATACCATCCATCCAGTCCACTACTTATAAACATACAGACCAGACTTGGTTCCATAAACCTCAAAATGAGTCAGCCGAACACTCCATCTCACCATCCCATGTGACATGGGTTTTGTTTTATGACCTCTAATGCCGCGTACACACGATCAGTCTATCCGGCGGATTTAGTCCAACGGGCAATCTGCCAGACTTTCCAGCAGAGGTCCGGCGGACTTTACGAACGAGCAGACTTGCCCACACACGCCCACACACGACCAGACTTTTCCGGCAGACTAGGTCCGGTGGACAATCCGCCGGACTTTTGGCGGAGGTCCGCCGGACTTTTCAAATGAACGGAATTGCCCACACACGGAGTAAAGTCAATTAATTTTGAACGTGACTCCAGGTAGACGGGACTAGCGAAGGAAGTCAATGTCGCCGCCTCCATCGGTGAGATTAACACCTTGCTAGCCCAGTTGCCTGGTATGCATTTAACGGGGAACCCCTATGCTGAAAAAAACGGCGTGGGGGTCCCCCCAAAGTCCATACCAGAACCTTATCCGAGCACGCAGCCCGGCCGGTCAGGAAATGGGATGGGGACGAGCGAGCCCCCCCTCTTGAGCCATACCAGGCCGTGTGCCCTCAACATGGGGGGTGCTTTGGGGAAGGGGGGGCCCTTCGGGGGTCTTGTCCCGCTCTTCACTTCTTCTGCCGGGCCTCCGCTATCTTCTTCCAGCTCTTTTACTAGCGTTGGCCCGGTCTTCTCGTTCGTCACTGTCACTGTCGCTGTCACCACCTTCTTCTTTTCTTCTTCTTCCTTCCGATGTTGACACGACGCTCTCTCTGGACGCAATACCAGGGACGCGTTGCACGGCGACTTATATAGGCATAATGGGGGGGGTCACCGGGTGATGTCACGTGGTGACCCCACCCCTTATGATGTCACAGTCCACCATCCCCGGGACAGTGACATCCTAAGGGGCGGGGTCGCCATGTGACATCACCTGGTGACCCAGCCCCTTATGCCTATATAAGTCGCCGTGCAACGCGTCCCTGGCATTGTGGCCAGAGAGAGCGTCATGTCAACATCGGAAGGGAGAAGAAGAAAAGAAGAAGGCCGCGACAGTGACCAACGAGAAGACCGGGCCAACGCTAGTAAAAGAGCTGGAAGAAGATAGCGGAGGCCTGGCAGAAGAAACAAAGAGCGGGACAAGACCCCCGAAGTCGGAAGAAGACCCCCGGACGGCGGCGACGAAGGAAAAAGCTGGGCTCCTCCGCTAGTAAAAGATTGGTAAAAGAGCAGAAAATAGCGGAGCCCGGTGAGAAGACCCCGGAAGTCGGAAGAAGACCCCCGGAGCTGTCTAATAAACTACTTTAAAAACCTGTGTTGTGTTTTTTTTTTATTAACACTTTTTCCCTCAGGTGAATGGTTAGGGGTACCATTTACCCCATACTCATTCACATAGGGTGGGGGCCGGGATCAGCCATGCTTGGCCATGCTAGGCCATACTCGGCCTCTGTATGTGCCCAGTCTGTGGAAGTCTCACACATGTGGTATCGCTGTACTCAGGAGGAGTAGAAGAATCTATTTTGTGGTGTTATTTTTGGTATGTACATGTGTTAGAAATATTGTATAAATGGACAACTTTGTGTTAAAAAAAAATGTGTTTTAAAGCGGGATTCCACCCTAAAGTGGAACTTCCGCTTTTCGGAACCCTCCCCCCCTCCGGTGTCACATTTGGCACCTTTCAGGGGGGAGGGGGGTGCAGATACCTGTCTAAGACAGGTATTTGCACCTACTTCCGGGCATAAACTCCCACGGGAGTTTACGCAGCTTCCTGTCCCGGCAGACAGCGCTGGCGATTCTCATTGCGCTGCGCGACTCGCGCATGCGCAGTAGGGAACCGGGAAGTGAAGCCGCTAAGGCAACACCTCCTGATTCCCTCACCGAGAATGGCGCCGGCAGCAGCAGAGAGACGATCGATTGATCGGCCTCTGCTGTCGACATCGCTGGAACCTGTGACAGGTAAGTGTCCATTTTTTAAAAGTCAGCAGCTGCAGTATTTGTAGCTGCTGGCTTTTAAAAAAAAAAATTTCAGGTACAGTCCCGCTTTAACCACTTCCCGCCTGCAGGCTGTCATATGACGTCCTTGAATTTGTGCGGGGATATCTGAATGATGGTTGCAGCTACAGGCATCATTCAGATATCAGCTTATTCAGTCAGCGATTCCCTACACCATAAGAATGATCATAGTGGCTGTTTCGCTGCTTGATCGTTCTTACAGGAGGCAAGAGGGGACACCCCCCCTCCCGCTGCCCTCCGGTGCTTCTACCGACTCACTGCTACGATCAAAGCCAGGATCGTTTTTTTATTTTTTATTTCAGGCTTCCCAGCCTAGAGGTGAGATGTGGGGTCCTCCTCTGTAACTCAAAACATGTAACCAGTAAAAATTTTTAAAACGAAAGCTGAAAATTGGTCTGGTTAGGAAGGGGGTTTAAGTGCCCAGTGGGCAAGTGGTTGACAGGGTTCGCGGTTCTGGTCCGAACTTTTGCAATGCTCTAGGAGGTCTATTGTTGTTGGGGAGGTCTATTGTTGCTGGGGGCAATCGTTGCTAGGGGGGACTACTGTTGAGGGAGAGGTCTATTGTTGCTGTGTGCTGGAGATTCTATTGATGCTGGCTGTTGGGAGATCTAAATTGCTGGCAGTGGTCTTTTGTTGCTCAGGTGGATCTATTTTGCTGCAGGGCATCTATTATTGCTGGGGAAGTCTATTTTTGCTGGCTGCAGGGGATATATTTTACTGCCTTTTCTTGGTATCATTAACAAATTCCATACAAATTGCCTAACCAAATGATACTTGGTTCTGCATGGGTTAGTACTGAGAGGTGGGTAGGGGGTGGGACCAAGGAACGGTGCTTAGAGGTGGGAAAGGGGCGGAGGCAATGGGTGGTTCAGAAGGGGAGAGTACCTGCACCTATTTTCTGAGAAAAAAAGCCCTGCCAATATTTATCTGTTACCTTGGCTTGGTTGTTTCTGGATTAGTCTGGTCGTTGTATTCACATTTGGTCCAGTGTTATGTAACTTTCCTGGAACATCTCCATCTTGTCTTATCATTTTCTTCTCTGGGATTTCAGAGCTTGATACAGAATTATCAATCAGTGTTGCACCTTTGGGGCCCATACTGCGCGCCATCATATCTTTCATGTCTTTAGAAGCTTTAAAAATATGCACAAAGACACATTACCATATTGGAATGCCGAGTGACTTTTCAGCAACACCTAGTTTCAAAAGATCTATCTCATTAAAACAGTATTTATGCCCCCCCAAAAAACGAATTGATAAAATGCAGCTTATCAATTATTGGATGGGATTAATTTTGTGACTCCAGGTAGACGGGACTAGTGAAGGAAGTCAATGTCGCCGCCTCCATCGGCGAGATTGACACCTTGCTAGCCCCGTTGCCTCGTATGCATTTAAACGGGAACCCCTTACGCTGAAAAAACGGGGTGGGGGTCCCCCCAAAGTCCATACCAGACCCTTATCCAAGCACGCAGCCTGGCCGGTCAGGAAAGGGGGTGGGGATGAGCGAGCGCCCCCCTCCTGAGCCATACCAGGCCGCGTGCCCTCAACATGGGGGGTGCTTTGGGGAAGGGGGCCGTTGGTTGTCGGGGTCTGCGGGCGGGGGGCTTATCAGAATCCAGGAGCCCCCTTTAACCACTTTACATCCGCGCTATGGCTGAATGACCACAGCGCGGATGTGAATTCCCAGGAGGCCGTCATATGACGTCCTCCCCTGTGCACGCTCCCTATAGGGCGCGCGCGGAGCGTGCTGTGATCACTGAGTCGCTGAGACTCGGGTGATTAGCGATCCGAGTAAGGGTCACCGGCTCATTTTAAAGGGACATCGGTCCTGAAAAGTCAGAGGCAATTATGCCTCATGTAATGCCCACAAGTGCCACCTGTCAATGCCCATAAGTGCCACCTGTCAATGCCCACAAGTGCCACCTATCAATGCCCACAAGTGCCACCTATCAATGCCCACCAGTGCTGCCAATCAGTGCCACCTAAAAGTGCTGCCTATCCCATCAGTGCCCATCACTGCCACCCATCAGTGCCCATCACTGCCACCTTTCGGTGCCCGTCACTGCCACCTCATCAGCGTACATCAATGACGGACAAAAATTACCCATTTAAAATTTAAAAAAAAAACATGTAGGGTGCGCGCAGGGCGCGCTGTGATCACCGAGTCACTGAGACTCGGGTGATCAGCGATCCGAGTAAGGGGCGGGTGCCGGCCCCTTACCATGTGATCAGCTGTCAGCCGATGACAGCTGATCACAAGATAAAAACAAAAGCTTGGTGATCGTTTTTTTTCCTCCTCACGCTGACAGCGGAGGAGAAAAAAAAAAGCCGATCACCGGCTTATCTTAAAGGGACATCGTTCCCACCTTACAATCCCCACAAGTGCCACCTTGCATTGCCCATAAGTGCCACCTTGCAATGCCCATAAGTGCCACCTGTCAATGCCCACCAGTGCCACCTATCAATGCCCACCAGTGCTGCCAATCAGTGCCACTTAAAAGTGCTGACTATCAGTGTAACCCATCAGTGCCCATCACTGCCACCTATCGGTGCCCGTCACTCTGCCTAATCAGCGTACAAAAATGACTGACAAAAATTACCCATTTTATATTTTTATAACAAAATTTAAAAAAAAATTTTTTGTAAAATTTCAGTCTTTTTACATTTTCTTAACAAAAAATAAAAATCGCAGAAGTGATCAAATACCACCAAAAGAAAGCTCTATTTCCCCCAAATAGAGCTTTCTTTTGGTGGTATTTGATCACTTCTGCGATTTTTATTTTTTGTTAAGAAAATGTAAAAAGACTGAAATTTTACAAAAAAATTTTTTTTACATTTTGTTATAAAAATATAAAATGGGTAATTTTTGTCAGTCATTTTTGGTTTTCATTTCATTTCATTTGGGTACAGTGTTGTATGACCGTGCAATTGTCATTCAAAGTGTGACAGCGCTGAAAGCTGAAAATTGGTCTGGAAAGGAGGGGGGTTTAAGTGCCTGGTAAGCAAGTGGTTAAACAGCAACATTTTTGCTAAGCAATGCACTCATCATGGCTGTGATCATCCTTGTACAGACTATATCCTTAGACGTGTACACAATATACTGTGGAATTGTATGTTACCCACCTTTCCTAAGGTCTCTCTGGATCGATATCCTTATATCATTTTCGTATACTTCGCTAAGAATCTTCATAATGGTTGTTGCTCCGCTTCTTTTAGTGAAACACTTGAAGATTGACTCAACAACGTACTCCACAGATTTAGCATTAAGAGTTCTCATCCTAATGCCTTCAGCTTTACCTGGAGGCTTTCTGCTGCAAAGAGCCGTCTTAAATTTTTTCCATCTTAACTCTGTAAGCCCTTTAAGATGCTTTGCACATATTGTTTGCTTGTTCATATTTAGGCTGGGAGGTGCTGAAAAAATATACGGAGTATAAATTAAAAAAAAATACCTAGAATGGTCACCATAAAAAGATAATATTATACAAAAGTTCTCCACAATATTAATTTTTATGAATACTTATTTTTACACAAGCTTCTAGGACTCATTTTCAGTAGCGGCAGACTTTGTCCAATCTTCCTAGTGCTGTCTAAGGCTAGCTGTGATATTGGATGGGGTTTATCCTCCTCCCTCCATGGCCATCCAACAATGCAGCTAGCAAGGAGATTTCTGCTTTTACAGACAGCATAAGAGCAAGGTGCAACGTTGTATGGAGGGTTGTAACACACATGTAAGGCAGTGGCGGAAATACCGGCATAGCGCCCCAACCGGAGCTATGGGGCCCGCGGCCGAAAGGGGCCCGGTGAGTCCGCGTGTCAGTGTGACTGTGCGAGCGTCGCGGACGCAGCTGGGTGGTTCGGCGAGTGGGTGAGAGAGCAGATGGGAAGCTGCCAGCTGGGCGGCTCGGTGGGTGGCCAATCAGCGGGTGGCGGAGCAGAGAGATGACATCATCTCTCACCGCCCGATGCCCGCCCTGCATCCTGGCAGTTCTGCCCTCACTCACTGTGCAGGCAGCAGAGAGATTACATCATCCCTCTGCTGCCTGACTCAGACTGGGACACAGGAAGTGACAATCCCCATTCCCCACCTTAGCAGGAAAGTGACAATCCGCAACATGTGGCAGGTGATGTGGCAAGTGGACAATCTGCAATGTGTGGCAGGTTACGTGGCAAGTGGACAATCCGCAATGTGGGGCAGGTGACGTGGCAAGTGACAATCCACAACTTGTGGCAGGTGACGTGGCAAATAACAATCCGCAACGTGTGGCAGATGATGTGGCAAGTGACAATCCGCAACTTGTGGCAGGTGACGTGGCAAGTGGACAATCTGCAACGTGTGGCAGGTGATGTGGCAAGTGGACAAATCTGCAACATGTGGCAGGTGACGTGGCAAGTGGACAATCCTGATTGTGTGGCAGGTGACGTGGCAAGTGGACAATCCAAAACTTGTGGCAAGTGGACAATTCGCAACATGTGGCATGTGACGTGGCAACTGACAATCCGCAACTTGTGGCAGATGACATGGCAAGTGGACAATCCGCAAATTTTGACAAGTGGACAATCCGCAACTTGTGGCAGGTGATGTGGCAAGTGGACAATTTGCAACCTGTGGCAGGTGACGTGGCAAGTGGACAATTTGCAACTTTTAGCAGATGACATGGCAAGTGGACAATCCGCAACTTTTGACAAGTAACTATCCGCAACTTGTGCCAGGTGATGTGGCAAGTGGACAATCCGCAACTTCTGGCAGGTGATGTGGCAAGTGGACAATTTGCAACTTGTGGCAGGTGACGTGGCAAGTGACAATCCGCAACTTGTGGCAGGTGAAGTGGCAACCGAAATCTGCAACGTGTGACAAGTGGACAATTCGCAACGTGTGGCTGGTGAAGTGGCAAGTGACAATCCGCAACTTGTGGCAGGTGACACTCTGCATCTGGTGGCAGGCGACAGTGGCAAGTAACACTCATGGGTCCCACTGATTCTGCATTATGGTGAGTTGAACTATTTCATTTTCTATAACAATGTAATGATAGAAATAATGTGTTTCAATCATCCTGACACCATACCAACCATGGTGCCGTGATGATTGAAGCGTTAACACCAGCCATTTCCTAAATAAATTGCCCCCAAAAAAATTTATTTTCTGGCAGTGCCCCTCCCGAGACTAGACTCCGCCCCTGGGTGAGGATGAGGAATGTAAGTTTACTGTTCAGCCTCCCAGGCCCCACGAGTCCAGCCCTGTCCTGACACACGCAGCAGCATACAGAAGCTACTGTTCCATCAAACGCAGCCACTGTACCCATACATTTCCACCACTGTGCCCATCAAGCGCAGCCACTGTGCCCATCAAGTGCCAGGGCCGGACACCTGAATAGGGGGCGGCAGCGGTGACAATAGATAGATTCATGCAATGCATGAATCTATCTATTAGAGATTGACGGGTGCAGGAGAGAGGGGGCAGCGCTCCTGCGCCCTCTATGGACGCACCGCCACTGAGGTCAGCAATGTGTGTCCTTCAGGGGCTGCATACGGTATACTGCATACTTTGTTGTTCAAAATTAATATAATCTGTTGCCTGGGTACTGTGCTACATGGGTGTGGTAATCTGTTGTTCAATGGCACTAGTTCATTTTTTTTGTGGGGGGGGGCTGTTTGCAGGGGGGCCCCTATACAACATTTTGCTATGGGGCCCTGTGATTTCTAGTTACGTCCTGATGTAAAGTAACCAAGGCATAGAAGGATTGGGCCTCTGAAACACATTACCGGCCTCTTCTTCCATCAGCACCTAGAGTTTGCCATATGACAGCTGTCAAATCAGGTCCCCTTGATACCGGCCAGGGGATCAGGAGCTGCCGATGCACACATACAGCCTTGAGGTGTCTCTATCCTACCTCTTATGCTGAATGTCAAGAATTTATTTTTTTCTTTTTTGAGAATTTTAAATGTAAGTGTGCTATTTTTTTGTTTTAATAAATTATTACAATTATGCTACTAAGGATCCCGTGCTGCTGTTTTTTTGTCGTTGGAGTCTTAAATAAACTATGCCTGACCCAAGATGGCCACTGGAGTCACACAGGGCGCCCGTATCCTATCAGACAACTGTCCCCCTGTGACCACAGGAAGTCATAGAGGAGCCAAGTTATTTTTTTTTGGTTGAATAATGATTTGATTTGGTATATTTTCTATATTTTTGGATGCATAGAATGCACTTTTTGGTTAATTTCTATTGGCAGATAGCATGTCTAATTTTTTTTTAATGCACAATAAAAAAAATGGTGGCGAATAATACTTGGCTATGTGTTTTACTTCTGTCATGGAAAATGTTATTAATGTATGTTGTCAGATGCCCCCCAGTGTCTGTTTTGCTGTAATGCGCTCATCTTTGCGCATTCGCACATAAAGACGTTGGCGGAAGACCATTGGCTGCGTAAACCTTCCTATGGACACTACAGATGTGTTTGCTGGTTTAAGGAAGTTCATTTGTGCCTCACCGGGAGACTGGCCACTTCCCAGTGACGGCATTGATAGCTTCAAGCAAACATCCCTGTGTACACTGGAACTTTAGCATAACGGTATAAATATTGTGGCCCACGGAGCCATAGTTTTATATTGTTCGTTGTCATTGAAAGCAGTTTAGACGGTTTGTACATCACTGTTTAGTCTGTTTGAATGTATACATCTGTGATTGGTTCTTTTGAAGGAAAACAATTGCCCCTGTATTGTAGTCCCTGTATTGTATTTCCTTATATGGTCATTCACATCCTGGGTGAATGAGATGAGGCCACATCCTTTGTGGGAGGGGTTTAGCTGTTGGAGGCAAACCCCTGAGGGTGTGGCTTGGAATGTTTTCTAAATAAAGGAGTTCACATGAGCTGGGAGAGGGCAATGATGCTGACCGAGGCTGAGATGAACATGTAAGAATACTTGCTGTTGATGGCTGTTTACTGGGCAATGGGGAACCAGGGGCTTAGATGGGAAGCAGCCAGACTAAGGTGGTAATGGATGGAATGCTTGGCTGGTGAGGTTTGGATGCTGATGATGAGAGGATGACGTGAAGCTGCTGGTAATGTCTGTTTTTGGGAGCTGGGGATCCAGGGAGGCATACGATCAGAGGGTGCATTATATCATAAGATTGAAAGGCGCTTATTAGCGCAAGAGTGTGGCGAAATATCCACTACAGTTTAAAATGGCGAGCCAGGTAGGAGGCCGTGTATAATAATCGGAAAACGCTGGGTGCCAGTACTGTAAAAATAAGGCGCTAAGCAGTACTGATCCGAAAATTAGTGCAAGGTGCCCTGGACGCAGGGACACTTCATAAGCGATTCGAATCGTCATGGGTAATGTTGGCCATCCATGCGTTGGAGATAAAAAAATAAGGCTCCACACCAGTCAGACAGCTGCCTTACACATGAGATCTGGGTTTGGGGCTCCGGACATGAGACCCCTTAAAGTGTGACACATATGGTCAGAGGGTACAGTAAGGTGTATTCCTTTGGAAGGTATTTTTGATGTCTGGTGGTACGACACCCCAGAATAAAAAAATATTTTGGAAGTAGTTCAGTTGTGGCTTCAGAAATCTGTAATGGTGAGTGCGTTGATGGATGTGTAGTACATGCTTTTGTGATTCTCAGAGGAGGAACTGTGCTTAAAATCCAGATGCACATTCCAGAAATTTGTGTGGCTGGTCCATACAATATTCTGAGATGTTCTCATGTCTGTCCCATTGTATGTATTATTTTCTATCGCTAAGAGTAAAGGCAGCATTCCAGTTGTTATTTTTAATTTTTGATTTAGGACCTATGAAATATCTCCCCCACATTTGTATCAAAATGTTTGTCTAAAGTTTTAGTTGTGTCATGTTCTATGTGGTAACAAGAATAAGTCTGAACCTACCGCGACAGTCGTGTTGTGGGTGTTGTATTTTAGTAAAAACGTGAAAGTAAGGGTTGTAGAGGGTTTAGCTATTATCGGTTTCGACGAATGTCATTGACAATTTACCAATGGACACGAATGTTGTATTGTTTATGATTGACAGATTAATAACTTGTGTGTATAAGTATCTTTTCAGGTCCAAGGAGTTTCTGAGGCTCGGCACCATTCTAAACCCTGTATGTTTTCCTCCACTTTGTAAAGATGAGGAAAAGGGGGGAAGAGGATGGGCTGAGTGACAATTTTTTTTAAACCAATGATACTAACCACTCTAATTCTAGCCAAGTTTGTGACAGGTGACAGGTGACAGGTGACTCGGTCGTTGCAGAGAAGATTGATGAACAAGACAACAAGGATGAGAAGTATCTTTATTTATATTTTTAAAGTGTATTTCCTAACTAGCTAAGAAAGTGAACAGGACACATGGTTGGGTCTACTCTGAGTCTCCACGGAGCTCTGGTGCCCCAGTGATGACAGCGATGTATGATATATAGATATATTGGTGTGAGGAGTTGTGACAAACTAGTAAAGACTCCAAACAGACATTTCTAAATGGAATTTTTCGATACATTTCTAGAGGGTAAAATTAATTATTATTTTGACAATAAGTCTGGTTCTCACCAGCTTTGGTATCGGGATAACTAGCCCACAGTTTATAAAGTAAAGCTTCAGATCTACGGTTTATAAAGTAATTCTCCTAATGGAAGAGATTCATGTGGGCTGGTGAATCTCGTCCCAGCATCTTATGTCGCGGCCGATCGCGAGGATCTGATGGTGCGAGGGAAGGTAAGAATGACAGGGACACCTAGAAGGGAATTGCTTGTACACGGTGGGGACTTGAGCTTATGAAACGATTGAAAAGTGTATCATCCATTGAGGATGGGATGTTTTCATGTAACTGTTGAAGCTACAAGGAAGTTCCCACAATCCAAAGGGGGGTCCTGGGAATTCATAAGTAAAGATTGTTATACCTGAATCGGGGATACTAGTGACAAAGTTCAGGCCCATATGGATGGGGCTTGGATCCCTGAGAGGCAAAGCCAGAGCTGTAGCTAGTGAAGAATGGAATTCTCTAAAGTCTGGGAATCTTTGGTGATTTAATTTTTATTTTTGCAGCGGATCATAGTTGAAGGAAGTAGGGGTATATTTACTCATGTTTTTGTTTCTATTCCTTATATATATCGTGATGAGGTGCTCCTGCTGCCTGATTTGGACGCGTGACCAGAGCCCGAGCAGATGACCACATTTTTCTCAACAAGATGCCCGACCTGCAAACAAGACACAGAGGATCCCAGACCGACCAGCGACTACAACAGCTCACCATGTCATCTCTACCGAAGAACAGAGTCTCCATGTCAAGCCGTGTTTTCCTTTTTATGGACTGTAAGGCCAGGTGTAAGAAGATCGAAATTCATCAAGAGACACATGGGAGGATATGACAAAAACGAGGGACTGTCATGGAAAATGTTATTAATGTATGTTGTCAGATGCCCCCCAGTGTCTGTTTTGCTGTAATGCGCTCATCTTTGCGCATTCGCACATAAAGACGTTGGCGGAAGACCATTGGCTGCGTAAACCTTCCTATGGACACTACAGATGTGTTTGCTGGTTTAAGGAAGTTCATTTGTGCCTCACCGGGAGACTGGCCACTTCCCAGTGACGGCATTGATAGCTTCAAGCAAACATCCCTGTGTACACTGGAACTTTAGCATAACGGTATAAATATTGTGGCCCACGGAGCCATAGTTTTATATTGTTCGTTGTCATTGAAAGCAGTTTAGACGGTTTGTACATCACTGTTTAGTCTGTTTGAATGTATACATCTGTGATTGGTTCTTTTGAAGGAAAACAATTGCCCCTGTATTGTAGTCCCTGTATTGTATTTCCTTATATGGTCATTCACATCCTGGGTGAATGAGATGAGGCCACATCCTTTGTGGGAGGGGTTTAGCTGTTGGAGGCAAACCCCTGAGGGTGTGGCTTGGAATGTTTTCTAAATAAAGGAGTTCACATGAGCTGGGAGAGGGCAATGATGCTGACCGAGGCTGAGATGAACATGTAAGAATACTTGCTGTTGATGGCTGTTTACTGGGCAATGGGGAACCAGGGGCTTAGATGGGAAGCAGCCAGACTAAGGTGGTAATGGATGGAATGCTTGGCTGGTGAGGTTTGGATGCTGATGATGAGAGGATGACGTGAAGCTGCTGGTAATGTCTGTTTTTGGGAGCTGGGGATCCAGGGAGGCATACGATCAGAGGGTGCATTATATCATAAGATTGAAAGGCGCTTATTAGCGCAAGAGTGTGGCGAAATATCCACTACACTTCAAATGACAGTTTGGGAGTAGACAGTTACATTTTAAAAAATACAATGTAAAATTAACAAGGGACACGAACGTAGTTGTATATTTGATCTTATAAACTACGGGATAATGGTGTTGTGGTAACTTCAATTGCACCAAAAAAAAAAAAAAGCATAATAATATCATTCTTGATATCACTAGAAAAAAAAAGCCATTGAAAATTTGTTTGCCATAACTCCATCAGTATCACAAGCAAAGCAGCTTCATTATTATCCCATTACCGCTTGCCTACCAGCCGCCGTCATTTTACTGCGGCAGGTCGGCACGATCCCACGAGCCGCCGTATCCATACGTTGGCTCGCGGGATCGGGATAGCAGGCGCGCGCCCCCTTCCGCACTGTGGGGGGTGTCGATGCTCGTGGCCGACGATCACGATGACCGCCGGGCACGAGAGGCAGAACACGGAAGTGTGTGTGTGTAAACACACAAATCCCTGTTCTGTGAGAAGTGACAGATTGTGAGTTCCATATAGCTAGGAACCACGATCCGTCACTTCCTCTAGTCAGTCCCCTCCCCCTACAGTTAGAAACACACACAGGGAACACAGTTAACCTCTTCCCTGCCAGTGACATTTTTACAGGTAATCAGTGCATTTTTATAGCACTGATCGCTGTATAAGTGTCAATGGTCCCAAAAATGTGTCAAAAGTGTCCGATGTGTTTGCTATAATGTCGCAGTCCCGATAAAAATCGCAGATCGCCGCCATTACTTGTAAAAAATGTATAAATAATAAAAATGCTATAAAACGATCCCCTATTTTGTAGACGCTATAACTTTTGTGCAAACCATTCAATATACACTTATTGCAATTTTTTTACCAAAGATATGTAGAAGAATACATATTGGCCTTATTATTAAGCCTTACTTATTATAGCAAACAGTACAAAATATTGTGTTTTTTTTTTTCAAAATTGTCGCTATTTTTTTGTTTATAGCTCAAAAAATAAAAACCTCAGAGGTGATCACATACCACCAAAAGAAAGCTCTATTTGTGGGAAAAAAGGACGTCAATTTTGTTTGGGTACAGAGTCACACAACCGCGCAATTGTCAGTTAAAGCGACGCAGGGGCGAATCGCAAAAAAATGGCCTGCTAATTCAGCAGCCAAATCTTCCGGGGCCGAAGCGGTTAAAGAAGAAGAGAATTGTGCGCTGCATTTCGAGATTTCATAATTTGCCGCGTCACGAATGGTAATTCTCCATTACGAATGCTAGTTTACAAGACCGACCTCTTCCGGGCCGTCCTTGCTCCTGAGCATGCGTGTTTGTACTTTGGACTTTTGTTCGACGGACTTGTGTAAAAAAAATCCGACAACACACATTTGTCCGCGGAAAATGTTAAAGCCTGCCATCCAACATTTGTCCGCAAAAAATCCGAAAACAATTGTCCGATGGAGCGTAGAAACAGCCTGTCATCACACAATTCCCGTCTGAAAATCCGAGCGTGTGTACGCGGCTTTAGATTTCCCCAGGGGCTGAAGTGGCCAGAGAATCACACAGACCCAATAATGACATCACTGGGTCTAAAATAAGGTATATAATGAAAATGGAAAAGGTTTATTTAAAATGTCATTACCATGTTGATGAAGGGGAAGGAAGGAATCATGAACAATGGTGTCCCTAGGGGGGGGGCAGAGAGGGCCCTGACCCCCCCCCCAACATTATGCTGTGCCCCACCATGTGCCTCCCCCAATAAAAAATATATATATATATATTTTTTTTTTTTACAAAAAGGCAATGATTTTTTGTTTGCATTGTTAGCGGATGCGCTGCATCTTAATACAGTCTCTATTGAGAGGGAGAGCGTCCTCAGTCAGCTCCCGTGTGTGATTCCTCCCCACTCCCTCTGCATAATGCGAGCGCTCACACAACCATGGCCGCCCAATCTGCTCCTTCCCCTGCATCATCATTGGCAGGGAGAAGAGCGAGTTGCAGGAAGGACTCCACCAGGACTCTCAGTTACTGAAAAAACAGACTGATTTCTCCCGTCCTTAGGACAGGAGAACCAGCCTGTAAATTCCAAGCGATGCCAGACCAGCGCTGTCAATAGCAGGGGCAGGACAGCAAGAGGAGGCTGATGAACCCCACAGTGGCAGAACACCAGGGCCCAGTTGCAAGGCAACCTTTGCAACCCTGATAGTTCTTCCACTGCTTTGGACCCTTATATTTTCTTGGTATGCTGGTGACATATATGTCTTGTTTTCTGCCACCCTGGGGGGCCCCAATACAGTAGGAAGGGAGGTCACTGCAGAACATGTGAAAGTGCCCATTGTGGGATTGTAGTAAAGGGCCCCAGGATATATATATATATATATATATATATATATATATATATATATATATATATATACACTGTATTTATTGGCGTATAACACTCACTTTTTCACCATGAAAATCGGGTTCAAATAGCATGTGCGTGTTATACGCCAATACTTAAATTTTAGCTGCCTCTGAGGGGACAGGGAGGGGGCAGGATGAGCGCCGTCAGATTACATACAGTAAGAATTTCCTATTCACTTGGCGGCCTCTGTAATAGGAAGTCCCATCTCCTGGGCCGCCATTGGACCTTTGTTCTGTTTATCATAGAAGATTCTCACTGTATGTAATCTGTTGGCACTCATCCCACCCCCCTCCCTGTTCTCTCTAGGCTGCAGATGGGAATCAATCAGGCTGCATTAATGGCAATGGTGAGGCTGCATTGATGTAGACTGATGAGGCTGCATTGATGGCACTTGTGAGGCTGCAGATAGGCATTGGTCAGGCTGCATTGATGGCAATGATGAGGCTGCAGATGGGCACTGACCCTTATTTTGCTTCAAAGTTCCTTATTTAAAATTATTTTTTTTTTCCTGAAACTTCCCTCTTAAAATGAATGTGCGTGTTATACGCCGATAAATACGGTATATATATATATATAATTGCATTTTATAGTTGCCCCCCCCCCCTACTTTTGTCCCTGTCCCCCCATGTGCCCCCCTAAATATGAAAGCTGGAAATGCTACTGATCATGAAAGACAAAATATTAAAAGAAGAAGATTCTGATTTTGGCGCCAAGACATTTGAAAGGTTGACATTTGATCTTGACCGGTGTTGACATTTTAGGACATGAAGCCTGAATGAGGAAAAAACGGTCCTTGTCTGCAGACAGTGAGCAAAAAACAAAACAAGTTTCATCTGTCATGTCTATTTTTTTTTTTTTTTTTACTTTTGTTTTTTCCTCTATGGAACTTGGTTTTCTCACTCCTGCAGATGTGTTGTGTTTTTTTTTTGCATTTTTGACACATTTTTAATTTGTATTTGCCAGGTTTTCCATTCAGTTTATGTAGGTAATTAGAAGACTCTGGACGGCGGCACTCCAAAACAAATTCAGTGCCTTTATTCAAAAAAAAAAAACCACAGGAACACTACAAATGACATCACAGCAAGAAGCGGCAACAACTGACGCGTTTCACACTACAGGAAGGGCTTATTCATAGCTGACAAACATGAGGGCACGCAACAAATAAATATGGTTTTGCAATTTAACAGGGGGCAGAGCCAAGGAATGATTTAATTAAACAGTGAATACATCGCCTGATTACTGACCCACGTAGTCCACCTGATTGTGTCCAACAAGTGATGGACACTCTCAGTGTGAGTCAAACAAGAAAATTTTTATTATTTTGCAAAACCAAAACCTTGAGGCAAGGTATATGCATATATTTTACAGAAATAAAGAAATGTGTAAAAATTTAAATAAACTGTGAAAAAAAAATTGTGAAAAAAATAGAAGTGCATGTTTAACCGCTTCTCGACCGCCTCATGTAGATATACGTCTACAGAATGGCACGGGCAGGCAAAAGCACGTACCTGTACGTCCCCTTTAATTGCCTGCGACCCGGTCGGGAGCTCCGTGACCCCGGCCGCGGGACCAGCGGACCCGATCGCCGCTGGTGTCCCGCGATCGGGTTACGGAGCTGAAGAATGGGGAGAGGTTTGTGTAAACAAACCTCTCCCCGCGCTTCCTACACTGACTGTCATTGATTGGCTGTTCCCGGAAAGCCGATCAATGACGTCAGACGTCAGCCCCGCCCCCTAATGTAAAAAAAACACACACACGTCATTTAAATAGCATTGATTGCTGTATAAATGACAATGGTCCCAAAAATGTGTCAAAAATGTCCGATGTGTCCGCCATAATGTCGCAGTCACAAAAAAAATCGCTGATCGCCGCCATTACTAGTAAAAAAAAAATATTAATAAAAATGCTATAAAACTATCCCCTATTTTGTAAACGCTATAACTTTTGCGCAAACCAATCAATAATCGCTAATTGCGATTTTTTTTACCAAAAATATGTCGAAGAATACGTATCGGCCTAAACTGAGGAAAAAAAAAAATTTTTATATATTTTTTGGGGATATTTCTTATAGCAAAAAGTAAAAAATATTGCATTTTTTTCAAAATTGTCGCTCTATTTTTGTTTATAGCGCAAAAAATAAAAACCGCAGGGGCGATCAAATACCACCAAAAGAAAGCTCTATTTGTGGGAAAAAAAGGACGCCAATTTTGTTTTGGAGCCACGTCGCACGACCGCGCAATTGTCAGTTAAATCGACGCAGTGCCGAATCGCAAAAAGGGGCCTGGTCCTTTGGCTGCCAATTGGTCCGGGGCTGAAGTGGTTAAGCATGGCTAAGACGACCATGGGGGTGTGTGAATGAATAAACAAATAAATAAATATATAATTGTCATAATTAAAAAGTGCTACGTTAAGTCCAGTGAATATGTAAATATATATCATGTATAGTATGTAAACAATTTATATATGTGCACAAGTATAAATATAATAGTACAACAGTGTATGTGTGTGAATATAAATAGCGATACAAAGACTAAGACCCCTTTCACCCATAGCGTCGGCGGTAAACGCTGCTATTTTTAGCGGCGTTTTACCATCGGATTTGTGATGCATTTCAGCCACTAGCGGGGTGCTTTTACCCCCGCTAGCGGCCGAGAAAGGGTTAAAACCCTGGAAATACGCCGCCCCGCTAGCGGCCGAGAAAGGGTTAAAACCCTGGAAATACGCCGTAATAGCGGCGTTTTGCCAGCGGTATTACATCGCTGCCCCATTGGTAAACACACCGCTCCTTCACTGCTCCAAAGAAGCTGCTGACAGGACTTTTTCTGACGTCCTGCTAGCGCACCGCTGCAGTGTGAAAGACCTCGGGCTTTCATACTGCAGACAATGGAGCCGCAGTTTGAGGGCGGATTGCAGGCGCTATTTCTAACGCTATAGCGCCTGCAAAACGCCCTGGGTGTGCAAGGGGTCTAAATGTTAGAGTGGGGCGTCTGAAAAAACGAATGAAAGAACAAAGAGGTAGAGACGAAAAAAGAGAAAAAAAGAGAAAAGAGGAAAAGAGGAGAAGAAAAAGGAAAAAGAAAAAGGGGGGTTCATATGTCATGATGCATTTATTAAGCGGCCTTATGTATGTGTACAAATAAAATAATTTAAAGTGCTTGTATACCCTCAATTACAACTTGCACCTACAGGTAAGCCTAAATTAAGGCTTACCTGTAGGTACAAGAAATATTTCCTAAACCTACACGGTTTAGGAGATATCTGTCAAAAAGTTTTACAACGTTGTCTACGGCGTGAGCTATGAATAAGCACTAATTTTGGTGCGAAACGCGTCAGTTATTTTTGTGCTCCCCTCATTGCCGTGGATTGTTTTATTTTGATGTGATCTTTTGGTTTTAATAAAAGCACTGGATTTTTTTTTTGTAGTGTGCAGCTGTGCAGAGTTCCACACCGTAGACAACGGTTCATTCACAACTTCGGCTCGCCAAAGTTGAATTCTCCTGCACGCATGCGCGGAGCGACGTCTTCGCTGCTCTGGCCAATCACAGCACCGCAGCGGCACTGTGATTGGCCGGAGCAGCGATACCCGGAAGCAACCTTCCGGGTATCTGTGAAGAGATGGCTGGAGGGGGAGACGAGGACGGCGTCGGGGCCCCGATCTAAGGTAAGTGATGCATAATGAGCTAGTATGCTAGTCATACTAGCTCATTATGGCTTTGTCTTGCAGGTGGTTTAAAAAACAATAAGTCATTAAAAAACAATCGGATGTAATGTACGCCATACATGCAAAGACATCTCCACGTACAATAAGCGGGCCAAAGACGAAAAAAACGTAACACTGGTGCTCAATGTATGTCAAACACTGTGTTTTTTAATGGTAACAATGTGTATGGCCATATTATATTATGTAGAGACAGATGCCAAAGTATGCAAAGAAGATGCAAAAAGGATAAAAAAAGAATATGTAAACATTAGTAAAGTAAATTTGCATAAGGAAGAGCGAGGAGGGGACTCATCTAAAGGGTTAAATGAAAATGGTTAATCAAACCAATGTACGTGAAAACTGAATGAGTCAAACGCTCTCAATAGCATACTACAAACTAGCAGGATCAGCGCAGTGTCATAATAGTCAAACATAGTCCATGAAAATCTAATGCCGCGTACACACGGTCGGAATTTCCAATGGAAACAGTCTGATGGGAGCTTTTCATCGGATTTTCCGACCGTGTGTATGCCCATCGGTCTTTTTATGTCGGAATTTCTGACGGACTTTGGATTGATAACCTGTTCTTAATTTTTCCGACGGAAAACCTTTCTATCGGATTTTCCGATCGTGTGTATGCGATTCCGACACGCAAAATTCCGGGAAACAATTTGACGCATGCTCAGAAGCATTAAACTTCCCTTTTATAGTGCAGTCGAACGTGTTGTATGTCGCGGTGTTACTGACCGTCGGAATTTGGTGTGACCGTGTGTAGGCAACACAGTTTGAACGAAATTCCGTCGGGATTCCGACGGGAAAACCATCAGAGCTTTTTCCGACGAGAATTTCCGACTGTGTGTACGCGGCATAACAGTGTGTATGTCAGCGTCAATAAAATAATTATCCATTATGAATGCGGAGACGAGATGAATGGAACAACCTCAATGGCGTGCTGCAGACAAACGCGATCTATGTAATGCCATAGCAATCAATCAAGTTCTGTGAAACTCTGACGATATGCAATATAACATCTATGAGGTAATTGATCATTGAAAAAAACATTCATAGTAGTCAATTGTGCTCCATGAAAGTCTAGCAATGTATGTCTTGGCATCCGTGATCTCAGTGGTATGCTGCAATCAAGCACGGTCGACACGATGTCTTGGCAGTGAATTATACTCTGTGAAGCTCTAACGATGTGATCTTAGTGTCTATGGGATAGTTAACCATAAAAATAAAAATATATATAGTGGTAAATTACCGCTGACTAACATCGAGAGCTTTCATACAGAAAAACATACATATGAAACCTTCATCATAAACCGAGAGAAAAAGAAAAAAATCATGTGAAAAAAATAAATAAAAAATTATGAAAATAAACAAAGATATCGTTTTATACAGACGCTTAAACGAATAAAACCCACCAGATGAATATATACCCTCTAACGCAGTGTTTCTCAACTCCAGTCCTCAAGGCGCCCCAACAGGTCATGTTTTCAGGCTTTCCATCATTTTGCACAGGTGATTTGATCAGTTTCACTGTCTTAGTAATTACCACAGCCAATTCATCTGAGGGAAATCCTGAAAACATGACCTGTTAGGGCGCCTTGAGGACTGGAGTTGAGAAACACTGCTCTAACGTATACATATGCATGATTATGACAAATATTAACCCTCATAGAAATAAAAACCATGGGATAAAACCAAATGCACGTAGAACATATCGTATTTATCGACGTATAACACGCACTTTTTTCCCCTTAAAAGCAGGGGAAAATCGGGGGTGCGTGTTATACGCCGATCCCCCGCAGTTTGGAAGCTTTTCCGATCGTTGGGAAGCTTTTCTGCCGTTCTTGGCGGCAATCGGCTATCTTCGGCCATTCTCGGCTATCTTCGGCCGTCCTCGGCAGCTTTCGGAAAGCCGAAAATAGCCGAGAACGGCCGAAGATAGCCGGGAACGGTCGAATGCGGCCGAGAACTACCGAGCGCCGCCGAGATACACAGGACATCCGCTCTGTATCTCGGCGGCACCATTTAAAAAAAAAAAAAAAAAAAGACACTGACAAGGCTGCAATTGACACGGAAGGCTGCAAATGGCACTCAATCCTGCAAATGGCACTCAATCCTGCAAATGGCACTCAATCCTGCAAATGGCTGACAATCCTGCAAATGGCACTCAATCCTGCAAATGGCACACAATCCTGCAAATGGCACACAATCCTGCAAATGGCACACAATCCTGCAAATGACTGACAATCCTGCAAATGGCACTCAATCCTGCAAATGGCACTCAATCCTGCAAATGGCACACAATCCTGCAAATGGCACACAATCCTGCAAATGACTGACAATCCTGCAAATGACTGACAATCCTGCAAATGGCGCTCAATCCTGCAAATGGCACTCAATCCTGCAAATGGCACACAATCCTGCAAATGGCACACAATCCTGCAAATGGCACTCAATCCTGCAAATGGCACTCAATCCTGCAAATGGCACACAATCCTGCAAATGGCACACAATCCTGCAAATGACTGACAATCCTGCAAATGACTGACAATCCTGCAAATGGCACTCAATCCTGCAAATGGCACTCAATCCTGCAAATGGCACTCAATCCTGCAAATGGCACTCAATCCTGCAAATGGCACACAATCCTGCAAATGGCACTCAATCCTGCAAATGGCACTCAATCCTGCAAATGGCACTCAATCCTGCAAATGGCACTCAATCCTGCAAATGGCACTCAATCCTGCAAATGGCACACAATCCTGCAAATGGCACTCAATCCTGCAAATGGCACTCAATCCTGCAAATGGCACTCAATCCTGCAAATGGCACACAATCCTGCAAATGGCACACAATCCTGCAAATGGCACTCAATCCTGCAAATGGCACACAATCCTGCAAATGGCACTCAATCCTGCAAATGGCACACAATCCTGCAAATGACTGACAATCCTGCAAATGACAGACAATCCTGCAAATGACAGACAAGGCTGCAATGGAAGGCTGCAAATGACTGACAAGGCTGCAATGCAAGGCTGCAAATGACACTGACAAGGCTGCATTAATGGGCATTTAAATGTAAGTTTTTTTCCTTAAACTTCCCTCCTAAAAGTTTTTTTTCTTTTAAATTCCCTCCTAAACTTGGGGTGCGTGTTATACGCCGCTGCGTGTTATACGCTGATAAATACGGTATATGTATATATGCAAATTTGCTTGCTAAGCATTAATGCCGTCTGATCTCCACCAAGGATATCTACAGAGATAGGGTCAAAAAAACACACTAATGTAAACATTCTGAGTGTATAATAAAAAAAATAATAAATATAAGGATAAAGGACCCTTTGGTAGACACAAAAATATTTATCTGTCAATAGGACGGCAAAAATTGCTTACAAATCGCCCGGTGTCAAGAGAGTGAGAAATCTTAATTCATTTTTATGAAAACATCTCACTTTTATATTTATATTTGTGCTGTCTACATATTATATATCATCATATATACATTTACATAAACGTAGCACATTCTCATTATGACAATTATATATTTACTTATTTACTTATTCACACACCCAGGGCCGTCTTTAATATTGATTGGACCCTGGGCAAAACTTTTCTTGGGGGCCCAATAGCAGCTAGACTCAACATCAGTTTACTGAATCACATCAGGCAGCTATTGCGATTGGGTGCCAGAGGTTACAGTGTATCATTACCGCTCACTGACTGGTTGCTAGAGGTACATCATAATTTCTGCTTGTTGATTGGTTGCTAGAGTTTACTTTGGATATGACCTCAGGGGGGCATGATATACATATCAATGCTGATGGCCACCACTATTTACATATGAATGCCACCAATTTACATGTAAACACAGGGTCTGCAGGTGAGTCATTTGTACATAACAATAGGGCAGAGCTGGGCAGCATTAGTAGCAGCACTTCACACTAAGATATTGGGACACAGCACGGGACTAAAACCTCAAGGGACAAGGGAATTTAAACCAGGATGGTTGGCAAGTATGAGGCAGCTGCTTTGGGCCCCACAACAATGTCAGGGCCCAGGGCATCTGCCCCTTTTGCCCTGCCTTAAAAACGGCCCTGCACACACCCCCGTGGTCTTTTTAGCCATGCATTTTCATTTTTGCACATTTTCTTCTTTTTTCCTGTAAAATATATGCATATACCTTGCCTCATCAAATTGATGTTGTGCGAGGTTTTGGTTTTGCAAAATAATAACAATTTTCTTGTTTGACTCACACTGAGAGCCTCCATCACTTGTTGAAGACAATCAGGTGGACTAGGTGGGCCAGTAATCAGGTGATGTATTCACTGTTTAACCACTTGACATCCGCGCTATGGCCGAATGACGGCCACAGCGCGGATCTCAATTCCCGGGAGGCCGTCATATGACGTCCTGCCCTGTGCACGCTCCCTGCGCGTGCCCTATAGGGGCGCCAGTCTAGTGTAAACACACAACACACCACACATGTAAAACACACAGTAAACATACATGTCCCCACAAAATCACATGTCCCAATGATCATTTGCACACATATGTCCGTGATCACGCAAACCAATTATTATACACTTAACAGGATTTTTTTTTACCAAAAACATGTAGCAGAATACATTTTGGCTTAACCACTTCAGGACCAGCCTCGTTTTGGAATTTAGGTGTTTACATGTTTAAAACAGTTTTTTTTTGCTGGAAAATGACTTAGAAACCCCAAACATTATATATTGTTTTTTTTCTAACACCCTAGAGAATAAAATGCCGGTCATTGCAATACCTTTTTTTACACCGTATTTGCGCAGCGGTCTTACAAGCGCACTTTTTTTGGAAAAAAGTAACTTTTTTGAATAAAAAAATAAGACATCAGTAAAATTAGCCCAATTTTTTTTGTATTGTGAAAGATAATGTTACGCCGAGTAAATTGATACCCAACATGTCCTGCTTCAAAATTGCGGCCGCTCGTGGAATGGCGTCAAACTTTTACCCTAAAAAATTTCCATAAGCGACATTTAAAAAATTCTACAGGTTGCATTTTTTGAGTTACAGAGGAGGTCTATGGCTAGAATTATTGCTCTCACTCTACCGATCGCGGCGATACATCACATGTGTGGTTTGACTACCGTTTTCATATGCGGCGCTACTCACGTATTTAAAAAAAAATTTTTTGTTTTTCTTATTTGTTTTACTTGAATTTATTATTTTTTACACTGTTTAAAAAAAAAAAAATGGATCACTTTTATTCCTATTACAAGGAATGTAAACATCCCTTGTAATAGAAAAAAGCATGACAGGTCCTCTTAAATATGAGATCTGGGGTCAAAAAGTCCTCAGATGACATATTTGGACTTAAATGCAAAAAAAAAAAATGTCATTTAAAAAAATGACATTTGGAAATTCTGCCTTTAAGACGCATGGGCGGAAGTGAAGTTTTGACGTCGCTTCCGCCCTCCTATGGTATAGAGACGAGTGGGGGCCATCTTAGCCTCACTCGTCTCCATACCCAGCACGTAGAAGGACCCGATCGCCTCCGCCGCTGCCGACGGCTCCGGTAAGCGGCGGAAGGCGCGGGAGAGCGGCGGGAAGGGGGGGCACCTCTCCCGCCGCCGATAACGGTGATCTTGCGGTGAATCTGCCGCGATGACCACCATTATCGTACACAGGACCTCATGTAAAGAGGGATACCTCGGTTGTGGCAGCAGCTGAGATATCCCTCTTCAAAGTCAGGACGTATATTTACATGAGGCGGTCGTGAAGTGGTTTTTTACATTTATGACAAAATTAGATTTTATTGGATTTATTTTAAAATAGAATAAAGAAAATATGTTTTATTTTTTTTTCCAAATTTCTGCTCTTTTTTCGCTTATATCGCAAAAAATAAAAAACAGAGTCGTGAATAAATACCACCAAAAGAAAGCTCTATTTGTGCACACAAAATTATAAAAATGTCATTTGGGTACAGCATAGCATGACCGCGCAATTGTCAGTGAAAGTGCGAGAGCGCTGAAAGCTGAAAATTGGTCTGGGAAGGAAGGGGGCGAAAGTGCCCGGTATTGTAGTGGTTACTGTCACCTACAATGGTCACCGGGACAAATAACGGGATTTTCCCAGTGGGGACAAAGGCAGCGGTAAAGGCCTGACAGGAATTTCATTCCTTCTTCACTCCGTCCAAAACAACAAAAAACTTTTGGCTTACACTTCCATACACTTTAACTTCTAGATATGAAAAGGAAAGTGTGTACTCACCTTCCTCTGAGAGCAAACACGGCTTCTGCACTGTTAGTTTCACTTCCCTGAAGTTATAAACAAAGATCTTGTTCTGTTAATAGTTTCGTTTTCCCAGTAACCCCTCAGGAGATCTAAAACCTGTTGCAATGCAGCCAAAATGAGCGCAGAAGAAACACAAGAATGTCATGACGTAATGTTCTAAGCTTCCATGTATTACTTTATGGAGCACTGATAATAATATTAACCTCTTGCCAACCGCCCCAGATGCATATACTGTGTGGCGGTGGCTCCTCTGCGCAGAATCATGTACAGGTATGTGTTTCTGCTCTTTCGGGTGTGAGGCGCGCGCACGATGATTGGACACAGCAGGAGCCAATCAGCGATGGCTATTCATTTTTTAACAATTAATACCAAAGGCCTCAACCATCCTTCAAAACAAATGTGACATACTATGTGCCCAGGAAAAGCACTTTAGTGCCACATCGTAAGTGCACCTACCGGTACCCCAAGTTCCCATTTATCTTTCATGCTAACGCTGAGTCTAAGAGGAAAGGAGTGATGATAGCAATAAGGGACACCGTGGCTTTCAAGCTCCACAAGGTTATCTGTGACCCGCAAGGGAGATCTATCATTTTGATTTGTGACATTAATTCTACCACCTACACGATCGTTAACGTGTACGTGCCTAACACTAGACAAATAAAATTCTTCCACAGGACAATGAGGAGAATACTCAAGGTGAGAAAGGGACTGTTGGTAATCTGCGGGGACCTAAATGTTACCCCGGACCCAATGCTGGACTTAACATCCAAACCAAAACGCCCACCACCCTCCCTAAAGGCAGTTTTAAGGTCATATGAGTTGTATGATGCATGGAGATGCATCAATGCCAATGAACGGGACTACTCCTTTTTTTCCAATATCCACCAATCCTACAGTAGGATTGATCTATTCTTGGTGGATAAGAGAGTACTATTCCAATGCAAATCAGCTGTCATCAATAATATTACCTGGTTGGACCACGCCTCAGTGAGATTGGTGGTGGGTGACCCCTCCACGCATGGTCCTGCCTTCGTGTGGAGGGCTAACCCTAAACTATTCCAGGATGGTCCTACCAGATGTCATGTTGAAAAGCAGCTGGTGGAATTTTTTGAACATAATCAAGGTTCAGTATCTTGTCCCTTTGCAATGTGGAACGCACACAAAGCGTTCGTAAGGGGAATCATGATCCAACAAGGGGCCAGAATTAAGAGGAGGAGGCAGCAGCAGGTCGAGTTACTAGTTTCCCAAATTGATCAAATTGGAAAACAAAACAAGGCATGCATCTCCCACAAACTAACTGAAAAATAACACAACTTCGTACAAATCTAAGACTACTGTTCATGGATGAATTTGAAAAAGCTAACAGGAGACTCAGGCTATCATATTATAGCAGTGGCAATAGGGCAGGAAAACTATTGGCCAATAAAAAGGCCTTAGGTACAAAACTCAAATTCCCTTTGTTAAACACCCTACTACACACAACAAACAATATCACCCACAACAAATAGCGGATGCATTTAGCTATTACGACAGCTCACTCTACAACATTAGAAACGACATTACAGTACCACAGCCTACACCAGAGACCATTAAGGCATTTCAGCAACAAATTACACTCCCTACGCTAACTCAAGAACACCTCAAGGAGCTAAACTCCCCCATAACAGTTGAATAAATTAAAAAGATAATAATGTCACTTCCCCCAAACAAATCCCCTAGACCTGATGGGTTCACAGGGGAATATTATAGGACATTCCATGAGATTTTAGTGCCACATTTGGCAAAGGTGTTTGACTCGGCTGCTGATTCCTCCTCCTTCCCCACAGAGACGTGGGGAGAGCATCAGTATTTTGTCGTCGGCAAATAGGCTTATGGTATGGGATCTGGAGCCGATTTGTATGCCTAATATCCTTGGGTGTGAGCGAATATAAGAAGCAAGTGGTTCCATCAGCAGATTGAAGATCAACGGGGAGAGGGGGCAGCCCTGTCTAGTTCCCTTGGAAATCACAAACGGAGTAGACAGAGCCCCCGAAATATAGACTCGTGCAGATGGAGATGAGTAAAGTGCCATTATTGCATTATATATAGAGCCCACAAAGCTTTAATAGTAGCCTTACCGAAACCAGGGAAGGAACCTGATTTACCACAGAACTTCTGCCTCATTTCGTTGTTGAACAATGATGTTAAGATAAATGCAAAACTGTTAGCATTACGGTTAGTTGACATATTACCTTCCCTCATCGATATGGATCAGTCTGGGTTCACCAAGGGTAGATAGACGGCCAACGCCACTAGGCGATTGATAGATGTTATCCATGTGAGTAGGGAATGTCGAACGCCTTCTATGCTCCTAGCTTTGGATGCGGAGAAGGCGTTCGACAGGATTCAATGGGAATTTCTAGCGATGGTACTGAGGACTCTATATATAATGCAATAATGGCACTTTACTCGTCTCCATCTGCGCGAGTCTATATTTCGGGGGCTCTGTCTACTCCGTTTGTGATTTCCAAGGGAACTAGACAGGGCTGCCCCCTCTCCCCGTTGATCTTCAATCTGCTGATGGAACCACTTGCTTCTTATATTCGCTCACACCCAAGGATATCAGGCATACAAATCAGCTCCAGATCCCATACCATAAGCCTATTTGCCGACGACAAAATACTGATGCTCTCCAACCCGGGTGTCTCCCTCCCCCATGTACATGAAGCACTGCTCCTCTTTAATAAGGTATCATACTATAAGGTCAACAAAACAAAGTCTTGCGTACTAAACTTAGGTATACCAGAAGAGGATAGCCAGGAGCTGAAACAAATATTCCCCTATACTTGGAAAAAATAGGGTATCAAATACTTAGGCATAATTCTAACCCCTAGAACCGAAGATCTTATATCTGCAAATTATACAACCTGCCTAAATTCTATAGAAGACAGATTAACTACTATAGCCCATAATGAGCTGTCGTATCTCGGGAGGTTGGCGGCCTTTAAGATGCAAATACTCCCACAGCTGCTGTATCTTTTCAGGACACTGCCAATACCACTCCCCAATTCATATTTTCACTCCCTACAAGCTATCAAAAACAAATTCTTATGGAAAGGGAAAAGAGCGAGATGCGCCTTCAGCAGATTGATCAAACATAAGAAAGCAGGGGGAGTGGGTCACGTCCAGGTGCAGGACTATAATTTTGCGGCTATCCTAGCTCAGCTCCAACACTGGATGAGAGAGGATTCCAGCACACTGTGGAAGGACATTAAACGTACACAAATACCAAAAGGGAAATCTTAAAGACTTCATACTAACTGCTCAACATAACAAATCACTACATAAAACATTGTCCCCCCCCTATACTAGCATCAATAAGAGCATGGACGCACCTTTGTAGATGTTGGGACTGGAGTGGTGACACCGCTGAAATTCCCCATATCTGCACTCACACACATGATACCTGACCTGAACTTGTCTAGTTGGAAAGATAGAGGAATTAACTGGTTAAGTGAGTTAATGGATGGCCTTTTAGTTAAACCATTTTTAAGCCTACAACTTGAATACCAGCTACCTAACACAGAGCACTATAAGTACACACGGATAGCCCACTTGATAAGTGTTGGATTCAATAGGAACTCATGTAATCCCAGCATGTTTCTGGAGAATAGGATGTCCTACCCCGATCGGAATGTAGCCAGTTAAACAATAATAAAAATTATTGATACAAAAAAAAATGGTGCAGTGCCGTATCTCAAAAAATGGCCTGGTCATAAAGTGGGTAAAACCTTCTGGGGCTGAAGTGGTGAATGTAGATTTAAATGGCATTTAGTTTGCAAATACTGGTTGCTTTATTAATCGTGCCCAATTATGTCATATGCTTTTGCTGCGGGAGCTCCAGGAGAATAATCCGGGCGATTTTCGTAATTATCTCCGGATGACGGACCCCTGCTTTCACCAACTCTTGGCATTGCTGACCCCCTATATTAAGAAGCAGGACACATGCATGAGGCTTTTATTTAATTTTTTGGTTGAATAATGATTTGATTTGGTATATTTTCTATATTTTCTATATTTTTGGATGCATAGAATGCACTTTTTGGTTAAGTTCTATTGTCTAATTGTATTCGTTTTCTTTTTTTAATGCACAATAAAAAATTGTGTAGAATAATACTTGGCTATGTGTTTTACTTCATATGACAGTCACATATGGGAGTCGGCAGTTACATGTAAAAAAAATACAATGTAAAATTGACAAGGGACACCAACATAGTTGTATCTTTGCTCTTAAAAAACTACGGGGTAAAGGTGTTGTGGTAACTTGCCCAAAAAAAACAAAAAACAAGAATAATAATATTATTCTTGATATCAGTAGAAAAAAAAAAAAGCCTTTGAAAATTCGTTTGCAATAACTCTATCGGAAATTTCGGGAATTTTCAAATTTCTATTTTTCGGATTTCTGAATTTTCGGATTTCCGAATTACCGAATTTTCGAATTTCAGAATTTCGAATTTTCGTATTTCCGAATTTCAGAATTTCGTATTTTCGTATTTCCGAATTTCCGAATTTCGTATTTTCGTATTTCCGAATTTCGAATTTCCGTATTTCCGAATTTCGAATTTTCGTATTTTCGAATTTCCGAATTTCGAATTTTCGGATTTCCGAATTTCCGAATTTCGTATTTTCGGATTTCCAAATTTTCGAACTTCCGAATTTCGTATTTTCGGATTTACGAATTTTCGGATTTACGAATTTACGAATTTACGAATTTTGAATTTTGAATTTTTGAATTTTCGGATTGCCGAATTTACGAATTTTCGGATTTCCGAAATTCCGAATTTCTGAATTTCGAATTTCCGAAATTCCGAATTTTCAAATTTTGCATTTTCGGTTTTTCGGAATTCCGAATTTTCTGACTTTTGGATTTTCGGAATTCGGGAATTCAAAGATTTGAAAATCCCAAAATTTGAAAATCTGAAAAAAAGAAAGAAAATCAGTTTAATTAATAATTAACTATTAAATTAACGAGTATGAATTTATCCGAAGTTACGAATTATCTGAAATAACGAATGCCACATCTAAACAAATGGAATGGAACAAATAAATAATAATTAATTAATAATAATAATAAAAAGGTTTTATTATTATTATTGTTATTTATTATTATTATTAGATTGTTACGTTCCATTTGGTTAGATGCAGCATTCGTTATTTCAGATAATTTGTAACTTCGGATAAATTCATACTCATTACGGTCACTAACAGACAAATTTGAAAAGGAATTCCAATACCTATAATTTAATAGTTAGTTATTATTTAGAATTAAACAGATTTTCTTTCTTTTTTTCAGATTTCCGATTTTTCAAATTTTCAAATTTCCGAATTCCGAAAATTCGGAATTCCGAAAATCCAAAATTCGGAAATCCCAAAATCCGAAATTCGGAAATCCCAAAATTCGGAAATCCCAAAATAGGAAATTTGGAAATTAAAAATTCGGAAATTCGAAAACCTGAAAATTCTAAATTCAGAAATTCGTAATTTTGGAAATTTGGAAATTTTGGAAATTTCGGAAATTCGTAATTTCGCAAATTTTGAAATTCGGAAATTCGGAAATTTTAAAATTTGGAAATTCTGAATTAACGAATTTGTCAAAATTCGGTAAAAAATGAATTAGGAACTAAACGAATTGCACATGTCTAATACTGAGACATTGGAGAGGGGTGACTACTCCGACACTCATGGAAGTAACACAACTCAAACATACCAACGGATCATATGAAGTGCTACATGCATCAGCATCAGGGAATTACACCAGGGTGAAAAAACTCTGGGATCCATGGAATGATTGGTATAAGAAAACAGCTCAATCTGGTAATAGCTAATGGTAATGCGTTATCCTGGGCCACAAGGGGTTAAACAAGAACTACCTTGACTGTTGTTAGTTTTATTTTTATCTTTATTTTCATTTTGTTTTGGTTATATTGATGCAAATTTTTGTACAGATATATTGTCATTTGTATATGATTGGTTCGGCATTATACTGAATGGAAGTAAAATAAGGAGAGGCTAATAAAACAACTTGTTGAATGTCCACAGTGACAAATTAAGCCCCATACACACGGTCGGACTTTTTCATGGATCGGACAAGGTTGTTGAAAAATCAGACCGTGTGTATGCACCATCGGACAGTGTTCGTCGGTTTGTCCGTCGGACAGTCTTATCTCCTGCTGGAAAGATTTGCCGTCAACCCGGTCCGATCACACCAAATCCGATCGTGTGTACGGTTGTCCGACCGGACAAAGTGCTACGCATGCTCAGATCACATTACAAGACCAAAGCTATTGGCTACTAGCCTCTACGTAGTCCCGTCGTAGGCAACAAACGTCACCACGTTCAGAATGATCGGATTTTCCGACAACTTTGTCCGACCGTGTGTACGCAAAACCAACATCGGACAAAGTATGACGGACATGGTCCGACGGACCTGGTCCGCGGATTGTCCGACCGTGTGTATGGGGCTTAAGAGTGATCACCAGTGGGGATTCGTTGGAACCTTATGCTACCGTCGTAAGGCTAACACACCGCCTCTCACTTAATCTTTAAAATACAGATGTAAGAATAAGACATAAAGCAAGAGGTGTTCACAGCGAATAAAGGAATCAATAAGCATGATAATTAACAATGATGACACTGTTAACATTGTACTGTACAACTTGTGATTGTTTTGTTGTCAACTAAACTCAATAAAAATTATTGATACAAAAAAAAAATGGTGCAGTGCCGTATCTCAAAAAATGGCCTGGTCATAAAGTGGGTAAAACCTTCTGGGGCTGAAGTGGTGAATGTAGATTTAAATGGCATTTAGTTTGCAAATACTGGTTGCTTTATTAATCGTGCCCAATTATGTCATATGCTTTTGCTGCGGGAGCTCCAGGAGAATAATCCGGACGATTTTCGTAATTATCTCCGGATGATGGACCCCTGCTTTCACCAACTCTTGGCATTGCTGACCCCCTATATTAAGAAGCAGGACACATGCATGAGGCTTTTATTTAATTTTTTGGTTGAATAATGATTTGATTTGGTATATTTTCTATATTTTCTATATTTTTGGATGCATAGAATGCAGTTTTTGGTTAAGTTCTATTGTCTAATTGTATTTGTTTTCTTTTTTTAATGCACAATAAAAAATTGTGTAGAATAATACTTGGCTATGTGTTTTACTTCATATGACAGTTACATATGGGAGTCGGCAGTTACATGTAAAAAAATACAATGTAAAATTGACAAGGGACACCAACATAGTTGTAACTTTGCTCTTAAAAAACTACGGGGTAAAGGTGTTGTGGTAACTTGCCCAAAAAAAAAAAAAAAAAACAAGCATAATAATATTATTCTTGATATCAGTAGAAAAAAAAAGCCTTTGAAAATTCGTTTGCAATAACTCTATCAGTATCACCAGCAAAGCAGCTTCATTATTATCCCATTAAAGAAGAAGAGACTTGTGCGCTGCATTTGGAGATTTCATAATTTGCCACGTCACGAATGTTAATTCTCCATTACGAACGCTAGTGTACAAGACCGACCGCTTCCGGCTCGTCCTTGCTCCCGAGCATGTGTGTTTGTACGTTGGACTTTTGTATGACGGACCTTTGTCCGCTGAAAATCCAACAACAATTGTCCGATGGGGCGTACACAGGGTCGGATTTTCCGACAACAGCCCATCATCACACATTTCCTGTTGGAAAATCCGATCGTGTGTATGAGGCTTTAGATTTGGCCAGGGGCTTAAGTGGCTAGAGAGGCACACAGACCTAATAATGACATCACTGGGTCTAAAATAAGGTGGACATGTGCACACTTTTGGAATTTCGTTTTCATTCTAAAAATACATTTATTTAGTTACTCACGAAATTCGTTTTATTTACTGTATATACTCAAGTATAAGCCAACCCAAATATAACTCGAGGCACCTAATTTTAGCACAAAAAAACTGGGAAAACATATTGACTCGAGTATAAGCCTAGGGTGAGAAATGCGCAGCTACTGTAAGTGGAAAAGAGGGTCAACAATGCCCATTTGCAGCCTCACTGTGCCCATTTGAAGCCTCACTGTGCCCATTTGCAGCCATAGGTCCCCCGAACTTCAAACTTGGTAGTTAAGGGTTCCTAAATGTCCCCTAGCTGCAGCCAAAATTTGGGGTTTCTGGACCCAAAGGGTCCCGAAATGACATTGCTGCAGGTGGACACAGTTGACCGACTTTGGTGCCCCGAATCTTGGGGACACTTGGTGCTAAGAACCCCTGTGGAACTAGCACTACAACATATCCTAAGCTGGGGTTCCTAGCACCAAGTGGCCCTGAGATACGGGGCCCCAAAGTCGGTTCGGAAAATGTCAAGCACTTTTCTGCAGCAGAGAATGACATTTTCCGAACCGACTTTGGGGCCCTGTATCTCAGGGCCACTTGGTGCTAGGAACCCCAGTTATATACATTTGGATATGTTGTAGTGATAAATCCACTGGGTTTGCACATCAAATTTGGGGTTCCTAGCCCTAAGTGGCCCCAAAGTCGGTTCGGAAAATGTAATTCTCTGCTGCAGAAAAGTGCTTGACTCGAGTATAAGCCGAGGGGGGCATTTTCAGAACACAAAAAATGTGCTGAAAATCTCGGCTTAAACTCGAGTATATACGGTATTTTGTTTCGTTAAAAAATGCATTCGTCCGAAAATCCAAAATAATAAAGGCCGAATCTGTCATTGAAGGCTTATGGTGTCTGTTGAATGTTCCAAGAAGATTTGACGGAGCAGCTAAACTGTACGACGCCGCAATCGTACATTTCCGGTCGAATGTTCCGCCTACAAGCTTTAGTAGAATTCTAATGTTGTATGACACTAGTAATAATTGTATTTATTATATTTATTATTATTATTATATTATTATTACTAGTCAACCAACATTAGAATTCTTCTATAACCTATGGGCGGAGCATTTGACCATAAATATCCGCTCGCGGCGACTGCTTCGTCGAATCTTCATGTAGAATCTTTTCTCTCTATGTCGAATAATCTTGGACTAATAGAGTAAGTTTCGGACGAAAACGAATGCACATCTCTAAAAATATTAATAAAAATGCTATAAAACTATCCCCTATATTGTAAACACTATAACTTTTGCGCAAACAAATCAATAATCGCTAATTGCAGAATACGTATCGGCCTAAACTGAGGAAAAAAAATGTTTTTTTATATATTTTTTGGGGATATTTATTATAGCAAAAAGTAAAAAAATATAGCATTTTTTTCAAAATTGTCGCTTTATTTTTGTTTATAGCGCAAAAAATAAAAACCGCAGGGGCGATCAAATACCACCAAAAGAAAGCTCTATTTGTGGGAAAAAAAGGACGCCAATTTTGTTTGGGAGCCACGTCGCACGACCGCGCAATTATCAGTTAAAGCGACGCAGTGCCGAATCGCAAAAAGGGGCCTGGTCCTTTGGCTGCAAATTGGCCTGGGGCTGAAGTGGTTTTTGATCAACTGATCAAAAAGTGATCAGTGTGAAAGGGCCCTGAGGAATACATACCTCGTAAAGGTAAGTAAATGTACCAACAATGTTCATATCCCTGTACTAGTTATTTTTCTGGCTGCCTTCAGTCTGGCTACCAGTAATACACATCCTGTCCAGGAATGCTGCGTCCTTGTCACCTTCTGCATTCTGATACGGTACATCTTCTTTATAGGGTTGCCACCTGTCTGGGATTCACCCGGACAGTTTGGAATCATGCATCCAGGTTTCAGACTGCCTGAAACCCGGACACATTATTCAGACCGGACTATGGCTTCCCAGCAGGGTTGCTGGCTGCAATTGTCTAAACCAAGTGTGTCTGTAATGCCGTGTACACACGACTGGACTTTTCGGCATTAAAAGGTCCAACAGTCTTTCCGACGGACTTACAATGGACTTTCGAATGACCGGACTTGCGCACACACGAACGGACTAAAGTCCGGTCGGTTGAACGTGATGCCGTACGAAGGGATTAGAATAAGGAAGTTCATAGCCAGTAGCCAATAGCTGCCCTCTGGGCCGTCTTTAATATTGATTGGACCCTGGGCAAAACTTTTCTTGGGCCCCCCACCCCATGCAGTTTCGCTCTCCACCTGCTCTGAGACATACAATGAGTAGCAGCTAGACTCAAAATCAGTTTACTGAATCAGATCAGGCTGCGATTGCGATTGGTTGCCAGAGGTTACAGTGTATCATTATGGCTCACTGACTGGTTGTTAGAGGTTACAGCACATGATTTCTGCTTGTTGATTGGTTGCTAGAGATTACTGTGGATATGACCTCATGATATACATATGAATGCCGCCGGTTGCCGCTATTTACATGTAGCGGGGTCGTACCCCTTTTAGGGGAAGAGACTACATCCCCCATGATTCCCCAGGCTCCCGGGCTGCTTGTTTCCGCCCGAGAGGCTGCTGGGGGAGATGATAAAAAGGAGGAGGAGAGACCGCCTCCTCCTCTTCTGACACTTCCTCTTCTGAAGCCTCACCTTACTGGTCTCCCCCTCCTGACGGAGCGTGGGACGCGGAGACTTGTTCCTGAGGGGACACCCGTGCGGACCGGGACTGCTGAAGGCCTGAAGCCTGGGCCTTGCAGCGGATGGAGTGAGACTCTCGTCCCCAAGAGTCAGCAGCAGCGGAGCGGAGACTCTCCCCTTCAGTCGGTCGGTCGGAGCTGAGGACCGGAGCGCAGGGGCTGTGACTGAGGAGACCGGAGCCGCCATTGGAGGGACCGGAGCTGAGGACGGTACCCAAGGATTGGTGAGAGAGCTGAGAGGCTCATCCTGCATTGATTCACACGTTTTATGCCTATTGAACTGCCTAGGCGCAATTTACCTCAGAGCAGCAAATGTTACTTTCTGTGGATTACAAAGATACCATTTAAAGCTACATGTGCACCACCTCTACAGATTTATTGCCGGTGAAGAACACTGTACTAGTACAAGGACTGAGCTCTATTGTTAGGGATCAGGCCTGGTCCATTAGGTAGGCGCAGATAGATTTATTGCACCTCAGGGGTGCATAGCAGACGGTCGCCACGCTTGGCGCTCCGTTTCCCCATTGCTAGTTTGATATACATGTGTACATGTTAAAGTGCATATTGCAGGGACCTGCTAAAGTATTGTAAGTCATATGTTTAAATGCATGTTACTATTTCTTTTCCTTACTGACAAAGTAAAGCCAGTTATTCTTATCTCAGCAGTCTGCTTGTGAGTTCATACCCATTGCACTTAGAGTATAAGTGATGTTTATATGTGCCTAGATACATACCCCTTTACTAACTGTGCCAGAGCGGGTAGAGCCAAATTGCCGGGGGTTGGTGGAGCTGTACTCAGGGACCCAAAACAAACCAGCGGCTCTCTTAACTGGGGGTAGCGCTACACGTGGGGGCTCGTATTCCGGGATCCTGAGTCAGCGGGAAAAGCCGCCAGAAGGTACCGGCATGGACCCAATAGAAGTGGGACGGTGGTCCGCCACATGGGCCACTGATCCAGCCGCAGCAGCAGTTATTGAACTGCCAGGGATATGGCAGAGAGAGGCAGTCAAGCAGCTCATAATGTCCCTATCCCCGTGCCAAAAGTCATGGATAATGGACATGAGGAATGATGCTGGGTACACATACGCCTTAATAGAATGGAAGGAAGAGACTCCAGAGCAGTTCAGGAGCCAAAGCATACAAGCACCGAATGGTCAGGCCTATCAAGTGCTGCATGCGCAGCTGCGCAAGGGAGACTGTTCTCCTATGAAAGCCATGCTATCCCCAAAGAAGGAAGAGCAGAAGGGCGCGGAAAGTCCCGCACCCGCACAGACTACTCTTAGTGCAGAACTGTGTGCTGTCCTAGGGGAGATAGTGACTCAGTGCAGAAGAGACCCCGGGGATTACCCAATGTCGGGATACAGGAAACTCCGGATGTTTTCTGGGAGGACACCTGTACCCTCGGGAGAAGAGGGATTTGAAGAGTGGTTAGATGGCGCCACGCAGGCCCTAGAAGAATGGGAGGTCTCAGAAGGCAGAAAGAAGCAAAGGATTGTTGAGAGCCTAAAAGGGCCTGCCTTAGAGGCCATACGCAATCTGAAGACAAGTAAAAAGGATTGCACTGCCCAGGACTACATAGACATCCTGGAAGGTGTGTTTGGTGGGACAGAAAAAGTCACAGAACTTACCTATCAACTGGAACACTGTTACCAGAAGACAGGGGAGAAGCTGTCAGAGTACATGGGACGCATAGACAAGATCCTGCATAGGATTATCCTGAAGAAGGGGATAGATCCAGGGAAGGTAGATGAAGCCCGTGCCCAGCAGGTGATGAGGGGAGCCCAACCCCTGGACCCTGTCGCACTAGTACTACGTACCCGGCAGGATGGGAAGAGCCTGGACTACCCTGACCTCATCCGAATGGTCAGAGAAGAAGAGGCCATGTTGGAAGAGAAACGGGAGAAGCAGATGATGGGGTCTACAAAACTTCCAGTGGCCACGGTCAGGTCGGCCTTAACCCCTGAAAGAGACACAGAGGTAGATGCCCTGAAGTTGCAGATGTCCCAGATGATGGAGATACTGACATCTCTAGTGGCGAAAGAGACGCCCAGTCCCAAGAAAGAAACAAGCAGGAGGGAATTGTTTCCAGCTGTTTCAGCACCAGCATCCCCACCTGACTACGGTGAGATGATCTGTTTTAATTGTGGAGGAATTGGTCATATTGCAGCTGTATGTGCCAGTCCCAAGAAGAAGAAAACAGATAGTCGCCAGCCGGCGGGAAACACCAAAGGGCCCCGGTGAAGGAGTCAACCGGGTGCCCATCACCTTCAGTGAGCTCCAAGAAGCATAACAGGAAGAGAAAGCGAGGAGATCAAACCCCTCAAAAGGGGCCCAGGGATCCTCAACCAAGGTGCACTCCAGAGAAAGGGGGCAAGACCCCTCCGAAGAGACACAGCACTCCAAAGCGAGAACCCTTGCAAGTGAGAGATAACAATGTCCCTCAACGGGTTCACACTCCCACGAAGAGGGAGAAAATTAATGCATACCAGGCTCAAGAAAGGATCAAGCGCAAATCCAGTGCTGGTAAAGAAAAGAGTCCAAAGAAGAGGACAGCATCAACTCGGCCTTACCCAGAAGAGCTAGTTGGTCCATCCCCTACTGTACCTATCCAGGTGGAAGGAGTGTACACGAAGGCCCTTCTAGACACTGGAGCACAAGTGACCCTATTGTACAGGGACTTCTACGACAGATACCTGAGTCATCTGCCCATACAGAAGATAGAGGAGCTGGAGATAAGGGGATTGGGAACTCAGAGTTTCCCCTATGATGGATACCTACCCATACGGCTGACGTTTGACCCATCCGTAGCTGGGAAGTCTGAAGTGTTCGACACCTTAGCAGTGGTGTGTCCCCGCCCACCAGGAACCAGCAAGACGTCCCTGATTATAGGGACGAATACGGACCTAGTCAGAAGGCTCCTGACCCCCCTGGTGAAGAAAGAGAACCTTTCAGCTCCCAAGATCCATCCCATGCTGAAGGCAGCCTATCAGCGGTTGGTCCTAGAGCAGAAGACCCCAAGTGAGGGGATAGGAAGGGTATGGAGGCTTGGAAAAGAAGGAGCAGTGTTACAGCCTGGAGAGGTGACCTGCATGAGAGCCACGGTGAAACTTAATTGGGAGCAGCCTGGCCCCTTTGTAATGTTGGAACCCGACCCAATGGAGGGTCACTCAGGTCTGGAAGTGATACCAGAAGTAATCTCATTGAAGGACCTGAAGAAGGCAAGAGGAAGAGTCCCTGTCAGTGTGAGGAACCCCACGGAGCGGCCCGTGGAGATCCCTGCCAGGATGCTTCTGGGACAGGTGAGTCCTGCTGTCCCAGTTGGCTGGTCAGAAGTGAAGGGGACGGGTGAAGGACAAGATGTTTGGAAGAAACTCTCCATGGAAAACCCAAACCTACCTGGAGCTTGGAAAGAGAGAGCCAAGGCCCAGCTGACCAGATGGGAGAAGATTTTCTCTAAAGATGAGTTTGATGTGGGGTGTGCGAGGAGTGCCACCCATCGAATCCGCATGCAAGAGGACAAGCCATTCAGAGAAAGAGTCAGGCGAGTCCCGCTAGCAGATCTGGAGGATCTGAGGGAGCAGCTTGCGGAACTGAAGAAAACGGGAGTGATTAGGGAGTCCAGGAGCCCCTATGCCTCCCCAATTGTGGTAGTCAGGAAGAAGAATGGGTCATTGAGACTGTGCATTGACTACAGAACTCTCAACAGGAGGACCATTCCTGACCAGTACACCACGCCAAGGATAGAAGATGCCTTACAGAGTTTATCTGGAGCTAAGTGGTTCAGTGTGATGGACCTCAAGAGTGGGTACTATCAAATCCCCATGCATCCAGGAGATAGAGAAAAGACTGCCTTCATAACCCCAGTAGGATTCTTTGAGTTCAACAGGATGCCTCAGGGCCTATCTGGAGCTCCTGCTACATTTCAACGCCTTATGGAAAGGACAGTTGGAGACATGAACCTCATAGAAGTCCTTGTGTACCTGGACGATGTCATTGTCTTTGGAAAGACTTTGGAAGAACATGAAGCCAGATTGGAGAAAGTACAGAAGAGGCTCATTGAAGAGGGACTCAAACTTTCCCCCGAGAAGTGTCGGTTCTATCAGTCCTCTGTGAACTATCTGGGACACATAGTGTCTGAAAAAGGAGTGGCTACAGACCCTGAGAAGTTGGAGGCAGTTACTTCGTGGCCAAGACCCACAACAGTTACATAACTTCGGTCTTTCTTGGGGTTCTGCTCCTACTACCGCAGGCTTGTGGATGGGTTTGCCCGCATTGCCAAACCCCTAAACGAACTGCTCAAGACAGAAGGAGAGGAAGATGGATTGGGGCCTAGGAGGTCCGGTGAATCAGTCCAAGACCAATGGAACTCAAGGTGTGAAGAGGCTTTCAGAACCTTGAAGAGAAGTCTCACCACAGCCCCAGTTTTGGCCTATGCTGACCCCACTAGACCATATGAGCTACATGTTGATGCCAGCCATGAGGGCCTAGGTGGAGTACTCTACCAGGAGTATGAAGACCAGCTACGACCAGTGGCCTATGTGAGCCGGAGCCTGACCCCCTCCGAGAAGAACTACCCCACCCACAAGTTGGAGTTCTTAGCCCTCAAATGGGCAGTTGTTGACAAACTGAGAGACTATCTGTATGGGGCCGAGTTTACTGTAAAGACAGATAACAACCCCTTGACCTATCTATTCACCACCGCCAAGCTGGATGCAACTGGACACAGATGGTTGGCGGCGTTGTCTGGATTCAATTTCAGCCTCAAGTACAGGCCGGGGGCTGGAAATAGGGATGCAGATGCCCTGTCCCGAAGATCCCATGTCATGGTCGATGACTGGGAAGACTGGACCCAAGTGGCACCAGAAGGAGTGGGAGCCCTTTGTCAGGGGGCTGAACTCCAAGCCAGAGGAGGATCCAGAGCGGAAGAGATAGGAGTTACCACAGTGGGAGTCCCAAAGTGTTACTGTGGGGTAACTCAACTAGAAGAAGAGTGTCTACCGAAGCTGTCCAAGAAGGAGTTAAGGTGTGACCAATTGGAAGACCCCATGGGGAGATTGGTCCTGGAAGCCCTGGAAGACCAGAGTTCAGAGGGACTTCGCCTTCACCCTTCCAAAGAAGCTCGCCTACTGAGGAGAGAGTTGGACAAATTACAGGTGCATCAGGGGGTAGTCTACCGAAGGGGCCCCTCTGATAGCTCAGAAGACAAGTGGCAGTTGTTTCTCCCCGAAAAGCATCGAGAGACTGTGCTGATCGCCTTACATGACCAGCATGGTCACTTGGGAGCAGAGAGAACCTTCCAACTTGTCAGAGACCTTTTTTACTGGCCCTGCATGAGGGCCGAAGTGGAGGAGTATTGCCATTCCTGTGCAAGATGCATTCAGAGAAAGACTTTACCCCATCAAGCTGCCCCAATGGGCCATCTACAAAGTCAAGGCCCAATGGATCTGGTATGCATTGATTTTCTCTGCCTTGAACCCGATTTGAGTGGATTGGGAAATGTTCTGGTGGTAACCGACCATTTCACCCGTTATGCTCAGGCTTTCCCAACCAAGGACCAGAAGGCCTCTACAGTAGCCAAGGTACTTCTGGAGAAGTACTTTGTTCACTATGGACTGCCACAGAGAATCCATTCAGACCAAGGAAGGGACTTTGAGAGTCGCCTGATCAGGAAGCTACTAGATTCTCTGGGAGTAGAGAAGACTAGGACTACACCATATCACCCCCAAGGTGATGCCCAGCCTGAAAGGTTCAACAGGACCCTATTGAACATGTTGGGAACTTTAGAGACAGAGAAGAAGCAACATTGGAGTCAACACATATCAGCTCTGGTGCATGCCTACAACTGCACCACAAGTGATGTGACAGGTTTTTCCCCTTACCGACTTATGTTTGGGAGAGAAGCAAGATTGCCAGTGGATTTGGCCTTCGGCATATCCCTAGACCATGCCTCTGCTGCCTCCCACAAAGGATATGTGGACAGACTGAGGCACAGTTTGAAGATAGCTTATGAAAAAGCTCAAGCGGCCTCTGACCAGAGGGGGGCCCGAAATAAGAGGAACTTTGACCTGAAAGTTAGAGTACAGGACCTACAGCCTGGGGACCGTGTACTGTTACGAAACCTAGGGATCCCTGGAAAACACAAGATTGCTGATAGATGGAGATCAGAGCCATATATCATCTGTAGAAAACTTCCAGGATTGCCTGTCTACAAGTTGAAGCCAGAAGGAAGAGTGGGGCCTTTGAAAACCTGGCATAGGAATCACTTGCTCCCACTCACTGAAGCAGTCAGAATGCCTCCAGCAAGAGACGTACCTGAATCTGTCTCCATTCTGGATACCCCCAGGCCTAATACTAGGTCTCAAACATCCCAAGTTAGGGGTGGACAGGACCCCCAACAACCAGAGGAAGAAAGAGGAGAACTTGAATGGCTATGGCCTTCCTCAACTCCAGGAAATTCCGCCCTAGATCTTCCACCTACTGAAGATGTGGAAGATAACACATTGAACCCAGAAGCCACAGAGTTTGTGCCATTCAGTGTTGTGCCTGAGTGCTGGGAAGATATCCCTGGTCTCTACTCAGAAGAAGAAGAAGAAGTAGATGTTCCAGAACCAGAGATGTTGCCAGAATGTGTTCCTGAAGAAGTTCCAAGAGAGCAGAGAGCTCGCAGAGTTGTGAAGCCTCCCAAGAAGTTAACTTACCCCAAGATGGGAGAAAGTTCAGAGGACTCTGTTACCACAGCAAGGAGAAGTTCAAAAAATTGAAAATTGTATCATACTTACCATAATTTTCCTTTCCTGGGGCCAATCCATGGCAGCATACATGTGATAGAGCTCCGCCTCTACTCCGCCTTCAGGACTAGTGAATAGCATAAATTAAAGGGCATAGCCCCTCCCCCAACATTCTTCGTAATATAGAATACCGAGGGTGGGAGTTTATGCTGCCATGGATTGGCACCAGGAAAGGAAAATTAACGGTAAGTATGATACAATTTTCCGTTTTCCTGGTGCCTCCATGGCAACATACATGTGATAAATAACTAGCTCACATGGGTGGGTTTAATGCTTTAACAAAAAAATAAACTTTAATCAAACACAGACATAGCAGCTTGAAGCGCTTTTCTCCCGAACTCTACGGTTGTAAGAGGCCCGGGATCAATACGATAATATTTGAGGAACTTGTGTCGGGAAGACCAAGTGGCGGCCCTGCCTAATGTTTCAAGAGAAACATTTGCCCTCGCTGCCCAAGATGCCGATACCGCTCTTGTTGAAGGAGCATTCACCTGAGCTGAAGGATCCAAGTTCCTCACCCTGTAAACGTTCTGGATTAGCTTGACAACCCAGGATGCCAAGGTTCTGGTAGAAGCTTCCTTTCCTCTATTCTTACCCCATGGGATGATGAATAATCTTTCAGAGTTCCTGCGACTTGCTGTGGCTTCCAAGTAGGCCCTGAGAACTTTGGATATGTCTATCTCATGACAGGAGTTTAATTCTGAGTCCATGAAAACTGGTAACGCCCATGGTTCTGATAGGTTTGCCGTTGAGGTGACCTTGGGTGTGAAACCTCTGAGAGGGCAAGGTTCTACCCTATCTGGAAAAAAAGGATATGTGGTCATCTCCAATGCCCAGGGAGTGGATTTCTGAAATCCTCCTGTCGGATGTAATAGCCAACAGAAAAGTTGTTTTTAAAGTCAAGTTCCAAATTGAGACCTCTTCAACCGGTACAAACGGATGAGTGGATAGGACTTCCAATATTAGAGGAGGATCCCATTTTGGAAAGGAACGTCTGGATGGGGGACACATGTTCAATACTCCCCTGAGGAACGTAACCACTAGAGGGTCTTCTGCCCCCCTGGTGTTAGTTGCTGCAGAAATTGCGGAAACTTGTACCTTGAGGGAACTCTGGCTGAGCCCCAAAATCGAGACCAGTTTGCAGAAAACTCAGAACATCAGCAGTGGAAGGAGAGATAGGATCAAATCCTTTTCCTGGGGCATAGGATAAGAACTTGTCCCAAATTCTTGCATAGATTGTGTTGGTTGTAGGCTTTCTAGCTTTCAACAGGGTGTATATGCCCTATTGGAACAGCCTAACGATTCAAACCTCCTTTCAACTTCCATACACGAAGATCCAGCTTCTGCGGGTCTGGATGGGCCAGCTTGTCCTGGGTCAACAACTGTGGAAAGGGAGGAATTCTGATCGGAGGATCCACACTGTGGTGCATGGCTAGTGGAAACCACAGTCTCTTCGGCCAATAGGGTAGCACTGCTAGCACTTGGACTGGTTCGTTCAGGAGTCTGAGGAGAAACCTCGAAATGAGTGGGCGAGGAGGAGAGGCGTAAGCTGTCTGGAAGGTCCAAGGACAAGATAGTGCATCTACTACTTCCGCCTGTGGATGTGGAAGGCGAGAGAAGAATCTCCTGATTTTGCAATTCTCCTGCGTAGCAAAAAGATCCACCTGTGTGGTCTGCCATAGATTGGAGATTTGGTTGAACACATGGGGATGTAGAGACCACTTGTTGTTGTGCCTGTGGCCTTACACACAGTTGAAGGCAAACCTAAAGGAAATTGAACAAGAAAATTGCATGGTGCATGGCCAGCTCCACACATACCTGTAATGCTGAAGTAATTTGGACTGCAGGGCATACACCTGATATGCAGAGCAGCCCTGAGTACAATTTGAAGCCAACATTTTAAAGGTAAAAAGGGGAGAGCAGCTTAATTAGAAGGACCTACCCTATTACTGGCAAAAAACAAAACAAAACCAAGGCCACGACAAGAGAGTGAGAACCCTGAAGGGTAGAACAAAAAAGCTAGAGAAAAAACATCAGAAATAGCAAGGAAACACCCGTTCTGCACATGTGCGGACCGGAATAAATGTCTTAAAGGGGACATTTTTTTTTTTTAAACCTATAAACTTTAACCACCAGGGCTCAAAAACAGGGCAGACATGGAAGCAAAAAAAAAACCTAACCTGACCAAGAAGGAAGAGAATCTGATCCTCCCACCGTCATCACCAGCATTCGTTTTTCTGGAAATTCAGCAGACTGCGTTCCTATGAGGAAACTCTGCAAGACCCCAAAAGATCCTCAGAAGGGGTTCGCAGTCTTATCAGCGCTAATAGCGGCCCAAGAACAGGGACTGCGCATGGGAGAGGCTGAACCCGGCGGACGCTGCCGACTGCAGAGGTATGGACATACTGCTACTCTTCACCAGTCAAGGTTTGAGGAAAAAAAGGAGAAAGAATGTTGGGGGAGGGGCTATGCCCTTTAATTTATGATATTCACTAGGGATGAGCCGGACACCCCTGGGTTCAGTTCGCACCAGAACCGGGGATGGGGATGATGAGGTCACTGACTCCACGTGGGTGCCTGATAGGAGAGAGGAGGAGGAGGCACATCTCCAATGAGGCAGGATGCCCTCCGGGGGCCACCTTAAGGGCAGCACACCGACTGAATCACACCGCAGACCTCCACCTGTGCAGGGCGCTGCCTCTGCGCATTATTCCAAAAGTTCTTTGGTGTGGGCCTTTTTTGAGACGAGTGCAGCAGATCGCATCGCTGCTATTTGCAACATATGTCTCAAGCGTATCTCGCGTGGCCAAAACATCAGCCGCTTGGGCACCACATGCTTGACCAGACATATGTTGACCTGCCATGCAGCTCGTTGGCAAGCGTACCTTAAAGACCCACACCAAAGAACAAAGCAGACCTCTCCTTGCTCCTCGTCAACTGGGATCTTCAACCCCACTATACCTTCAGTCCTCTCTGAAAGCTGCACTGAGAGGAATGAAGGTGTAGAATTAGGTGTGTCACAGCCAAGTACTTGCGGGCACTCTAGCAGTACACTGACGTCCAATTGTACCAGGTAAATTTCCCTGTCCCAGCTGCTGGACCCTGGGAAGAAGTTTACTCCCAGCCATCCACATGCCCAGCAGTTGAATGCTAGCTTGGCTAAATTGCTAGCACTTCAACTGCTGCCTTTTCAGTTGGTAGACTCGGTCCCCTTCTGTGAGTTTGTTCAATGTGCGGTTCCTCAGTGGCAGGTTCCCAAATGCCATTTTTTCTCACGGAAGGCGATTCCGGCTCTCTACCGTCATGTGGAAGGCAATGTCCATGCCTCGCTGGACAGGACAGTCAGCAGTAAGGTGCATATTACCGCTGACTTATGGTCCAGCAGGCATGGACAGGGACGTTACCTATCTTTCACGGCCCATTGGGTCACTCTTTTGGCAGCTGGGAAGGATGCAGGACAAGGTGCAGTAGTGTTGGAGGTTGTTCCGCCACCACGCCTCCAAAATGCTACTACTGGTTGTGACACACCTCTCTCCTCCACCCCCTCCTCTTCTTCTTCCTCCATGGCCTCTTCCTGTGCTTTGTCCTCGGAACCAGCGGTGCTCCGTAGGCGTTCAAGGGGCAATACAAGTACGCAGGCAAAAAGATGCCATGCCGTGCTTGCGCTGATGTGTTTGGGAGACAGGAGCCACACTGGGGCAGAGGTTCTGTCAGCTCTGCAGGGGCAGGCCTCACACAGCGGGAGCCTGCCATTGCGCGGAGCGGCCCAAGAAGAGACACAGACGCCGTGGAAGAAGATGGAAGAAGAAGATGGAAGAAGTTCCCGGAAGGAGAAGATGAAGAAACCGAAGGATGAAGAAAGGAAGAAGGAAGAAGACCAGAAGAAAGAAGATGAAAGAAGATTTTAATAAAGGAATTGTCAAAGACCGTCTCCTGTCATTTTTAAAATTTTTGACACTTTTTTGGTGAAATGGTAGGGGTACATTCGTACCCCCTTACCATTTCACACAGGGGGGGTGGTATCTGGGGGTCCCCTTGTTAAAGGGGGCTTCCAGATTCCGATAAGCCCCCCCGCCCGCAGACCCCCACATCCAATGGCCAGGGTTGTGGGGAAGAGGCCCTTGTCCTCATCAACATGGGGACAAGGTGCTTTGAGGGGTCACAGACCCCCAAAGCACCCTACCAATGTTGAGGGCATGTGGCCTAGTACGGTTCAGAAGAGAGGGGGGGCCGCTCTCATCCCCCCCTCTTTTCCTGCGGCCTGCCAGGTTGCGTGCTCGGATAAGGGTCTGGTATGGATTTTGAGGGGGACCCCACGCCATTTTTTATTTTTTTTTGGCCGGGGTTCCCCTTAAAATCCATCCCAGACCTGAAGGGTCTGGTATGGATATTTAGGGGGACCCCTACGTAATTTTTTTTTTTAATTTGACGCAGGGTTCCCCTTAATATCCATAACAGACCTGAAGAGCCTGGTAATTAAATTTGGGGGGACCCCCACGCCTTTTTTTGTTTTATCAATGACTGTTTTTTTATCAATGACTTTCAATGAATGACTGTTCTCTGTGTTACGGGAACCGGCAATTCATTAGCCGCAGATGGCTGCCTTAGATGACACAACAGGCCAGAAGGGTAAAGGTGGTTTAATGTGATACTGCAATGCTGTACTAACAGCACGCACACACTAATCCCCAGAATCACAGCAGATAATGACAGCAGTCAGCAGCACTCAGCAGAATGAATCACAGCACAGATAATGTCAGCAGCACTGCAGAATTGATCACAGCACAGATAATGTCAGCAGCACTGCAGAATGGATCACAGCAGATAATGTCACTAACGCCGGAACACACTACATGAGGCCGCCGGCGCGGCGGCCTTATATAGTGTGGGGCGTGTACTAAACCCCCTGAGCTATAATTGGCCACAGGCATCATGCCTGTGGCCAATTATTGCTCTCCTCGCCGCTGGCTCTATGATTGGCCAAGCATGCAGGGTCACAGTGCATGCTTGGCCAATCATCAGCCAGCAATGCACTGTGACTGGCGCAGTGCATTGTGGACCGTTCGCATCACACGAATTTGATGCGAACGGCCCACATAGTTCTGGGCTCGACGAGCGGTCGAACGGCCGATGTTCGATTCGAACATCGGTTTGAATCGAACACCGCGCCCATCCCTAATACAGAATAAGAATAGATACTGAGAATTACACCCGGCATACAGGACAAGAGAAGTGGTACTGTGCAGAGTCCATACATACATAATAAGAACAGATACTGAGAATTACACCCGACATACAGGACAAGAGAAGTAGTACTGTGCAGAGTCCATACATACAGAATAAGAACAGATACTGAGAATTACACCCGGCATACAGGACAAGAGAAGTGGTGCTGTGCAGAGGGTGTGGCTGCTTGTGGAGCAGCTGAAGCCTGTGTGGTGCTGAGCTCCTCTGATGTCTGGTACAAGTCCAGGGTTGGGCTCCCCTGTGCTGAACCAGTCCAACGCACGCAGCCACCACATGTGTCTCCTGAAGGGAAGACTGTGCATCCTCTGGAGGACAGAGGTGAGGTTGGAGCAGATCCTCCCACTGGACTTCCAGCTCTGGAGGATAGTGGGAACATTAGTTTAACCCAGCTGACATTCACAGTACAGGAGACTCAGAGGAGTGACATGGTGGACTCCCAGCACATGGACTGTGAGAACAATGCTGTTGTCACTAGCACTCCTGGTGGGGGCCATGCTGGGGTGACTGGTGTTCATGGTGGGAGTAACACTAGGGTAATTGGTAATGATGATATGAGCTGCAGTGATGATGTCACTAATATTGATGTGGTGAATAATTCTGATGCTATTAATACTAATGCTGGTACATCTGAATGGGGTCATCAGCAGTCTGAGTGCTCTGAGAATGTAGCAATGGAGGAGTCAGTTCAGAATAACCCTCAGGACTTCCCCCCTTTGGTGGATCCACCACCTGCTCCACAAGGGAACACTGGTCCATCTGGTCATGTCCCTCCTTGGAATGCCTGGAGCCGTGGGGCCCCTTCTTTTTCCACCAGTAACAGTTATACTGGTCAGGCCTTTAAGAGGAGGAATCTGGTCAGATTTAAGCATAGGGGTTCCAGAGAGGAGCTCCCTGATAGGAGGTTTGTAGTAAGGGAGTTTCTTTGTCATCAGATGGGGTTTGCGCCTGCAGACATACTGTCAGTCATCAATCTCCCTGACAGACAAGGTTATGATGTCAGCTTTAAGCTCATGTCTGACGTAGACAGGTTCTGGGCCAACTTCAGTGGGTTGTGGGACAAGGAGGGTTGGAGGAATTTCATCCTTATTCCGATCTCCAAACCTGACACAGCAAATGTTAACATCATTTTCTGGAATATGTCTGTGCCCCCCCAGGATATTGTCATTTGACTTAGAAGACATTGTGAAGTGGTTTCTGAGTTGACAAAAACTAAAGACAGTGATGGGATCTGGTCTGGTGGTTGGAGGGTTCTTGTTAAGTTAAGGGCAAAGTAACAATGTTTCCAATCACCTGTCAAACTCTTTTTTCATTGGGCGGGAGAGAGGAGTTTGCTTCTATGCAGGTCAGTCCAGGTTATGTTTTAAATGTGGTAAATCTGGCCATGTGGCGAGTGTTTGCACGATCCTGAAGTGTAATCTTTGTGGGGAGGTTGGCCACATAAGTTCTACCTGCGAGACGGTTAAGTGCAATCTATGTGTTAGGCTTGGCCATTTCCACAGGGATTGCCCGGAGGCCTTTCATAATATGGGTGGGGAATTTGCAGACAATGAATTGTTGGCTGCAGCAGAACAACTGGAGGAGGAAGCCTTAATGAATGGGGCTGTATTTACTAGGGAGGAGGTGGTTCCAGAGGTCCAGGAGACTCCCGGACAGGCATACAGTGTTCAGCAGGCTGAGGAGCAGCCGGCTGCACACTCTTCTTCTGTTCCGGTTCCTGTCCCTGTGAAGATCACTGGTCATAAGAGGAGGAATAAAAAAGATAAGTCTACCCGTAAACCTGAAAGTGACTGGACATTAGTGCAGAAGCCAGCTAAAAAAGTGAAAGGGGCACCAGAAGTGGGTACGGCAGTTTCTTCCAATAGGTATGAAGCGTTATCAGATTTGGATGCTGACTCCTATTCTCTAGAGGCCAAGGAACTGGAGCAGGAATTAAAAAGAGTTAAAAAGGAGTATGCAACTGGCTCAGAGGATGACCCGCCCACTAAAAGGCATCTGCCCCCTGATCCGGTATCCGCAGAATCTGATATGGAAACTGGTAGTCGGCAGAGTGACTCCGATTCTGACTTATAATGATGGGGTCTTATTTTTTCTCCTTTTTGCTGTGTCGGCAGGTTTTTCATTGTCTCCAGCAATGTGAACAGCATTAAAAACAGGAGGACAAGGCATGTAGTTTTCGAACACCTCAGGTACCTGGACACCTGATGTCTATTTTTTACAAGAGACACATCTAACATCTGTTGGACTTATGCGGGAGGCAGAGAGGGAGTGGCACATGGGACCCTCATTTTGGTCCTTGGCTGTGGAGTCTTATGCGGGTGTTGCCATCCTTTTTAATACTAAGAATGTGACGGTGCACAGACTCACTGAGGTGTCAATGGGAAGATGTCTTATATTGGAGGTAACAATTCATGGCAGGAGACTGTGATTAATTAACATATATAGGCCTCAAACAATATCAGGAAGAATCGGGTTATTTAATGTGAAATCATATCTTTTTACATCAGTCCCTGTGGTTATGGTAGGAGACTTTAATGTCACTAGGACACTAAGAGACCGTTCTTCTGGTAGGGTGGTGGGTAGTGACTCCAAAGTTCTTAATCGTATTATTTTGCAAACCGGTTTAAGTGATATTTTTGCACAAAATGGCAGGAAGCCAGGCTTCACCTTCTTTAGTGGTAATATCAAAAGCAGACTAGATATGGCACTGGTAAGTCCTACAGAATTGGTGACCAATATGAGTGAGAAGCTGGTACCTTACTCAGATCATGCGGCCCTCTACTTTTGTCTGGGAACCTGTAAGCATCCTGATATGGGCAGGGGGCTATGGAGGCTAAACTCTACTCTCTTAGAAGATGTATCTGTCCAGCAACAAGTACAGAACCTCTTGCAACACCATGCTGGGAGACTGGACTTCTATGACTCTACTGCGGATTGGTGGGAGGATGTTAAAAAGGACATCTCTTCTCTCTTGAGGAAGTTGTCAGCTAAAATAGGGAAAAGTAGATATAGCCATTATCTCAGGCTGAGGAAAGAGCTGGAGTCGCTTTATTCGATTTTGCAGGAGTCTCAGGAGGGTATTCTGGGAGTGGAAAGATCATGCTATGCTGACTTGTTTCGGTAGAAGGGTTTGGATCAGAAGAAGATGGCACAGTTCTTAGAGGCGGTTCCAGGTCCTGTTGTTGATAATTTGGACTTTTCTCCTTTGACAGCAGACATAACAGTGGAGGAAGTTAGGGAGGCTATTGATAAACTAAATCAAAAGAAGGCACCAGGACCTGATGGCATTACAGCTGAATTTTATAAGAAATTTAAAGAGCTCCTAGCTCCGATTCTGGTGGATGTGTTTAAAAGTTGTTTGGAGAAACGCCTGATGCCTCCAACCATGAGAGTATCATCCTTAGTTATTAAGGGTAAATAACCTAATGACATCAAGAACTGGAGGCCTATAGCCCTTTTAAATGTAGATCGAAAGATTCTGGCAAAAATATTATTTTCTAGGTTGAAGTGTTTTTCTCCAGCACTACTGACAGACTATCAGTATGGCACGGTAAAAGGGCGGAATATTTATGGTGCTCTCATTTCCTTGAGGGAAGCTTTTGAGAGGTGCAAGGTTCTTAGGCATGGGAAGTATATGGTGAGTTTGGACAAAGCTAAAGCTTTTCACAGGGTTGACCATGGGTATCTGTGGGCAACTTTGTTAAAGTATGCTATCCCAAGGTTATTTGTTGATTATCTGAGAACTTTATACTGGAAGGCTGAGAGCTTTCCACTTATCAATGGGTGGCAGGGCAGTACCTTTGGGGTTGAGGCTGGGGTGAGGCAGGGTTGTCCCTTGAGTCCCCTCTTATATGTTTTTGCCATCGATCCTTTTTTGAGATCACTGCAGGAGTGTGGATTTCAGGGGGTACCTGTGCCCCATGCCTCGGCCCTATCCGTATTCGCTTATGTGGATGATGTCACTGTAGTGATGTCCACCTCCCATGAGGCCCAGTTGCTAGCAGCTTTCATTGGAACTTACTCTGAGGCCTCTGGGTCTCTTGTCAACTTTGAGAAGAGTGAAGCTCTATGGACACTGCAGGGTGATCCAGATTTTGATCTGCTCCAGTTTGCAATAGCTTCACGTTGTCTTAAGATCTTAGGGGTTAAGTTTGGAAGGGAAGATAATGCCAGGCTAAACGGAGGAGAAAGTGTATGCTGGAAATGCAAGGGTTCAGCGATGGAAGAATTGCAAGCTGACCTACAGAGAAAGGGTCACAATGTTGAAAACGTACTTAATTCCTTTTTTTGTTTACAAAAGTTTTATTTGGAACTCAATTGTATACAAACAGGTACAGCCAAAGAACAAATAAATTGACATAAAAAGCAATGATATTTCAGTGGAATAAAAAAAAGTACAATACATGTGAGAACCATGAAGCATAATGGAAAATAGGGCGTCTTGTACATTGTATATTACAGTGATGATATTAAATAGTCCCATTTGGCAAAAGATGCCAGGTTAATGAGAAAAGAGAAACATCAACAGAAACCATACCAGGTATGAATTTAAAGTAGATTCCAGTATGACCATTTTTTGTCATAAATATGTATTGAGTCGTGTAAAGTGTGGAATATCTTCTCTGATAACCTAACTGTCTCCATTCTAGATAGTACCTGAGACGACGGAAGGCTATCAGACTTCCAATTAAAGGCGATCATCCATTGGATGGAACTACATAAAAAATGAAAGAGTCTCATACATGGAGGGGGAATGTTGGGTATATTTGCGTATAAGAGGCAATTCTGAGGAGTGGGCACAATTTTTTGTTTGGAAGAACACTCTATTCTTTCAATTGCTCTGTTCCAAATATTCTTGAGGTGTTTACAGCTCCAGAATATGTAGAGGAGTGTACCCGGTGTTTGACATACCCTAAAGCAATTGGGGGAAATTGAGGGATAAAATGTGTTGAGTAATCTCCAGCCCAGGTCCCACTGAGAGTGGGGACAGAGGGAACCAAGGGACAGGAGGAACACAAGTGCCTGCAGATGTAGCCCTGGAAACTTGTAGCAGAAGATCCGACTTTTGGAAGGTAGGAAGTCGCAGCAGGTCACAGGATCGTAGTTGCAGATACTCGGGTGGCAGTGTTGAGCCAAACAGGAGACATAAGCAAAGTCACTAGGATAGGCACTTCTTTGCGCATGCGCATTGGAGCATCTGTGACCCGCTAAGTTCCTTATGCGCGCATTCGTGCGCGAGCGCACCCGATGCCCAACGATAGTTCTCTTACAGTGCGGTGGGTTGTGTATATAGTGCCTGAATCCAATACTGCATGCACACCCCAAGCCAATGTAGTGAGGTGGACCATATAAATTGCCAATCCACCTGGTCAAACGCCTTTTCCACTTCGGTCGAGAGAAGCAACGTGGGTCGGGCCCTTGATCAGGCGGAGTGGATCAAATTCGACAAACAAAGCCGTCTGATCAGTATGAACCAGTTGAGGGATATATGGCAGCAGCATATATGCTAGAATTTTGGAAAACAATTTCAAATTCACATTTAGCAATAGGCTGATAATTCCCACATTGAGTATGATCCTTGTCAGGCTTCTGGATCACCGTAATGTGAGCCCTTAGTGTGTCTACTAAGAGCCCCTGCTCAGCTAAAAATAGTGTTAGAAGCTAGTACAAAATAAGAGAGAGGACATCTTGGAAAGTTTTGTAATAGAGTTAACCCATTCGGACCCGGGGCCATGCCTATTTTAGAGGAAGCTAATACCATGTCTAGTTTCTCGCTTGTGACCATCTTTTATGGCCCTAGCTAGAAGGATGCCAAGTTTATTTCCGAACTCATAAAAGGATCATCTGTAGCAATGTAGTTTCTCGTGGACCACCACCAGGGATGGACTGGCCATCGGGACTACCGGGAGTTTCCTGGTGGGCCGATGGCTCAGTGTGGGCCGGTTTCAGCCGCATCTACCCGTGAACCGCCAACAGTTGGTGCCTGATGGGTAGATCGAGATTTAGCCAGCATGCAGAGTAGCGCAGGAAGCATCTGTACTAGTAAGTTCTCTCTCGCATGCCATCACGCTGCTCCCCAGTGGCCCCTCCTCTCTTCTCGTCTATCCCAGATGTACTTACAAGCCAATTTGGATAGACGAGAAGAGAGGAGGGGCCGCGGGGAGCAGCATGATGACATGAGAGAGAGAACTTACTAGTAAAGACGTTTCCTGCGCTAGACTGCATGCTGGCTAGTAAGATCCCATAATGTGCCATGTGCACCATAATGTGCCCTGATGATGTGCCCTGATGTGCCATTATCCCCTGATGTGCCCCGAGCCCTGATGTGCCCCGTGCCCCAATGGGCCCCGTGCCCTGATGTGGCATGTGCCCTGATGTGCTATATGCCCTGTGCCCTAATGCGCCATGTGGCCAGGTATGCCCAGTGCCCTGATGTGCAATGTGCCCTGATGTGCTATGTGCCCCATTATGTGCCCTGATGTGCCATGTTCCATAATGTGCCCTGAACCCTGATGTGCCATGTGCCCCGATGAGCCCCTTGCCCTAATGTGCCATGTTCCCTGATGTGCTATGTGCCCTGATGTGCCATGTGGCCTGATGTGCCCCGATGTGCTATGTGCCCTGATGTGCCCCATAATGTGCCCCATCATGTTCCCTGATGTGCCCCGATGTGCCTTGTGCCCTGATGTGCTATTTGCCCTGATGGGCCATGTGGCCTGATGTGCCCCGTGCCCTGATGTGCTATGTGCCCCGATGTGCTATGTGCCCTGATGTGCCCCATCATGTTCCCTGATGTGCCCTGAGCCCTGATGTGCCCTGATGTGCCCCGTGCCCTGATGTGCCATGTGCCCTGATGTGCCATGTGCCCTGATGTGCTATGTGCCCTGATGGGCCATGTGGCTTGATGTGCCCCGTGCCCTGATGTGCTATGTCCCCCGATGTGCCCTGATGTGCCCTATGCCCTGATGTGCCCCGATGTGCCCTGATATGCTATGTGACCTCATGTGCCCCGATGTGCTGTGCTCCCATGTCCTGTGCCCTGATGCCCTGTGCCCCGGTGTGCTGTGCCTCAATGTCGTGTGCCCTGATGTACTGTGACCTGTGCCGTGATGTCCTGTACCCTGATGTGCTGTGTCCTGATGTGCTATACCCTGATGTGCTGTACCCTGATGTGATGTGCCCTGTACCCTGATGTACTGTGCCCTGACGTACCCTGATGTGCTGTGCCCTGTACCCTGATGTGTTGTGCCCTAAACCCTGATGTGCTTCGCCCTAAACCCTGATGTGCTGTGTTCTGATGTGCTGTACCCTGTACCCTGATGTGCACTGTACCCTTATGTGTTGTGCCCTGGGCTGGTCTGGATGAAGTCCAGGGCCACATTTTTGTCCCAGTCCAGCCCTGGCCCCCACATTCAAAAGTTGGTTAAGTTGTTGACGCAAAGAGAGCAGTTCTTTCTGTGTCTGAAGAGCGAGGGATCTTTTGTGGATGGCCTCTGAATGGTTTAATCCATAGATATAAGGAGGCAGTTATAGAAAGACAAGCTCTCTTGATCCTGGCACCACGTTTAAAGAAAAATTCCTCTAAAGCCCCATACACACGGTCGGAAAATCCGACCACCAAATCCATTGGATTTGGTCCGACGGATTTAGTCCGACACTGGTGTTGCATACACACGGTCGGACAAAGTTGTCGGAAAATCCGATCATCCTGAACGTGGTGACGTTCGTTGCGTACGACGGGACTACGTAGAGGCTAGTAGCCAATAGCTTTGGTCTTGTAATGTGATCTGAGCATGCGTGGCACTTTGTCCGTCGGAATTCGCTACACACGATCGGAATTGGTAGGATCAGACTTTGTTGTCGGAATATTTATAGAGCAGGAGATAGAACTTTGTCCGTCGGACAATCCGATGGAAACTGTCCGATGGTGCCTACACACGGTCGGAATTTCCGACAACATTGTCCGATAGGACAGAATCCATCGGAAAATCCGACCATGTGTATGGGGCTTTATGGTACATTTATGCTCCTTTCACAGTATTGTCAGAGCCGTCAAACTAAAATAAGCAGCTAATGCTTGGGAGACCTCAGACATGGTGGCTGGGTCCTTTAACAGAGCTTCATTGAGTCTCCAAGACTAAGTCCTTGAGACCCCGATAGCCGAGTCTAGCTTTATATGGACTGGGCCATGATCAGACTGCAAGATGGGATCAATAGAGGTTGCGTGGACTCTAACCTGTTCTTTATGGGTGAGAAAAAAAATAGTAAATTCAGGAGTACATTGAATACAAGCTGGATTATTAGGTGGAAGAGGTAACCCATCTGGATGTTGCCCTTGCATCCCGGATCTTCGGAGCCTTCTCCACCCAGTCTTACCACAATTTTGCAATGATTTACAGAAAGACAGCAGCATGTTATTTCTGCATGAACTCGCTGTTTTAAATTTATTAGTGGTCAATACTGTTGGGCGTACAGGGGCTCGGGCTGAATATTGGCTGTTCACCTGTTCAAAGAACATCAGAGTTTTTGACCGTTTGTTTCGGCCCACCAAATGACCACAATGCACTGCGCCAACACACACCGCTTTGGAAGCCCTGATTGGCTGAAGAAATGAAATCTTTGCTTAATCAGGGCACAAAGCACTGTCAGAGCCACAATTGAAAAGATGCAGTCAGGGTGCGGTATAGGTATGAAACAGGTGCAGTAAAAAGCTGACTAAGGCTAAACCGACTCCCACCCCCATTCTAAGCCTATTTTATCTACCCCGTAGATAAGAAAATATCTGTATACTTAACTATTCTGAAGCGACTCCTGTCCACTCACATGATCTTCCCAGTGACAGGCTTATGCCTGGGAGATTACATCACCCATAGGCTTGCTATGGGGCATGCATTGTCGGCTGTCCCTCTTCTACATTGAAGCCACCACTGGCAGCTGATCATGGGACCATATCAGAGTGGCTTCAGAATAGGTAAGGATATCTGTAAGGAATAGGACATCTGTAAGTTTAGTCACAATTCTTTGGCTATCTTCCCAAAATGGTCTTGTTAATGGGCAGTTCCAATTAATGTTTATAAAGGTCCCCCTTTCCTGTTGGCACATCCAACATGTAGATGGGGTGGCTGGGAACATATTATTCAAGAGGGAATAACCTATACCACCTACTCAAATGTTTGTATCCAGCCTCCTGGAACCTGTTGGAGATCGGTGATTTATGTGCAAAGAATAAGGCTCGGTTCACACTACTGCGACTTGGGATCCGACTTGTTAGACCTCAAGTCGCCCCAAGTCGCTTGACATTAGGAATTGCATTATAATCAATGAGAGCTATCTTAATGTATACTACTGAAGTCGCTCTGACTTCAGAAAAGGTTCCTGTACTACTTCAAGGCGACTTCTAGGTGACTTGTATCCATAGAATTCAATGGAAGTCGCCTCCAACTCGGATCTCCATCTATATTGAAGCGACTTTACAGGAAAAGAAATTTGTTTACTCAGGCAAACCCCACCCTCCCAGAGAGCTGATTATTCTGTGATTGGCCACAGCCAAAGTCGCCTGGCCTGGGGGCGACTTGAAGTTGTGTTGTAAATAACTCAAAGTCACGTTGAAGTTGCTTCCAAGTTGCTACCAAGTTGACTTGCTAAGTCGCGCTGTAAGTCGCGTTGCCCCAGTGTGGGTGTATTTGTTTTGTCATCAAGGTAGGGCCTAGATCACTTTCCCATATACTAGGAAATGGTGTGATAAATAATTTTCTAAGACAAGAGATAAGGTCATATGCAATTGACATGGTGCAGAGATGAAGGCCACGGAGAAACCCTCCTTGCAAATTCAAAAGCTTGACTCAGGAACAGTTCACCAGTAGAAACGGGGGTCAGGCAAAACTAAGTCTTTACCCGTCTGAACATCATAAAATGGTGATGTAATACAAAGCACTGTCTTTATCCGGTCTGCAGATCACAACCTTGTCACAATAGATGCGCCAACCATAACTCCAGTGCAACAGACATCCTTTACTAAACTGCTACACATAAAGTGATTGTAAAGTAAAATTTTTTTTTCTTTTTTTTAGGGCCAGTTCACACCATGGAAACCCAGTTCAAATACGTTCCAGATGCTTCTCTGCGTGCACATTTTTGACGCATTTCAATGCATTTTTGATGCATTTTTGGTGCGTTTTGATGCAGTCCTGTATATTTTCCCCCCTCCTTTTTCTTAACCTAACCATGTGTGTTCCAGTGCGCTTTTGGAGCATTTAGGTGCGTTCCGGTACGTTTTACAGCGTTCCAGTGCAGGAAAAATGCAGGATGTTCTTTTTTTTCTGGAACTGGAATGCACTGAAGCTGTAAGCACTGGTGTGAACTATGACATTTGAAAACCATATAACCTACTTTTTATGCATTTTTGCCGCAGAAAAAAAAAAACACACTGGACTGCATGTGGTATGAACTGGCCCTTAACCACTTCAATACCGGGCACCTAGACACCTTCCTGCCCAAGCCAATTTTCAGCTTTCAGTGCTGTCGCACTTTGAATGACAATTGCGTGGTCATGCTACACTGTACCCAAACAGAATTTTTACCATTTCGTTCCCACAAATAGAGCTTTCTTTTGGTATCTGATCACCTCTGCGATTTTTATTTTTTTATATTTATAACAAATAAAAAAAGACCGAAAATTTTGAAAAAAAAAACGTTTTTCTTTGTTTCTGTTAATTCTTTTTGTAAATAAGTAAGTTTTCTTCTTCAATGATGGGCACTGATATGGCTGCACTGACGGGCACTGATAAGGTGGCACTGATGGGCACTGATGAGGTGGCACCAATGAGGTGGTACTGATGAGGTGGCACTGACAGCCACTGATGCTGGGCACTGATAGGCGGCACTGATATGCAGCACTGATGGGCACTCATAGGCGGCACTGATGGGCACTCATAGGCGGAACTGATGGGCACTCATAGGCGGCACTTATGGGTGGCATGGATGGGCACTGATGGGCACAGATGGGCACTGATAGGTGGCACTACTGGACACTGATGGGTGGCACTGATGACACTGATGGGTGGCATTGCTGGGCATCACTTATTTTATTTGGTGCATGATGGTGCCAGTCAGTGCCCACTTGTGGGCACTGACTGGCACAGATTGGGCATAATTTGCACATGTGGCTGGCCATGGGGTACATACCTGGCCATCCACATGTTGCCCACTTCCCTGGTGGTCCTAGTGGAGTCCCTGGTGGTCCAGTATGGGCATCTGAGGGGGGGCTGCGCCGAGCGTCTCTCCTCTACTCGCGTCTGTCAGACGCGAGTGAGGAAAAGCCGATCACTGGCTTTTCCTGTTGATATCGTGATCAGCCGTGATTGGACACGGCTGATCACATGGTAAAGAGCCTCCGCCGGAGGCTCTTTACGGAGATCAGTGTAGCGGTGTGTCAGACTGACACACCGCTCCACCGTCACCGTGGGGGCGAGCATCGCAGTGGCATGTTATCCTGAAGGATGTCATATGACGCCCAGTCAGGATAACAGAACCACCGCCCGGCTGACTTTACAACCACTTTAACTTCATGCAATAACTAGAAGGCATTGTCATCCTTGACAGCCAACTCTCGTTTAGTTATTTTATCAGGTGTTATTACCAGTGAAATGAAATGCTTTGAAAGCGGGAAATGGAAAATGAAAAGCTCAAAATACGGAAGTAAAACCTGTTTTCAGTTCTCGGAAAGTGAAACTACTGACACAGAATCCAGTGCAGTCGAGCCACATCACATCTCACACAAAGCAAGGTACGCAGTCTGATGAAATATATACTTTTAGATCAAAAAGCACGTGGAAAAGAACTGGACTTTGTAGGCACCAATTATAAAAATAACATAAATATTTAATAAACACATAATACAAAAAAGATTATTCATTAAAAAATTATTTTGCAGGATGAATACATGCAAAATTAAATTATTGCTTTTATCCCTAAAACAGCAGAACACATGATATCAAACATCAAAATCGTCCTGCAACAATGTATGGTATACAATAGAACGCTTGCTCTACAAGTTTCACAAATGAATGCTTCATCGGGAGCTTAAAAGCTGTTCTATGAGAGAAGGGAGCAAATTAAATAAGCATCTATGAGTACACAGTGATACATAATATACAATAGAATATTGGTAACAAGTTTCACATTTTTTTGGCCGGGTATATCCAAGGGGTGGACATGTGGAGGACTCCCGTAAATGGCATGCATCAGGTGGTAAAGGAGACGAACATGGGGGTGTGCCAGTTAGGAAAAAGAAAGAGAAATAGAGAAATGCAAGAGAAATGCATTCGATCGTACTCAACCTCGATCTTTCTGCCACTGTCATGTTCGTGTGTGTGTCCATTCGATCGTACTCAACCGCGATCGTTCGGCCACTTATAATACGAGGTTTGGTGTTTTTTTGGGGAAAGGAAGTTTGTTCTCTCTAGAAATGTCATCAAGAATGTCAAGCCAATTTATTCAATGTAAAGGAGAGGTCACCCAGTAGCTGTTTACCCATCTGGACTCTAGAGCACTAGTGCTGGGACACCCAAACCCACTTTTTATTAGGCTTTTCCACACATGTGCTCCAGTGGATACTAGAGGGGGGTCTCCATCACCCAAACGTCGACCAAAAAGCTATAAGTTTAGGACCTTTACAAAGTGACTACATTCATGTTGGTGTCATTTGTAACTGGCCAACCAAAAATATTGTCCCTCACTTTGAAGCAATGTTTGTCATTTCCTATTTCTGCCCTCAATAGATTGTGTTGCTAAATCTTCCTTTTGTACATTCTCATAGGGAGCGAAAACTCGGGACGTCTGAGGAAACCCCAAAACCAACACCTCCGAAAGAAGGGGAAAGACCAGAAGCAGAGGAGGAGGAGGAGGAAGGAGAGATCATAGAAATTGGAGAACTTGTCACCACAACAGGTGAGTGTGGGAGAACACAGCTACTGGTAAGCTAATCAATGTATGCCTGCCTCATTTCCAAGACCCTTTTTTTTTTGGTTGTTTTTAGGTGACGTGGATGTTGTGGAAGAAAAACCGCACTTTACCACAGAGAGTGCCCACGTACTCATCGGGGAGATAATGGTCTGCAATCGAGATCTAGATGACATAAAGCAAAACATCAATGATGTTCAACAAAAATTGAAGAACATCATTGATGTTTTAGGAAAAATCTGAAAACGCACCAAGTAATTAACACACATTTGTGGCTGCTTCGGAACACATTTGCAACTTAGGAACTGTGTGAAATTTGGAACATGCACACATTGTGTCCACATGTGCTAGCTCCCATCATGGTGGATGAATGACAAGGTTTTTTTGGGGGTGCAACCACTTTACGATCTACTAAAGTGGTTGTGGTGAAGGGGTTGCACCCCCAAAAAACGTCCATTCATCCCCATGATGGAAAATGGCACTTTTGAACATTCTAGGCATGTGTTTTACCATCTAATGACCATTTTCAGACCCAAATTGTGTGCATGTTCTAAATTTCCACTTTCCAGGGGTGACCCCCCCATGTGATGAAGGCAAGATCAAACACACTTTGAGCATATAGTCATGTCTGATCTTGTCTTCACTTTAGAAAGTTGAACTTTCCTAGTTCCTAGGTCCTGTTTTGCTCCATGCCTGGTTTTACCAAATGCGGAATGTTTGTAAACAATGTTGTAAATAACCAAGATGTTGTCAGCTTTGGCAAGAAGTTTGTAAACGCACTTGTGAATGTGTTGCAAGTAAACTTTTTTACTTTTCTAAATGTGTGGCTTCCTTATTTAAAAACAAAAAAGCATTATGTATGTCAAATGTTAATGATTTGGGGGGCAATGGGTGTTATTTACTAAAGGCAAGTCCAGTTTGCACTGCAAGTGTATTTTCCAGGGCACTTTTGCACTGCACTTGTAGAGCATAGTGGATTTGACTTATGTAAATGACACCCACAGTGCTTTGTACGAAAACACGTAGCACACCATTTTTGGTAATACACACATTTCTGTCATGGTGATGAAAAGGAGTATTTTGGGTGTCAGTTATGCAGTACAAACCTTCTCTAGACCAAAGATTAGGTATCAAACACACAACATGAGAAAATTCTTTTTGGGAAGAAGAGACTGTTACCTCCTTTTGCCCAGAAAGTGCATTCCCACTGTCTAAGCTAAAGGGAAAAAATTTCAAGGTCAAATAAGCAATAATACGGAAATGACAAGAAATCCTAGGTTGGTTTAAAAAATATATTTATTAAAAAATGCCTCTCACACATCGTCAGGCAGAGCAATGGTCCCCCTACCCACAAAGTAGTCCATATATTGCTCGCGGACCGCGCGGGCATTTAGAGGGGGCAGGCCTGGACGTGCCGCTTGAAGGGCTGTGAGGTCAGCATTTGGAGGGCCCTCCACATCTGGGCCAACGGGCACCACATAGTTGCTGTTGTGTCGTTTTAAAAAGTTGTGCAATATGCAACAGGCAAGAACTATGTGGTTCAGTTTGTATTCCGCCAAGTTAATCGCCGTCAAGAACAGGCGGAAGCGGCTGGCCAGGATGCCAAAGGTGTTCTCCACAACTCTTCGGGCTCTGGACAGCCTGTAGTTGAAGACCCTCTGGTCTGGGGTGAGGGTCCTCATCGGGAACGGCCTCATCAGATGGGGAGTCAACGCAAACGCTTCATCTGCAACAAAGACGAACGGGAGTCCTTCAGCATTCTCCTCTGGAGGTGGCAAGCACAGACTGCCACTTTGGAGACGCCAGTAGAACTCCGTGTGCGGATTATTCTCCCGGATCTCACGAAGCAAAGGCATGTGTGAGAATTGATCACGCTGAAGCAACCAATTCTTGGTCCACATACTCCTCGTCACTCTGTTCATGGACGGGTCTTGGCTCAAAGCTAAAAGCCCGACACCAATTCCGCGTACAGCATGAACTCGGCGACGAGTACGCACGGGAAACATCGCTCACAAGCTCACAAACGGTCGGCTGGTCAGAACGGACAAACAGAAAGCACCGATAAACAGCAAGGCCTGAAAGAACGAAATGAATACCAGAAACGAGCAGACAATAAGCAGTGAAAATCAAAGCGCCTTATATCAAGATATAGGCCGCAATGACCAACAAATGCGAACTGACTACACGCACTAATAAACAGATACGCACGACAAGCACAAACTGAAGAGCAGTAACGATCTGAGTCACAAAACTGAGAAGCGCGAATCGTAAGTCCCCAAACTTCAACTAACTCGCGATAAACACGGGATCAGCAGAAGGAGCCCAACGGGTGCCTGACGTGGTGCTGAACTTCCCTTTTCTAGTCTCGTGGAAGACGACTTACGTCACGACGTTCTTGCAGACCGGAAATTCCGACAACGTTGTCCGACCGTGTGTACGCAACACCAACATCGGACAAAGTACGACGGACAGGATCCGACCGACCTGGTCCTCGGATAATCCGCGCGTGTATGGGGCTTAAGAATCGACATATATGGCATTAGTGAGGCGTTAAACCACACTCATACCATCCAAAAAACTATAAGGATAGGATTACAAAGGAACATGATGGAAGGGAAGGGTACAAGAAAGAGGGAAAGAGGGAGGAAAGGGGGAATGTCAGGAGGGAAAACATCAGCAGGAGACACAACTGGATCTGAGAAATGAGCAGCAAAATAGTTTGCCTACAATCCATAGAGCATGGTGAATAAACCACTTATGATGTTGATACTAAGGTCAAACAAAATGTAATAGCAGGTCAAAAATAAATATGTCATAAAAAAGTTTTGTACGTTTGTGGCGTTCAGGTGTTCGATCCATTTGGTCTCGTGCTGAAGTATCCTTCTGTCCCAATCCCCCCCCCCCCCCCCCCTCGGATCTCGAGGAATGACTGCCAAAGCTATGAATGAGGCAACCGTGGTGTCGAATTTGTGACATAGGTGAAGATGCCTACTGATTGGGCTTAGCATTTTCCCACTAGAGGACCAGTAGACATGGTCGCTGATCCAGTCGGAACTGGCGGATAGTTTTGCCGGCATAAAAAATGCCCCACAGGCAAGTCATTAGATAGATGACTCCAGAGGTGTCACAGTCAGCCCCGAAGTGGGGATAGAAAAGTTCCCCATTGGGGAGTGTAAATCTTTGACCAACTGACACCCAGGGACAGAAGGCGCACTTGCAATGGGGGCACCTGAGCAGGCGCGTTACCAATCAGCAGCTCTGTGTGTCCATTCAAACATGGAGCCTTGACCCTGCCCCCTCCATCTCCTGATTGGCTCATTGGCTGTGATTAACAGTAGCGGGAGCCAATGGCTCCTGCTATTGCCAAAAGCCAATCAGGAGTGTGAGTCCCCCAAAGAGGCAAGGCTGTCGTGGACTTCGCTGGACAGAGAAGGGGCTCAGGTAAGTATTGGTGTGGCTGGGGGCTTCTGCACACAGGTTTTTTTATCGTAATTCATAGAATGCATGAAGGTAAAAAAACCTTCTGACTTTACAACCACTAACTTCATGCAATAACTAGAAGGCATTGTCATCCTTGACAGCCAACTCTTGTTTAGTTATTTCATCAGGTGTTATTACCAGTAAAATGAGAAAAGAGGTAACTGACACTGCTTTGAATGCGGGAAATGTAAAATGCAAAGCTCAAAATACGGAAGTAAAACCTGTTTTCAGTTCTCAGAAAGTGAAACTACTGACACAGAATCCAGTGCAGTCGAGCCACATCACATCTCACACAAAGCAAGGTATGCAGTCTGATGAAATATATACTTTGATTATACTTTGTTACCTTTTGTATCTTAAATAAATGCAATTGAGGTTTTTAGTTTTCATTTTAAACAGAGAAGACTATTTCTACATTATTATTACTGGTCACTGGGAATGAGATTTTTTTAATCATAATGACCTGAACTATGGCCAGTGGGTTTATTGGGGCCAAAAAGGGTGACTTTGGGAAAGTCAGCTCCCTCACTTTAAAGAGGAAAAGGGGGGGGGGGGGGCACAGAGCAGCCATGGAATCAGTGTATTAGAAGCTGCTCTAGACAAAACATAAGGGAAATCTGAAAAATTGAACAGGGAGAGATTAAGGTCAGTTAGGAGAACTGCATTTTGTTCTTATTATTGGGGCTCTAATGTCTTTTGTTTAAGTTTTTGGTTGATTTGGGGGCAGCGGTAACTTTCAGCTGCTGTCCTGTCACCAGCAAACTGTTTTTTTAGGGTTTTTTTTTTTTTGTTTGCTGCAAGGCTCCCCCTTTTTTTTCAGCGGGTTGGTATTGTTGTTTTAATTTCTTTTTTGAGGCCTATTGGTTTTTATTTTATGTTGAAGGGTCTTTTTTAGGTTTGAGTTCCTCAAAACACTTGTTGCTTGTTTCTGACATCCTTTTGCAATGCAGCAATTTGCTGCATTGCTGTGCTATACATTGTTTGTAGGTGAATTAGGTGAATTTTTAGGTATTGCTAGTTGAGGTGTTTTAGATATTAGTAGGGTTGAGCGAACCCAAACTGTAAAGTTCGGGTTCATACCGGACTTTTGGGTTTTTGGGTCCCGGAACCGAACAATTTACTGTATGTTCGGGTTCAGGTCCGGTGTTTGTAATGGTACATTTTAAAAGCTGCAGGGCAGCCAATCAACATTCGTTTAACTGGTGTGCCCTTAGAAGCCATTACAGCCATGCCTACTAATGGCATGGCTGTGATTGGCCAATGCAGCATGTGACCCAGCCTCTATATAAGCTAGAGGCACACAGCACGTCACTCTGCTTTAGACAGTGTAGGGAAAGATTCCTGGCTGCTGCTGCTTTGAGGGATCCTTTTTCTGACACAGCTTTACACACTGCCACAGAAGTTACCGCTCTCCAGCAGCACATCGAGCTCCTTGAAGAGAATGACCCTTTAGACTTGATTGACACCCTTGATCTAGACAACATCCTAGATAATCTTAATGAAGATAATTCCAGTCATCTTCCACACACTCATCATCCAGTCACCTTAAAGAAAAAATCAAGTTTTTTTCCACCTCCTAGCACTAATCATCGTGCAGCACTTTTTTTTACAATCAGTGACCCACGACATTCGTAACTTGAAAATTTCCCCTGCCCACTCAAAAATCAAAAACTTTTCCTATAATCAACACCTCGCCCTACAAAATCTTAAAACGAATCCGTCAATCATAATCAAACCAGCGGACTAAGGCGGGAACATAGTGATTCTAGATAGAACGGACTATGTTGATATGTGTTTAAACATATTACGTAACCATGAATGTTATATGACAATGCCAAGTGCGCAAATTAAATTTTTTCAACAGGAGTTATACACACTTATCGATGATGCCTCCAGACAAGGCACCATCGACAGGTCTACTACTGATTACATTAGGACCAAATTTCCCAGAGAGGCTACATTCTATGCCAGGGCTCAAAATTTCAAGTCCTGAGCTACTAGCCAGGTCTCAAGGGTTACTCGCCACCAATTGCCCCACCCAACCCTTACCCTGCCCCGCCCCTAATCACGCTATCAAAAATGATCTCATGAAATGACACTTAAATGTTTTATGCAGAATTATGTTACAAAAATAAATATCAACAACAACTTTATCAGTTCCCCTCAGCAGTGCCTCAACAGTGCCCATCAATGCAGGCTCACCGGTGCCCATTATTGCAGCGTGACCTGTGCCCATCATTGCAGCCTCACTGTGCCCCCTTTGCAGCATCACCGTGCCCCACATTGCAGCCTCACCGTGCCCCACATTGCAGCTTCACTGTGCCCCCAGTGCAGCCTCACCGTGCCCCACATTGCAGCCTCACCATGCCCCACATTGCAGCCTCACCGTGCCCCCATTTGGAGCCTCACCGTGCCCCCATTTGCAGCCTCACAGTGCCCCCATTTGCAGCCTCACCGTGCCCCCATTTGCAGCCTCACCGCGCCCCACATTGCAGCCTCACCGTGCCGCACATTGCAGCCTCACCGTGCCCCCATTTGCAGCCTCACCATGCCCCCATTTGCAGCCTCACCGTGCCCCCCATTTGCAGCCTTACCGTGCCCCCCATTTGCAGCCTCACTGTGCCCCACATTGCAGCCTCAACGTGCCCCACATTGCAGCCTCACCGTGCCCCCATTTGCAGCCTCACCGTGCCCCCATTTGCAGCCTCACCGTGCCCCCCATTTGCAGCCTTACCGTGCCCCCCATTTGCAGCCTCACCGTGCCCCACATTGCAGCCTCACCGTGCCCCACATTGCAGCCTCACCGTGCCCCCATTTGCAGCCTCACCGTGCCCCCATTTGCAGCCTCACCGTGCCCCCATTTGCAGCCTCACAGTGCCCCAAATATCAGCATCACAGTGCCCTAAATATCAGCATCACAGTGCCCCAAATATCAGCATCACTGTGCCCCAAATATCAGCATCACAGTGCCCCAAATATCAGCATCAGTGCCCCAAATATCAGCATCACAGTGCCCCGTTGCAGCCTTGCCAGGGCGGAGGAAGTGAGAGGGCGGCTGGATCATGTCGAGTTAGAGGAGAGCCACGGGATCGCCGAGCGGTAATACACGCCGTAACAGCTGTCTCCACACACTCTCACACAGCCCCACCTCCTCCTAGCCCTGCGCCTGTAATAGACAGAATGCATCGCCGCATTGGACCCGCGTTCTGTCTATTACAGGCGCAGGGCTAGGAGGAGGCGGGGCTGTGTAAGAGTGTGCGGAGACAGCTGTTACGGCGTGTATTACCGCTCGGCGATCCCGCGGCTCTCCTCTAACTCCATGGCACTATTCCACCGGGAGAACAGCTCCCAGTCAACTCCGCCCGCCGGCGGTGCTCGTCCCCCCAATCCCAGGCAGCCCAGCTCCTCGCCAGCCCTCATTTTCTGCTCGCAAAATGCGAGTAGGCGAGCAGAAAATTTGAGGGCTGTTCTATGCGCTACCAAAGGTGTACAAAAACTTGCCCAGACCACCAGGTAGACCGATCGTCTCTGGACGCGGCTGCCTTACTGACAATCTTAGTCGATATGTCGACAAATTACTTTAGCCTTTGGTACTTGCCTTACCCTCGTATATACGTGATACCACACATTTGCTTCAGGGTCTGTCGGACCTCCATGTCGATGCTGACACTATTTTAGTCGCCATCGACGTGGAGGCCCTATATAGCTCCATACCTCACTCTCTGGGACTATTGGCCATTCAACACATACTATCTACCACTGGCATCTATTCTCCTGATTTATCGATCTTCATTATTCGAGCTCTCAAATTTATACTTACTCACAATTTCTTCTCAATCAATGGATCCCACTACCTCCAGGTACAGGGCGTCGCCATGGGCACATGCTGCGCACCCGCATACGCGAACCTGTACCTGGGGGAGTGGGAACGAAAACTCTTTCTTGATGACACTGCCAACATCTATACCAAACATATAGCGACTTTTCGTCGCTACATTGACGATATTCTAATTTTGTGGCATGGCCCAACTGACATTTTACACCAATTTCTTACATTTTTAAATACCTCCAATTCTCTAAATTTAAAATTTACCATGACATATAGTATTACTTCCATCTCTTTCCTTGATCTTACACTTACCAAGGATCAAGATGGACACCTTCAGAGCCACCTGTTCCGTAAACCCACAGCAGGTAATACAATCTTGGCTGCTTCTAGCTTCCATCCACAACCATTACTTAATTCGATTCCATTTGCTCAATATTTACGTGCCCGACGCAATTGTTCGACGGATACCTCCTTTGAACACGAGGCCTCCGTCTTACGTACTAGATTACGGGCACTGGGTTACAAAAACAGCGTCCTCAAAGACGCATACAAAAAAGCTAAATCCAAACCACGTTCTACATTACTTTCCGCCAAAACCTCTACACCAACTAATCCCCCCTTGAGAATTATAACTAATTATTGTCAACAATACAATCAGATCACTCAAATACTTTCCAAACACTGGCATATTATTGCCACTGACAAATCTCTTTCTCCCTTTGTTCCGCCACGTCCCTTGGTTACTTACCGACGTGCCCCATCCCTCCGAGATAAACTCACAACTAGTGAATATAAAGCTACTAATAGGTTTCAAAAACAACTTAAGGGTACTTTTCCATGTGGCAATTGCGGGTACTGCAAATATCTCAGTAAATCCAATATACACAATATTCTGCCAAATGGTCAACAATTTTTTCCTCAACATTATGTCAATTGTCGTTCCATTGGCATAGTATATTTACTTGAATGTGAATGCGGATGCTTCTATGTGGGAAAGACCAAATTACCCTTTTGGAAACGCATATATGGTCATATCTGTAGTGTCAATAAAAGAGATCCTGATTTACCTTTGGGACGACACTGCAGGACTGTCCACCATGACTCTATCCCCAAAATTGTATTTAAGGCTTTGGACCATATCCCACCCCCCAATCGAGGTGGGGACTACAATAAAGCTTTATTACAAAGCGAACTTGGATTTTCCATTTAAACGCTACCCTACCTCCCGGGCTCAACGAGGCCTTTAATTTCAAACCTTACCTTGAGGGATTCCAATCTGGAGTCTGTGAACTAGATCTCTGACTCCGTCTTTCCCACATGTATGCATCCGACATAATCATTAACTTGTATCAATACTTTTGACTCATTAATCATATTGAATCATGAGACATCAATTGTTATCTCCACTGTATGTATTTTTGCTTTAATTTAATTAGGCCTAACCTCAACATGACAGTGATATCACAATAAAAAATTGCTGTGTCATACTGTCCGCGTAACACATTTTTGCTCGTTTCATGCCACATATGTAATACTTCATATACTTTGCCCACTATTTATATTCTTTACTCATTAATTACATTGGCTTGCACTATTCCAGGCAAGTTGCCCGGCGCGGGTAAGACCTTGCTGCGTGCGCTCAATCTCCTAGTGCGCATGCGCCAATCTCCGCTCCTGACAGATCGTTTTCATTCTTCTGCCTTCCTGTTTGCGTTCCATCATGGAGCGCAGTAGGAAGAGCGGCAGTCTATGCCTGCGTCGGTGATGTCACGACGCTGTACGTGACCCCTTCCCTTCCGGGCGTGCTCACGCCCAGCGCCGCCTCGTCAGAGGTCCCAATGGGGAATACACACAGCGCGATATGGCGCCTCCCCTCTACGCTCAGCCTAGCTACAAACAGCTGTGTCCACACAACACAGACGTACTCTCCCCAGCTGAATGCAATTACTTCATTACTTTAAAACTACCCGCCATGCAAGGCTCATACATGCTGCTCACTTGTTGGCATTCATCGTCATTCCATACCAGGCATATTGATACTCAGGTAACTATACCTTTTCATACTATGTCTCTACTCTTTGGCTTCTTTTAAAGCTCTCATTGCACTCATACCCCACTATTCTTTTATTTTATTACAGTGTCATATACACGCTGGGCCAGCTATATACAAGACACGGGCCTCCAGCCCCCCTCTTGTATAGGACCTTGTAACTGCCTGAACCTGCTGCAGCCAATTGCCCATATTTATGGGAATACCCCCCCCCCCCTTTTGGTTTTATCTTGCACAAAGATTCTCCCAATGCATATCTTTACAACTATACCAACTGCATGAGTTTACATCTGTGGCAATCTGTGAAACTAGTATTACATGTGAGTACTACCTGTAGAACATCACTGCAATACACTGGCTTATATGGCAAATTACAAATACTGTATTTGTTGTTATTAACTATATGTACTAACTTCTATTTATTTACATACTGTAGATGTGAACTAAAGGATATTAAACTGCCTTGAAAAAGGACTAAAGTCCGAAACATGTTGGCAATCTCCTGATCATATATGTATCAAGCAAGTTTTTTTTCCCTGTCTCAACATTTTTTGTATGTTCATGCTGTTGACATGCTTTAAAAACTGTATATGCTTCTCTTTACTGTAGACAATTGAACATCTTATGTATTATGTGCATTGATATGCGTCTTTTCCAATAAATCTACACCCTTTTGAAATGCATATACCTTTAAAGTGTCTATCTTTACCCTAAGCATCCCCTAGGGGTACCGGCCTATGTTCATGACCATGAGGCCCACTAAATTCTATTATGCTTTGAGGGAGAGAATTACATAGGAGTCCTGATTAAGAAATCTATTCTAATTACTCAGCGTCAGCGATCTACATTGATTTAGTTGTGTGGGTGCAGTGCGCAAGCTTTTTACACCGCACTGAGAGAAAAGATAGACAGTGTAGGGAGAGAATTAGAGGAGTCCTGATTTAGAAATCTATTCTAATTACTCAGAAATCTACATTGATTTAGTTGTGTGGGTGCAGTGCACAGTCTTTTTACACTGCCATGAGCCCAGTGCCAGAGAAAATATAACTTTTATCTGAAAGCTTAGTGCACCAGCACTGCATATGTTACTGTGAGATACACCCTATACATACTGTGGGTGTATTTTGCTATTCCCAAAACACCCATTTAGGGCAAAAAAAAAATATTTTGCAGTATTTTCTGCATATCTGTAGGTGTGAGATACACAATTTATATAGTGTTCTTCTATTGTGCTATTCAAAAAAAATGTTTTTAGGTCAAAACTTTTTTTTTGAATAGCATTTTCTGCATATCTGTAGGTGTGAGATACACCCTTTACATACTGTCGGTGTATTCGGTCGGTGTAGGGCAAAATCCTACATTTGAAAAATATGAGGAGAACATCAAAGAAGGGACGTGGCCCCCGGTCGTGGTGCTGCTGGTGGAGCTTCTGTTGCAGGGAGAGGACGTGGTCGATCTGTGCCAGCTACACGCACAAGTGAAACACCTTCCTCAGGTGCGAGTAGGCGACAGAGCCTGCAGCGGTATTTGGTCGGGCCTAATGCGACTGTACGAATGTTGAGGCCAGGACAAGTACAGGCGATAGTAGATTGGGTTGCTGACAGTGCCTGTTCCTTCACATTGTCTCCCACCCAGTCTCCTGATGAAAGATCAGAGTTGGCACCTGCAGCCGATGTCCATCAGTCTTTCACCTCACCCCCTTGCAAATCAGCCAGGCAGTCTGAGCCCCAAATCATGCAGCAGTCTCTTCTGCTTTTTGATGACTCTGTTAGCAGGGTTTCCCAGGGCCATCTACCTAGCCCTGCCCCAGAAGTGGAAGAGATTGTGTGCACCGATGCCCAACCACTTATGTTTCATGATGAGTACATGGGAGGACCATCGCAGCACATCTTGGATGATGACGAAACACAGGTGCCAACTGCTGCTGCTTTCGCAATTGTGCAGACCAACAAGAAGGGCAGGGGTGAAGACTGGGTGGAAGATGATGTGGAGGACGATGAGGTCCTCGACCCCACATGGAATCAACGTCATGCAGGTGACCAGTGTAGTTCGGAGGAAGAGGCGGTGGTCACACAGAGCCACCAGCACAGCAGAAGAGGGAGCAGGGTGCAAAAGCAGAGCGTCCGTCCCTTAGACAGTACGCCTGCTACTGCCCACCAAAGCCAGGTCCAAGGAGTTCCCTAGTGTGGCAGTTCTTCAGACAATGTGCTAATGACAAGACACAAGTGATTTGCACACTGTGCAATCAGAGCCTGAAGCGAGGCATAAACGTTCTCAACCTGAGCACAACCTGCATGACCAGGCATCTAAGTGCAAAGCACGAGTAGACACCTCAAAAACCAAGAAAGGTCTCTGGCTCCTCCTGCTTCCTCTTCTGCTGCAGTCTCGGCCTCTTCATCCACCTCTGTAGTGACAGTGGCACCTGCCAACCCGCAAACAGAGGATCTGCCAGCAACACTACCACCTGGGTCACCAACCATATCCACAATGTCCCATGGAAGCCTTCAGCTCTCTATCTCCCAAACACTGGAGCGGAAGAGGAAGTACCCTCCTACCCCCCCGCGATCCCTGGCCCTGAATGCCAGCATTTCAAAGTTCCTCGCCTTTGAAATGCTGTCATTCCGTCTGGTGGAGACGCAGAGTTTTAAAAGCCTGATGGCATTGGCTGTCCCACAGTACGTCGTGCCCAGCCACCACTACTTTTCCAGGTGAGCCATCCCTTCCCTGCACAACCAAGTGGGGGACAAAAAAAACAGGTGTGCACTGCACAACGCCATCTGTGGCAAGGTACACCTAACTACGGATGCGTGGACCAGTAAGCATGGTCAGGGACGTTATATCTCCCTAACAGCACACTGGATAAATGCAGTGGCGCCTGGGCCTGAGGCGGATAGCAGTTTGGCGCATATCCTTCCACCACCGAGGATTGCAGGGCACTTCAGTTTGCCTCCTGTTGCTAACTCCTCCTACTCCGCTTCCTCATCCTCTATCGCCTCCTCATCCGATCAGCATAACACCTTCACCACCAACTTCAGAACAGCCAGGGGTAAGCGACAGCAGGCAGTTTTAAAACTTTCCTGTTTGGGGGGAAAACCCCACACCGCGCAGGAGTTGTGGAGGGACATGGAACAACAGACCAATGAGTGGTTGGTGGCAGTGAGCCTCAAGCCCGGCCTGGTGGTGTGCGATAATGGGCGAAATCTCGTAGCAGCTCTAGGCCTAGCCGGTTTGACGCACATCCCTTGCCTGGCGCATGTGCTGAACTTGGTGGTCCAGAGGTTCCTTAAAAATTACCCCGATATGCCAGAACTGCTGCAGAAAGTGTCGTCTTTCGGCGTTCTCACCCTGCTGCTGCTCGCCTGTCAGCGCTGCAGCGTAAACTTCGGCCTTCCCGCTCACCGCCTTATAGGTGACGTGCCCACAAGGTGGAACTCCACCTTACACATGCTGGCCAGACAGGCGATAGTGGAGATTCAGCTGCAGCGTGCACATGTGAGTCGCTCGGCAGAACAGCACCACTTCACCACCAATAACTGGGCCTCCATGCGAGACCTGTGTGCCTTGTTGCGCTGTTTCGAGTACTCCACCAACATGACCAGTGCCGATGACGCCGTTCTCAGCGCTACTATCCCAGTTCTATGCCTCCTTGAAAAAAACGCTTCGGGCGATGATGGAAGAGGATGTGGCACAGGAGGAGGAGGAGGAAGAGGGATCATTTCCAAGGCTTTAAGGGCAGTCATTCACAAGTGGCTACGAGGGTGGGTTCCTGCACCAACAAGCGCCAGGTATACAATTGTCCGGCAGCAAGGGCACAGTTCTGGAGGAAGACGAGGTGGAGGATGAGGAGATGGAGGAGGAGGAACCATGTTCACAGCAGGGTGGCACCCAGACCAGCTCATGGCCATCACTGGTGCGTGGCTGGGGGGATACAGAGGACACAGACGGTACACCTCATACAGAGGACAGCTTTTCGTTGCGTGCACACACCTACACGTACTGAATGACGGGTCTGCCCCCTTCAACTTCTGGGTCTCCAAATTGGGCACATAGCCTGAGCTTGCCCTTTACTCCTTGGAGGTGCTGGCCTGCCCTTCAGCCAGAGTATTATCTGAACGTATATTTAGCACGGCAGGGGGCGTTATCACAGACAAGCGCAGCCGCCTGTCCAGAGCCAATGTGGATAAGCTCACGTTCATTAAAATGAACCAGGCATGGATCCCACTGGACTTGTCCGTACCTTGTGCAGAATAGACATGTATACCGGTGTTTTGACAAAAACTGTCTGGCCATCGGATAGTGTCCGGCCCGTACTGCGCCGTTCGCCTTTGGAGATTTTCGGAATCCCCTTGTCCTCCGTACTGCGCAAGTGCAGTACAGGGCGGACACTATCCGACGGGGGACAGAATTCGGCACATCACCGGCCTTATCCAGTATTTTTGATCTTTCTCACTCTTTTGGGGTGTACCCTAATTTAAAAAAAATAAAATTAAAAACAAAAACCAGTGTTGGCTACCTCGTCCTCCTCCACCGCCGCTTCCACCTACACATCCACCGCCACCTCAACCTCCTACTCCATATGGACCTCGTCCTCCTAGGTCAAGATTATTATTTTTTATTTTTTTTATTTCAAAGTATTTTATTTTCCCACTAGCTTATCCATTAACTTGAATATTTTTTTTCAGAAAGGGCGTATTCTGGGGCATTCCCACCATATGTGTGGCATTGAGTTTCTGAGGTTCCTAATGACTTCCTGTACCTCTTCTTCTGAGAAGGGGGCCTCCAGCATATCATTTTTTATTTTTATGTATTTTATGTTATTTTAAGTTATTTCCCTATCCACATTTGTTTGCAGAGTACTTGCCATGCTCTTAACAACATTTTGCTGCCATTTGCAGCCCTCTAGCCCTTTCCATTACTTTTTAGAGCAATTTTAGTCCTCAAAAGTTTGGGTCCCCGTTGACTTCAATGGGGTTCGGGTTCGGGGTGAAGTTCGGGTGAAGTTCGGTCCGGAACTCAAACTTTTTTCCGAAGTTCGGCCAAACCCGTCGAACCCGAACATCCAGGTGTCCGCTCAACTCTAGATATTAGATATGAAAATAAAACAGTGAATATTTTTAAAAGATGGTAAATTTTTTGTGTATATTGCTGACATTTGATGTTTATACCTGATGATAAGATTTGTTTTTTATGGAGTTCTGCTTCATTGCTGGCAACGGAATTTCATAGAAACTGGAGCAGACAGAATCTGGAGGAGCCCTGCATGGCAACAAATCAGCTTCTTTTTCAAAGCTTAATTGAACAAGCTGAGGATAGATGGTTGGTTGCCATGAACATGTCTTCCATGTTCTGTCTGCTCCAGTTACGATAAATTCCCCCATTGCATTTTCTGTCACAAAAAACTGACCATCTCTTAATGACCATCGCTTAGTAATGTATCAAGATAGTGCTAAGATAAAACAAACTAAACAAATTAGTGTTTATGTGTCACTCGTGCAAATGTTAAAATTCTAATACCTAAATCAAAAGACCCCCAAAAAAACAAAAACACTTTGGTGTGTGGGTTGCTGCAGCTTAATGGTGTGTGATACCCATGTGTGTAGCCCTTCTAACCAATGCTGTGATACCCTTTTATCAATTTTATAAGGAAAATCAACTAGTTTGTGTTGAAAAATGATGGACTTTTTAGACGTACAATCTAAATCAATAAAAGTTTTTTTATTAAAAACATAAGTATACAGTTTATTCAAAACCCTAAACAGATCTTGACAATCTGAAAACAATATCCTTATAAAATTCAAATGCATTATTCAAATTTCATCGTATAAACGTGACAATAGACAGACAATTATGAACCATATTATGAACCACAATTACCACAATATTATACACAGAACACTTCCAACCCAAGATTCGAATAAGTTTTAAAAGTACGTTCTCTCACGTCATCGTAAGGCAACTCGCTCTCTATTCCCCGCTCCATTGAATTCTCTCTCGATCAGGGAATGTAAGTAGCAATAATAAGCTTTAGAAACTTTATGATCTGTTCATCTTGGTAACTATATTGCACTCGTTCTAATGATGCACCCCTCCTGACTATATTACCTTTCTCACTCTCTCTACTTTTCTTTCTTTTTCCCCTCCTCTTTCTTTTTTGCTTTTTCCCCTCCCCTCCTCTTTTTTTCAATTCTTCTTCGTCTCTTTACCATGGCGGTGGATGGTAGCTCCTTGACTCTGACTCTTTTTGAGCCTATACCACATGTAGTGATATCAAAATAGCACATCAAAACTATAGGTGTGTTTATATATCTACTTATTGTATGCTTTTCCTTTTCTCTTTTTACTCCTAGAAAATATAGAAAGCTCCTGAAGAAGCGTTACACGATGCGTAGCATGTAGGGCAACCAAGTACAAGCTATTTATGACAATAATGCTTCCATATGGTTCATAATTGTCTGTCTATTGTCATGTTTATACGATGAAATTTGAATAATGCATTTGAATTTTAGTGGCTAACTGACCCATACTGTTGTTATTTAGCAAAATTGTCTATTAGCTTGTAGTAATTTCTATATTGTTTTCAGATTGTCAAGATCTGTTTAGGGTTTTGAATAAACTGTATACTTATGTTTTTAATAAAAAAACTTTTATTGATTTAGATTGTACGCCTAAAAAGTCCATCATTTTTCAACATAAACTAGTTGATTTTCCTTATAAAATTCAAATTCTCGGGACGTGGCATTTATATTTTTTATCCTATACCGTATCCACAATACCATTATGTGGTGATACGGAAAAAACTTTTCAAACAGACCCTTTTATCAATATTCAATATGTTAATAGCAACTCGGGCTGCAACTAACAATTATTTTCATAATCGATTAGTTGGTCGAATATTGTTTTGATTAATTGATTAATCAGATAGTAACCTCAACAAAAGTGTGGTGTATAATTTAGTTTAATATGTAAAGTTTAAAATAAAAGGCAATTTATTCTTAAATATTTCTATGCAGTGGTAATTATAAATAACCAACTATATGGTTAGGGAGCAAAATCTTTAATCAACTCTGAGAATAGCAGAAGAGATATACTGTATATACTATTAGAGGAGATATGCTGTATAAATTATTAGAGGAGAGATATACTGTATATACTATTAGAGGAGATACAGTGGTGTGAAAAAAGTGTTTGCCCCCTTCCTCATTTCCTGTTCCTTTGCATGTTTGTCACACTTAAGTGTTTCGGAACATCAAACCAATTTAAACAATAGTCAAGGACAACACAAGTAAACACAAAATGCAATTTGTAAACGAAGGTGTTTATTATTTAAGGTGAAAAAAAATCCAAACCATCATGGCCATGTGTGAAAAAGTGATTGCCCCCTAAACCTAATAACTGGTTGGGCCACCCTTAGCAGCAACAACTGCAACCAAGCGTTTGCGATAACGTGCAATGAGGCTTTTACAGCGTCCTGGAGGAATTTTGGCCCACTCATCTTTGCAGAATTGTCCTAATTCAGTTACATTAGAGGGTTTTCGAGCATGAACGGCCTTTTTAAGGTCATACCACAACATCTCAATAGGATTCAGGTCTGGACTTTGGCTAGGCCACTCCAAAGTCTTCATTTTGTTTTTCTTCAGCCATTCGTGGTGGACTTGCTGGTGTGTTTAGGATCATTGTCCTGCTGCAGAACCCAAGTTCGTTTCAGCTTGACTACACGAACAGATGGTCGGACATTCTCCTTCAGGATCTCTTGGTAGACAGCAGAATTCATAGTTCCTTTTATCACGGCAAGTCTTCCAGGTCCTGAAGCAGCAAAACAGCCCCAGACCATCACACTACCACCACCATATTTTACTGTTGGTATAATGTTCTTTTTCTGAAATGCAGTGTTCCTTCTACGCCAGATATACTTGGACACACACCTTCCAAAGAGTTCCACTTTTGTCTCATCGGTCCACAGAATGTTGTCCCAAAAGTCTTGGGGATCATCAAGATGTGTTGTGGAGAAATTGAGACGAGCTTTGATGTTCTTTTTGCTCAGCAGTGGTTTTCTCCTTGGAACTCTGCCATGCAGGCCATTTTTGCCCAGTCTTTTCCTGATGGTGGAGGCATGAACGCTGACCTTAACTGAGGCAAGTGAGGCCTGCAGTTCCTTGGACGTTGTTGTGGGGTCTTTTGTGACCTCTTGGATGAGTCGTCGCTGCGCTCTTGGGGTAATTTTGGGCGGCCGGCCACTCCTGGGAAGGTTCACCACTGTTCCATGTCTTCGCCATTTGTGGATAATGGCTCTCACTGTGGTTCGCTGGATTCCCAAAGCTTTGGAAATGGCTTTATAACCCTTTCCAGACTGATAGATCTCAATTACTTTCTTTCTCAATTGTTCCTGAATTTCTTTGGGTCTCGGCATGATGTGTAGCTTTTAAGGATCTTCTGGTGGACTTACTGTGTCAAGCAGCTCCTATTTAAGTGATGCCTTGATTGTGAACAGGTGTGGCAATAATCAGGCCTGGGTGTGGCTAGAGAAATTGAACTCAGGTGTGGACAACCACAGTTATAGTATGTTTTAACAAGGGGGGCAATCACTTTTTCACACAGGGCCATGATGGTTTGGATTTTTTTTCACCTTTAATAATAAACACCTTCATTTACAAATTGCATTTTGTGTTTACTTGTGTTGTCATTGACTATTGTTTAAATTGGTTTGATGTTCCGAAACACTTAAGTGTGACAAACATGCAAAGGAACAGGAAATGAGGAAGGGGGCAAACACTTTTTCACACCACTGTATATACTGTATATACTATTAGAGGAGAGATACTGTATATACTATTAGAGGAGATATATACTGTATATACTATTAGAGGTTGAATCTGGTAAATATCATCAGACTCAAAGATCAAACTTTTTATTTAAAGAAAAAAAAGTTAAAAGAGATTGTTTTGCAGATTTTCAGACAGAACTGTAATATATTATGTATGACAGACTCCCTTGTCATAGGCAGGTGGCTTGATAAAAGCTCCCTGCGCCTGCTGTCACTTATGCTAGCCATACAAAAACAATGTCTTCCTTAAAAACAAAATACATTTTAAGAACGTTCGTTCGATTTTCTAATCGTTAGTGGGATCAAATCGACGTTCGTTTTTGACCACAATGATGGGAAAATTTGAAGGAGCAGAATAGAAAACTTCTTGGTCAAAGGAATTTTCAGACAGTGTATGTGGTTTTTGTTCAAAAATTACATTTGTTTTAAAACTGAATGTTAAAAGCAAGAGAAATTTTCAAACAACATTCTTTCATTCAGCGAATGTACAAATATTTTTTGTAATGAATACTCTCATCCAAAAATTAATACGTGTGTGGCCAGCATAAGGCTTGGTTCACTCCTATGCAGTTTGCTTTTGATCCGTTTCTGCAGTGCTTTTTTCTGTGCGTTTTTGCACATGTGATTTTGCTGCTATTTGCGTTTTCTATGCTTTCTTTTGGTCAATTTGTTGTTGGGCAGTTTAAAAACCGCAAATCGCAGCAACAACGCACTACATGCTTTTCTGCAGCTTCTCCATTGAAGTATATTGAACCAAAAAAGCTAAATAATATATATATATATATATATATATATTATAATGTGGTTAAAACTAAAATGAGCCCTTTATAGTACAAAAAGAGTGAATAATCGCTACTATAATGAGGGCATTTATACTGTGAAACTGTGAAAGTAATAATATATATTACTTATATCATATATATAATAGTAAATATACCCAGAAATAGGATATATGGGCATTATAACTAAGAGTCAGACATGAAGCTATATGAAGGGAGATATAAATCTTTTATATTAAAGTAGTACTAAAAGCTGAGACTTTTTCTTTCATGGATATGATAATTTTATATATAATGCACAATACTGGTAAAAGTTTACTGTAAGGCCCCTTTCACACTGGGGCGGATTGCAGGCGCTATTGCGCTAAAAATAGCGCCTGCAAACCGACCCGAAACAGCTGTTGCTGTGTCTTCAGTGTGAAAGCCCGAGGGCTTTCACACTGAAGCGGTGCGCTTGCAGGACGCTGGAAAATGTCCTGCAAGCCGCATCTTTGGCTCGCTATAGGAGCGGTATATTTACCGCTCCTATAGCGCCCGTTCCCATTGAAAACAATGGGGCAGCACTCCGAACCCGCCCGCAAAACACCGCTGCAGCGGCGGTTTGCGGGCGGTATTGACCCTTTTTCGGCCGCTCGCGGGGGGTAAAACCACCCCGCTAGCGGCCGAAATGCGCTGCTTAAACGCCGGTAAAGCGGCGCTAAATATAGCGCCGCTTTACCGCCAGCGCCCCCACCGCTCCAGTGTGAAAGTAGCCTTAATGTAATTGTAATGCCTTCTATTGCCTATTGAGGTGTTTGGATGAACCTTATTTCACTGAGGATAAACCAGTTTTGAGATTTCTAAAGTATGTGTAGTCACAATATATCTGATCCCAAGTAGGGATTTTCCTTCTTCTGTGTGTATAAACATGTTCCAAAGTTTTCCTATGTTTCTTGCTTATCTTGAGCTGTCAGTATCAGATATTCCATTTTGTTTATGTCTTCCACTTTCCGCAGCCACATTGCTGCGGTCGGTGGACATTGTTGCTTCCAGAGTGAGGGAATGCAGGACTTAGCTGCGTTAGTCAGGTGGCGCAGTATGGATTTTTTATATCTTCTGGAAGGTAAGGTGGATATATGGAGCAGAAAAAATGCTGGATCATCCGGAATCTGGAATTCAGTGAACTTTTGGGATATATTACGAACTGCGGTCCAGAAAGCTGTCAGTTGAGGACAAGACCAAAACACGTGCAGCATCGTTCCTCTTTCCTCCCGGCATGGCCAGCAATATTCCGACACTTCAGGGAAAATTGTGTGTAATCGACTGGGTGTTAAATACCACCTTGTCAGGATCTTGAAATTGGTTTCTTGTATTTTAGTGCACAGTAAGGACTTGAGGGAGAAGTTGATCATGTCTTGTTTCTGGACCGCAGTGAATGTGCGTTGTAGTTCCGTTTCCCACTTTGCCACACATGGCAGACTCGGTGGTTGGGAGGGTGTATTCAGTAAAGTATACATTTTGGAAAGGACCTGTGTTAATGGTTCCGTGCCTGCGGAGAGTTCCTCAAACGTGGTCAGAGGTCTGGCATATAGTTGAGGATTCAGGATGCTCTGTAAAAAGTGATGTAACTTGTGACAGACCTAGCCGGGATACGGGCTTTTTGAGAGGACTACATGCTAGCCTCCTGCCAGCTGATTACGGGCCCCCCAAAATACACTCTCTGTATATGCATTTGGCATTAGAAATAGACTAGCATCTGACAGCTTGTATCCCATTCAATGTCATGAACTCAAGCCACCTGTCTATTGTGTAAATGAGGCTGGTCTGGCTTGTAAGGTGTATTCCACATAATGTTGTTGTGCTAATTAGCCCTGTGTTACTGTTTATGTTAATATATGTTGAATAGTCATTCCAATTAACTAGGAGCCTTAAAGTCTGACCCTGAAAAGCCTTTTCAGGCAGTCAACTAGTCTGGGCAATGATTAAGATAATTAGCTCATGCTAATTAGGTTAGCTTTTAATCATCTGGCTATATATGTGTGTGAAATGTCAAATAAAGCATTCCTGATTTACCCCAAGAACTAGTGCCGTCTAATTCTTGGGGGGTCCTATAACCAGATCCATTGGACTCATGTTCCAGGACTTAGGAAGCATTTACGGCGGACACCTTGAGTACAGGATCCGTCACATAACTGTATTGCATTCCATAAAGGAAGTTGGAATAGACCCGTGGGGTCTGTTAATTCTATTATAGAGGGCCATCTATCTTGCTGCGAAAATTGTGCAGCCGTCAACCGGTCAGAGCTCCTTAGTGTCTGAAAGTCTGTAGGGGAGTTCCCTGGAGGGAATCTGGGGTTGCCCAGGATCGGGGTTAAGGGAGATGTGTTGGTAGTTAGGGAGTTTTGGAGGGTCGCTTGAAGGCATTGTCTTAGAGTATTCCCTATCAAGGGATGTGATCTCGTCTCTAAAGGGAGAGAATCGCTACACCATATCGCGGTTCCTAGAGGTATGATTGTCTGTCATTGCAAAGAAAATGTATTATTGGAGTAAACATTGATCAATACGTAACGATAATAAATTGCATAAGTAGCTGTTTTCATATCTGTACATATACATTATATAGTATTAGCAGTATTAAATGAATTCCATGTAAGAAGTTTATAAGTAAATATTATCATATCTGTACATGTACATTATATAGTATTATCAGTATTAAATTAATTCCATGTAAAAAAATCATAAATAAATATTATCATATTTGTACATCGGTATAAAACTAGTGTCATCATGTTCACAAATATATACATGGTAAAACACATGGTAATCATATAGTATGATTAATTCACATAAACGTTGGCAGCCTGATAGATAAAAAATTTTTTTAAAATGTAACATATCCAGATAGTCCTAGTAGGGCACATATCCACATCCATTATAGCCCAACGCATTTCTGTGTAGGAACACTTCATCAGGGACGGATGTGTGGAGAATATCTATAAAGGAGGTATAACGTATAAATTAATTCAAGTATTGAAGTACCACAGGACAGGACACAACAATGTCATCCACCCTGAGTACTTACATGTCAGAAAATGGTGACGGTATGCAGCAGGAGCAGAACTGGAGCCATATGGGTGGTCCCTCCCGGGACACAGACATTGAGCTGACAGGCAGGGAGGAGGGGATGAGGGGAGAGAGAGGAGAGCAGAGAGGAGAGCAGCGAATGACGGAGGGACGTATGCTGATCGCGGTGGTCAGGGCTCAGCATCCCTGATTACTGTGGTCAGTACAGAGAGGGAACAGGAACAGGCAGGATCAACCAGGTTATTACAGTTCAGAGAGGGGCAGATTAGACAGCACAATCACTGTGCTGTTTAATCTGCTATAAGGGAACAGGATCTCTATTTTTTTTTTTTTAGGTTAACAAACAGTTTAATATTAACTATGGAAGAGATGTTTCTACAACAAAAACTTTAACTAGAGGGGAATGGCTTGGCGCGCGACGGAGATGGACGCACATTAGCAGAGCTCCGTGAAAAAACCAAGCCTGCAGCCTGATACCCTGCTCACAGCACCCTAGAAATGGGCAAAAAGCTTCACTAGACCCCACAGCCTCGTTCCAGATGCAGCACAGCAACTACCACAGCCAGGAACATATCGGACTTGTTCAAAAATCAGTCGATATCCCACAGCAGCATGGCAGGGAACAAAATGGTGAGGACACAGAGGGAGGACTTGCAATCCACAGCAGAGGACACAGGTAGGGGATATAAACAGACGAATCAAGGCCTAACCTTCGCTGACATGTCAGGCTTTGCGGCCAACATCAATTCCACATTCTCAGCAGCCATAACAGACCTTAAATCCAACCTGCTAGTCCTGACAGAAAAACTGGCTGCAGTAGAGACGAATGGGAAACACAGGGATAGGAGATTGCACAGTCTGGAAAACGTGGCGATCTCCCACTCTTCACATGTAATTGAGATAAACAGCCAACTAGAGGACCTGGACAACAGGGGCAAAAGTAGCAATATTAGAGTGAGGGGGGTCCCAGAATCTGTTGACACAGCCCAAATCATCCCAGCCCTGCAAATAATTTTTTAACAGCCTCTTAGAGAGACGGGAGGACATTGAAATGGAATTTGTGTGGGCTCATAGAGCCCTTAGAGCCAAAGGCCTTCATATAGCTCCTCCCAGGGACATAATTTGCTGCCTGCAAAGCTTTCAATTGAAGGAAGTCATAATGAACAAAGTCAGAAGAAATGAAAGCATCGTTTTAAATGGGGAAACCATTATGTTATTTCAAGACCTGTCACAAATAACTGAGGAATCGCAGGGCCCTACGCCCTCTGCTTGACAAGCTAAGAGCAAATGACCTGAAATACACATGGCGATTCCCCTTCACCCTCATTGTCACCCAAGCTGACAAACAACATGTCCTGCGCACCGACTTCTTTGAATCCCTGGACATGGACCCCATCGCACTTCCAGAATGGTACCAGGAATTTGCACTACCCAGGAGACAGAAGGAGGCCTAAACAGATCCCCATTCTTCTCCCCAGATAAAAGATCGTCCAAAAAAATTTAACAAAAAAAGGCCAGGATCACACTTGTGTTATGTTGCTTGCTATTCATTTTAAATGAGTGAACAAAACATGTGGTGTGTTAACTTGTGTTGCATTCTTAATAGGCACATACTGTATTAATAAGTGTATAAATAAATGTACTTGACTCAACGCATATCCTAGTGATCTATCTGGTAAGTAAAGTGCTAATATATCAATAATACAATCTTCAATGTGTCCAATAAAGTGCATAAACTACTGAATATCACCAGTAAAGTGCATACATAAAATAAAATGCATATAATGAAGTGCATCCAACTGCATAAAGTGCATACAATGAGCTTTATTAGTTACAAGTGTGTCCAACTAGATAAAGTGCATGACTTCAAATGTGACCAATGGATAAAGTGCATACAATATAGTCCAGTATATAGTATATTCCAATGTGGTGTGCACAATGAGATGCACTACTGTGCAAAAACTTGAATGGAGTGAATATCAAAAAATAAAGTGCATAGGTATATTCTGTTCCAATGACCAAAGTCCAATGTTATGACAGGGGTCCAAGACCAAGGTATTTTTACAAACTCTTCAATCAATCAGCACTATGTTATATATCCATAGATAGGCTCTCAATGCTCTTACCTTATAGGTGTGTAAAATACACTTAGTCATATATATTGGTTTTGTCCCCACTTTCAGAGTTGTCCATTGGTAGAGGTAGATAAATATCAGCTTTCATTCCATATAGACATCCACATGTAAAGAAAATAGGGCTCCAATAGTGTATTACCCAAATAAATACATTTTATTGGAAAAAAAATGGGCTGCTTACATGTAAATATTAAAAATTGGGCCAGATGTAGTGTACAGCAGCATTTTTCGCTACCTCTTACTGTTATTTCCGGTCCACGGCACCTACTTCCGGTCCGCAGTGTTTACTTCCGGTTTGCGTCCTACGCGTTACGTCACATTGCGTACCTCGTGACTTCCTCAGGGACTGCACTTTATTGGACACATTGAAGATTGTGTTATTGATATATTAGCACTTTACTTACCAGATAGATCACTAGGATATGCGCTGAGTCACGTACATTTATGTATACACTTATTTATGCTTATATGTGATTTGTGATCACTATTTGATTTGGCAGCATTTTCATATATATTTTTCACTATTGTAGTAGCGCAGAAGTCCTCTTTTATATTATTACATACTGTATTAAGCCTTCTTTGCTTTGTTTGTTTTAACACTATTTTTCCAGGTCTTTTCTGCTCGGTCCTCTTCCTCTTTTGTTTTTCTCCAATGGAGAGAGTAACACTGATGCGATGACAGTCAATGACACCCTGTCACTAACAGGTTGTCAACAGACTTCCTGGTTGAATGACACTGGGTGTCAATCAAGCATGGAAGACCGAGGACTTCTAGTGGTGGAAAGTAACTACTGCAGGGGAACAGAAAGAAGAGATAGTGGCGCGCAATCAATTTAAACTAAATTAAGTAAATAGGGGAAAGCAGGTAACGAGGACATGTAACCAATGGCTATAAAAATAGCAGATATAAAGTGGTTGGAATAAAGTGCATCAAAAGGAGATGATGATTCAGCTAGTAAACATAGAGTGATGTGCCAATAGTTGAAGAAATAAATAGCAGATAAATGATAAAATATCTAAACAACATCAGAGCAATGTTTAAAAAATAAATAAAATTGTCGCATAATAAACGCAGTGAACAATAAATACAAATGAGTGCGTGACTGGGTGAATGTGATGGTTCACAAAGATAGAATAAGGTAAAGAGTGGCTGGATAAATGATAAAATATCTAAACAACATCAGAGCAATGTTAAAAAAATAAAATAAAATTGTCGCATAATAAACGCAGTGAACAATAAATACAATGAGTGCGTGACTGGGTGCTTCTATACCTATACTACTGCAGGGGAACAGCATCAGAGAGTATTGCAGCCAGAGATACTTTTTCGCTTTAAGCCCCTCCTGGGAAACTAATAAAAAATAATTGTCTGGGATTTAATAAATACGTCTCTCAGTTCTCAGATCTATTAGTGAAATGGATAAACAATTTGAAGGTTATAGTTGAGTTAACCTGTTGCTGATGTTATTTATCCTCATTTTCATGTATTAGGGCACAGTGTACAGGATCACCCGCAAGGATGGGCAAGCAGATTATCAAAATATTGGGCAAGTGTCTGAACAGCCTGAAAGCAGATCAATGGGAGGAATTCAAGAAGACGCTTTGCTCAATGAATCCACCTCAGGGAACAAAGAAGATCCAAGTCAATCAGCTGAAATTTAAATCAGCTAACGAAATAGCTGAGTTAATTGTTGAATGTTATACAATACAAAACGGACCACCACACGTCATAGAGGTTTTTAAGACTATAAACCTTAATCAAAAGGCAACTGATCTTCAGAAAGAACTGAAAGGTAGGTTCATATTAATTCATAGTCCAGAACTTACAAATGTTCCATACATAGGACCAGTTAAAAAAAAAAAAAGCTTCTTCCAACGGCCCTGCATGTTTGTTGTCCTTATTTCCTAAGTATGGGTAGCACAGTTATGGTTGCCACCACATCCCTTTAAACCCGAACACATATTAATTACACAGGTTCTGTGGCTGATTAAGGTGGTAATTAAACTCACTTGGTGCCTTATCTGCATTTAATTAGCCTTAGAACCGGTGTAATTCAAAGGTGTTCAGGTTTAAAGGGATGAGGTGGCAACTCTAAGCACAGTGGGTAAGTGGTTAGCGCTTCTTTCTAGCAGCATTGGGGTTCTCAGCTTGAATCCCAACCACGACACTACCTGTCTCAAGTTTGCATGTCTTCCCTGTCCCTGCGTGGGTTTCCTCCTACACTCCAAAGACAGGGTAGGTTAATCGGATCCTGTCTAAAATTGGCCCTAGTATGTGCATAAGGATTTTTTTTTACCAAAGACATGTAGCAGAATATAATTTGACCTAAATGTATTAAGAGATTAGATTTTTATTTTATTTTATTATAATTTATTTTTTATAGCAGAAATAAAAAAAAAATTGTCTTTTTTCTTATATATAAAAAATACAAAAAAAAAACCCCAAAGGTGATCAAATACCACTAAAAGAAAATTCTATTTGTGTGAAAGAAATGCTATAAATTTCTTTTTGGTACAGTGTTGTATGACCGTGCAATTACCAGTTAAAGTGATGAATAGTAAAAAATGGCCTGGTCATGAAGGGGTTAAAAACTTCTGGTGGGGCAAGTTGACTTAGCTTTTGCCAATACCTACGATACCTACCTAGTGGGCTGTCAGATTTTTCAGGTAACATTTTTGTATTATTATTAATTTTAATAAATGTATTATTTTTTTACAGGAGCCTGAAAAGCATTGCACCCGCGATCAGCAGATCATGGGTGCACTGTCCGGCTTCTGCGATCTTCCTTTAGCTTTCTGTCTGTATTCCCGTATGGACTTTGTGGAGTTAAAGGACTTTTTAGTTTATTTATGTACTTTTTGTCTGTGGTTTTCACTTTCATGTGTTTATGCTCATGATTTATAGTGGATGTTTTAATTTTCTGTCACTATATTAACCGCTTCAACCCTACAAGGATTTACCCCCTTCCTGACCAGAGCATTTTTTGCAGTTCGGCAATGCGTCGCTTTAACTGACAATTGCGCGGTCGTGCAACGTGGCTCCCAAACAAAATTGGCGTCCTTCTTTTCCCACAAATAGAGCTTTCTTTTGGTGGTATTTGATCGCCCCTGCGGTTTTAATTTTTTGCGCTATAAACAAAAAAAGAGCGACAATTTTAAAAAAACACATTATTTTTTTACTTTTTGCTATAATAATTATCCCCCAAAAATATATTAAAAAAAAGTTTTTTCTCAGTTTAGGCCGATACGTATTCTTCTACATTTTTTTGGTAAAAAAAAAAATCACAATAAGCGTTTATTTGCGGTTGTGGTTTGCGCAAAAGTTATAGCGTCTACAAAATAGGGGATAGTTTTATGGCCTTTTTATGGCAGCGATCAGCGATTTTTTTTTTTTTTTTATTATTATGACTGCGACATTATGGGGACACATCGGACAATTTTGACACATTTTTGGGACCATTGGCATTAATGCAGCGATCGATGCAATAAAATTGCATTGATTACTGTAAAAATGTCACTGGCAGTGAAGGGGTTAACCACTAGGTGGCAGTGTAGGGGTTAAGTGTTCCTAGGGGCATGTTTCTAACTGTATGGGGGCGTGGCTGTTTGTGACACCACACTGATCGCTGCTCCCGATGACAGGAAGCAGACGATCAGTGTGCTGTCACTAGGCAGAACGGGGAGATGCTGTTAACATCGGCATCTCCCTGTTTTTGAGCTCCGTGACACGATCGCGGGTATCCCCACGGCGATCGAGTACATGGGACCCCACGACCATGGTCACGGAGGTCTCGGCAGGTGCGCGTGCACGGCGGGAACGTTACTTTGCCCAGCCATGCCATTCTGCCAACGTATATCTACAGGAGCTGGTCGGGAAACGGTTAAGGTGCTGTACATTTATTACAGTTAGAGGGTTGAGACAAACCATTTACAACTGCCAGGGGTGCTTACAATAATCAGCTTTTAATCATTAATTTAGAACCTTTAGAAAAAAAACTGCTTATAAAATGTAAGCTGGAGTTTAGCTGCAATATGTTAGGCAGCGCATAGATGAGTAAAAAAATGAATGGAAATTTGCGCTGATAGACCAGTTCAGTTTCCACATAGTGCACCTGTTTTGCAATCACATTTTAAATCGTATGAAAATTTAGATTTTTGTTTGAAGGTTCTTTCAGTTTTCTACTCATCTTTGGGTTGCTTTAAAAATTCGGAAATTCCGACTGAAAATGTCCGATCGGACCATGTTGTTGGAAAATTCACCCGTGTGTGGGCTTCATCTGACTTTTTCCGTCGGAATTTCCAATGGAAAAAATTTTGAGATCCTGCTCTCAAATTTTCCAACAACAAAATCCGATCTGACTTTTTCCAATCGTGTGTAGAGAATTCCGACGGACAAAGTGCCACGCATGCTCAGATCAAATTACGAGACCAAAGCTATTGGCTACTAGCCTCTACGTAGTTCCGTCGTACGCAACGAACGTCACCACGTTCGGAATTATCGGATTTTCAGACAACTTTGTCCGACCGTGTGTATGCAACACCAGTTTTGGACAAAATCCGTTGGAAAAAATCTGACGGATTTTGTGGTCGGAATTTCCGACCGTGTGTACGGGGGCTAAGAATATCTAAATTGGCTAGTACATCCAACACTCCCCTAACCCTAGACTGACAATGCTGTTGTCCAAAGATGTCTCTATTGCTCCTACATCGAGAGCGTAGACACCCTAAGACAGAAAGTAGTGAACATATTACAGCGCACACATTCAAGAATGACGTTTCCTGCAGGGCTAGTTAAAAAGCACCTGAACATATTCAAAAAATACGGGGGTTTGGTCACACTATATGGTTATATAATGCTAAGCCCACTTACTGCGACAAAGTTCCCCGAATTAGTGGGTCCTACCCTAGTAATAGAATGAAAGATCCTGCGTCTCAACCATGGGAGCCAAAATCCTCGATGTGGGAGAACTGAAGGGATTCCTCCTATACACTGGTGGCCACTAAGGCCCCTTTCACACCGGGGCGTTTTTCATGCGGTACAGCGCTAAAAATAGCGCCTGTTCACCGCCTGAAAAAATCTGGCCCCTTTAACTCCAGTTTGAAAGCCGGCGGGCTTTCACACTGGAGCGGTGCGCTAGCAGGACGGTCAAAAAAGTCCTGCTAGCAGCATCTCTGGAGCGGTATTGTGAACACACCGCTCCTATACTGCTCCTTCCCATTGATTAGAATCGCTACGGCGGTGCTCTTAGGGGGGTCTTTAACCCTTTTTCGGCCGCTCGCGGGGGGTAAAACCGCACCGCGAGCGACCGAAAACCGCGGTTAAGACGACGGTAAAGCAGCGCTAAATATAGCGCTGCTTTACCGTCACCGCGGCTCCCCGCCCCAGTGTGAAAGGGGCCTAAAAAAGAGGTAATGAAGAGGGGGAGGGGTGCTCTAACCCAAAAAAAACTTGGTCCGGGCTTATTACAACATACAAAAACATATTTGGGAAGCACTCACCAGTGCGTTTAAATTCAAGATGGTGCTGCCATAAGACCAACATACAATAGCGAACATATTACAGCGCACACATTCAAGAATGACATTTCTAAGACAGAAAGTGTCTTACTGGCAGGATCACCAAGTGAAAACTGAAGGCAAAAAGCCCCCCTCCCCCCCCAAACAAAAGAAGAAAATCAATGCAGCCACCACACCTAAGGATTGGTTTTGTTTTGGGTTTAATACCGCTTTAATGCTTTTTGTGATATTTTTTAACTCCATATTTCTTATTCAGACTGAAATTTATAAAACAAACCCAGACTACCTGGTGAGAAATTAAAAGTAAGTAGAAGAAATGCATTCTACTTTGTGCCATCCCCCATCCTTTGTACATAAAAAGTATTCTTATTCAAAATGACTATTCACAAAAATATTAAATGAATTATAGTGCAATAAAATATCATTCACACTTCAAATCTCACAGTCCCCAGAAGTTCATAAGGAGTGTCTTAAGCCCCGTACACACGGTCGGACTTTTTGACAACCAACATGCAAATTAGGTGGTTTGGACCAACATCCGACCGTGTGTACGCTCCATCGGACCAACTTTTTCCAGGTTGCATCGGACTTTTGTTGGCTGTGCGAACGGACCAACTTTCTGCCAACAAAAGTCCGAAGGACCAAAGTCCGAACGTGTGTATGCAGTACCAACTGACTTTTGTCCACAGTACAAACACGCATGCTCAGAACCAATGCAAAAGATCAGACAACAATATAGAAGTTGACCAAAGGTGGCGCTGGAGTATTCGAACGTCCTCTTTTGAAGTGTCGTCAGTACGTTGAAACGTCACTACGTTCGTGTTGGTTGTCTCAAAAGTCCGACCGTGTGTATGCAGTACCAACTTGAGGGCCAACGCCCTTTGGACAAAAGTCCAAGGGAAAGTTGGTCCATGGTCCGACCGTGTGTATGGGGCTTTAGACACGCTTTAGTACCCTGTCATGACAAGTGTCTGTGCATGTGACAGACTCGTGTATCTGTTAAAACCAGTACATACATTTGTTGCATGGTGGGGCAGCGCTAAAGAGGGAGTGTCTATGCTGCATGTTCAGCCCCTTGCTGGGACACTTGGCTTTATGATTGGCAGCATCCTAGCAAGCACAGATAGTCTCTGGCCAGTTACTGGCTTGCACTGACACTTTTGCTCATCTGTGTGCACCAGTGTGCACGGCATGCCTGTCCAGGCACACTGGCGCATCCCCTTGCAGGGCCGGTGCTACCACTAGGCAAACTAGGCAGCCGCCTAGGGCGCACTGCTGCCTAGGGGCACCCGGCCGCTGATTTCCCGCCGCATATGCATGGTCTGCAGGCTGCAGCATGTAACTAACTCAGTCTCAGGCAGCTGCTCCATCTGGTCGGTAGTGTAATTAGAGGCGCAGCGCAGCACTGGAGCCAGCGCTACAGGAAGCAGAGTCTATGCTTCCTGTATAGCGCCGCTTACTGTCACATGGGTAGGGCAAAGGGGGTTGAGTCAGGGGTGGAGCCAATGGGGGCGACAAAATTAGGTTTCACCTAGGGTGTCAAAAAATCCTTGCTCCAGCCCTGCCCCCTTGTATGCCCAATTATGAAATGGCACCAAGCTGATTATTTAAAGGACGCCTCGATGTCTGCTAATTACTGGATGTTCTTCATCTTTCTAAGACTGGTGTTCCTATCTTTGTTATCCGACCTCCCATTGCAGACCCAGCCTGCTCCTGACCTTGCTTTGTGGATTATGGACTCTGACCCCAGCTTGCCTCTAATTACGTTCTGCTGCCTGCCTGGTATCTACCTCGGCCTGCTGCTCGACTAGGTCTACTCTTGCTCCTCGTGTATGATCTCAGCTTGGCTTCTGACTACATCCTTCCTGTCCATCCATGCTGACCCTGGGTTGCCATCTGACCATGCGCTAGATCAGTGGTTCTCAACTCCTGTCCTCAGGACCCACTAACAGGCCAGATTTTATGTATTACCTTGGGGTGATGCAGACTAGAATACTGCAATCACTGAGCAGCAAATTATATCACCTGTACTGAACTGAACAGGAGATGAGAATCACTGCCCTAGATCCTGATGGGTACCATCACCTGCCTCGCAGTCTCCTTACCAAGCTTCCATGGTCCAGATCCCAGGTACCATCCTGTGGACTGCCGTCCTCTACTGGTGTGCCTCCATTGCTGCTGGTGACAGTTCAGGGGCAACTGCTACCTGATTACTGGCACCCATGCTACTTTGTGCCCTGTGTCCCTGTCTCCATACTCAGGGGAATTCAGACCAGAGCCGCAAGAGGAAGCCCTCTCATCACTTTGGCCTCCAACCAAGGTACGCAACAGATTCTCACAGGTCATGGCTCTTGGGTTTGCTCTGTTGGTGACAGCTAATGATCCAACAGGCAGCAAGCAACTCTCCAAATTATCAGGCAAGTGTGTAGCCAAATACCAGATAGAGGTCAGGACAGGCTGGTCTGATGGATGCTGGGTCGGGTGACCTACATGGTTTAGGAGATATTTAGAAAAAAACAGGCACAAGCGTCGCGCAGGCGCACTGAGCATGCCGAGATCACGGCGATGTGCCGCTCTCGTGCGCATGCGCGGGAGTGATGTCATCGCCGCTCCAGCGAATGACAGCACTGGAGCAGCGAGACCCGGAAGTCACTCCGGGATTGATGGCGGCGGCGGAGGTCGTGGACGAGGGGCTTCGTTCTCAGGAAAGTTTTTCATAATGAGCTAGTATGCTATGCATACTAGCTCATTATGCCTTTGCCTTGCAGGTTCCGTTTTTTTTCTTTTTTTGAAGGAGGCTTTACTTCCTCTTTAACTCTGTCAAATGCAGCATCTTATATACTCCATTCTGCAAGCATTTTTACATTTCTACAGGTGGTAATTCACAAATACTTTTCATTGTTATCAAATCAAGAAGTTGCATCAGCTGGAATATAAAAAAATATTTTTTTACCCTAGCAACACTACTTATCCATGCCGGATATAGAATCGCATATGCCACTTCCAATCTTTGCAAGCCTTTTTTAATTTCTGGAAATGTTTCCCTTTTCTTTTGAACCTCTAAAGAAAAATCTGGATACAATAAGATCTTTGCATCACAGGAACCAGAATGTTACCACCAAATCACCAAAAATATTATTTTACGTCATCACCAAAAATATTATTTTACTGAATGACTAGTGGTAATGTATCAATCTACAGCAAGTGAATTTAAACATGTTTAAAAAAACATAGGTCTATACAAAATATAAAAAAGTAACAAAAAAAGTAAAAAGCAAATATAAATCCAGAAAAAAAATCAATGAAATAGTCCATGGGCAGACTTGATAGACTACTTGTTGTTTTTCTGCCATCATTCATCTGTGTCAACCACCCGCTGTGGTATTGAGACTACACTCCATGTCACCTGTGTGGGATGTGGGTTACCATTTCATGAACTCTACCAAATGCTTAGTCTTCTCCAAGGGTCCCCTCCAAGGAGCCCAAAATGTGTCTTCCTGACTCTCCCAGGTAATGGCTCCTTGAATTGCACTCTTGGTGACCGCTAATGATCCAAAAGGCAATGAAGGAACATACCATATCATCGGGAAAATGCATAGTTCAATAATAGCCAGAGGTAAGGGAAGGAGGTGTTCAGCCAGAATCGGTGCACAGACAAACAGATAATATTGGATACATTCTAGTTTATTCCTCCACGTGGAAAAGCCTTTTTTTGCTGATCATTTTATTGATACACTTTTATCCTGTAACACGTGCTATATTCATTTATCTTTCCAGAGGCAAAAACCAAAAAGACAGGAGAAACTCCTAACAACAGTGCCACGCCCACCACAGGTAAGAGAAATTTGGTGAGGAAGAAAGCTTATCTTTGTCACATTAATATTATTGGAAGTAAATTGATATTTTAGAACGATAAGTTCCTTATTTGTGATTTATTCAATGCAAAAATCAAACTCCACCTCTAAATCTTTTATCAGAAAAATGGAATGGAATGGAGGCAAGAAATCTAGGGAATGCTTTGTCCAAGAATCCCCACATAGAGGCTGGAGTTATTTAGGTCATGCCCTTTGGGTTTTTGCCCTGTTGGTTACAGCTAATGGCAGCCAAGTAACCAGCCAAATCTTAAAGTGGGGGGACACCCTGAAAACAAAAACTTAAAAATATGTTAGTAACCATTTAAAATGAAAAAAAAATAAAAAATTATTTTTTTTTACTTACCAGAAATGGCTGTTGCTAGGCAGATCGTCCTAATCTGCCTCCTCCAGCTCCGCGGTGATCTTCTCTTCTTCCGTCTTCTGTTGAATGGGGCGCGATGTGTTATGGGAACTATGTCCCACAACACATCGCATTCCCCATTCACAAATTAGAGTCGCGCATGCGCAGTTGGCCGCGCGCCGACTCGCGCATGCGCAGTAGGAAACGTGAAGCCGTTTCCCTTACCGAGGATGGCGGCGCTGGAACCGAATCGCCGAGGGACAGCTCGTCCTCCACGACGGACATCGCGGGCGCCCTGGGAGGTTAAGTGTACTTTTTAAAAGTCAGCAGCTACTTTTTTTTTAGCTGCTGACTTTTAAAAAAAAATTTTGTAAGGTGAAACCCCGCTTTAAGGACAATGTGTTGTTCAATAACAAGCACCCATTAGGGCAGGCAGTGGTCAGCCAGATTGCGTACAAGGCCAAACAACAAATAATTTTTTACATTCTAGTTTATAATTCATAAGGAAAAGGCAGGTTGATTGAGTTATTTATGTACTTTAACCCTCTTTCCACCTGCCCGGATGTTCTGAATGGCCAGGGGATGGGGAGATTGGTGATCATGCAACCACAGTGATTGACTGTTAAAGTGATCACATGATCGTGAGCCGGTCCTGCCAGTTACCTATTGTTGGTGGCGAAGGCATTGAATTTATTCTTCTCCTCAGCCTTCACAAGGGAATCGGGGGGGGCTTCAGTAACCAAAACTGCAGTGTTTATCCTCATGACACATCACAGGAAGCACCTTCATGGTTAACAGAGGACAGAATTAAAATTAGACTTGGGAAACTTAACATTAATAAATCACCAGGACCGGATGGCTTGCACCCGAGGGTACTTAGGAAACTCAGTCAAGTAATTGCCAGACCATTGTTCCTAATTTTTACTGACAGTCTACTGACTGGAATGGTACCAGCTGATTGGAGAAAAGCCAATGTAGCACCAATATTTAAAAAGGGCCCAAAATACATGCCTGGGAATTGCAGACCAGTTAGCCGAACATCAATAGTATGCAAGCTCTTGGAGGGGATGATAAGGGACTATATACAAGATTTTAGTAATGAGAACTGTATCATTAGCAGTAATCAGCATGGATTCGTTAAGGATCGTTCTTGCCAAACCAATCTATTAACCTTCTATGGGGAGGCAAGTTGCCAGCTAGATAAAGGAAGGCCTGTAGACGTGGTGTATCTGGATTTTGCAAAAGCATTTGACACAGTTCCCCATAAACGTTTCCTGTACAAAATAAGGTCCGTTGGCATGGACCATATGGTGAGTATATATATTGAAAGCTGGCTACAAGGGTGAGTTCAGAGGCTGGTGATAAATGAGGAGTACTCGGAATGGTCAGGGTGGGTAGTGGGGTCCTCCAGGGTTCTGTGCTGGGACCAATCCTATTTAATTTGTTCATAAATGACCTGGAGGATGGGGTAAACAGTTCAATCTCTGTATTTGCGGAGGATACTAAGCTAAGCAGGGCAATAACTTATCCTCAGGATGTGGAAACCTTGCAAAAAGATCTGAACAAATGAATGGGGTGGGCAAATACAATGTAGAAAAATGTAAAATAATGCATTTGGGTTGCAAAAATATGAATGCAATCTATACACTGGGGGGAGAACCTCTGGGGGAATCTAGGATGGAAAAGGACCTGGGGGTCTCTAGTAGATGACAGGCTCAGCAATGGCATGCAATGCCACGCTGCTGCTAACAAAGCAAACAGAATGTTGGCATTAAAAAGGGGATCAACTCCAGAGATAAAATGATAATTCTCCCGCTCTACAAGACTCTGGTCTGGCCACACCTAGAGTATGCTGTCCAGGTCTGAGCACCAGTCCTCAGGAAGGATGTACTGGAAATGGAGCGACAAAGAAGGGCAACAAAGCTAATAAGGATATACAAGGTAATACTGACATATAATCACACACATAGGTTGGACTTGTGTCTTCTTTCAACCTCACCTACTATGTAACTATGTAACTATGTTGGTGGGGATCAGGCCCGGACTGGGACAAAAAATAGGCCCAGGCATTTAAGACTGAGCAGTAAAAAATTTTTTTTTTTTTTCGGTAGGCATTCGCGGGGGTGGCTGGTGTTGGTGTCTTCCACACTGTAATGTGCAGAGGGGACACTGTGATATAATGGGGACAGCATGTAAAGTGGCACTGTATTGATAACAGTGCCCCTGCAATTACCCCCCCCTTTTTTTGTAATCACAGTGCCCCCTTTTACTCTCTGCTCACTGTGCAGATCTCCAGCTCCTCCTGCACCAGAGTCGGCACATCCGAGCCCCCTTACATCAGAGTCCGCACATCAGAGTCCACACAGAGCCCCCTCACATCAGAGTCCGCACAGAGCCCCCTCACATCAGAGTCCGCACAGAGCCCCCTCACATCAGAGTCCGCACATCACAGCCCCCTTACATCAGAGTCTGCACATCACAGCCCCCTTACATCAGAGTCTGCACATCACAGCCCCCTCACATCAGAATCAGCACAGAGCCCCCTCACATCAGAGTCCGCACAGAACCCCCTTACATCAGAGTCCGCACAGAGCCCCCTTACATCAGAGTCCGCACAGAGCCCCCTTACATCAGAGTCCGCACAGAGCCCCCTTACATCAGAGTCCCCATCAGAATCCCCATCAGAATCAGCACAGAGCCCCCTCACATCAGAGTCCGCACAGAACCCCCTTACATCAGAGTCCGCACAGAGCCCCCTTACATCAGAGTCCGCACAGAGCCCCCTTACATCAGAGTCCGCACAGAGCCCCCTCACATCAGAGTCCGCACAGAGCCCCCTCACATCAGAGTCCGCACAGAGCCCCCTCACATCAGAGTCCGCACAGAGCCCCCTCACATCAGAGTCCGCACAGAGCCCCCTCACATCAGAGTCCGCCCAGAGCCCCCTCACATCAGAGTCCGCACAGAGCCCCCTCACATCAGAGTCCGCACAGAGCCCCCTCACATCAGAGTCCGCACAGAGCCCTCTCACATCAGAGACCGCACAGAGCCCCCTCACATCAGAGTCCGCACAGAGCCCCCTCACATCAGAGTCCGCACAGAGCCCCCTCACATCAGAGTCCGCACAGAGCCCCCTCACATCAGAGTCCGCACAGAGCCCCCTCACATCAGAGTCCGCACAGAGCCCCCTCACATCAGAGTCCGCACAGAGCCCCCTCACATCAGAGTCCGCACAGAGCCCCCTCACATCAGAGTCCGCACAGAGCCCCCTCACATCAGAGTCCGCACAGAGCCCCCTCACATCAGAGTCCGCACAGAGCCCCCTCACATCAGAGTCCGCACAGAGCCCCCTCACATCAGAGTCCGCACAGAGCCCCCTCACATCAGAGTCCGCACAGAGCCCCCTCACATCAGAGTCCGCACAGAGCCCCCTCACATCAGAGTCCGCACAGAGCCCCCTCACATCAGAGTCCGCACAGAGCCCCCTCACATCAGAGTCCGCACAGAGCCCCCTCACATCAGAGTCCGCACAGAGCCCCCTCACATCAGAGTCCGCACAGAGCCCCCTCACATCAGAGTCCGCACAGAGCCCCCTCACATCAGAGTCCGCACAGAGCCCCCTCACATCAGAGTCCGCACAGAGCCCCCTCACATCAGAGTCCGCACAGAGCCCCCTCACATCAGAGTCCGCACAGAGCCCCCTCACATCAGAGTCCGCACAGAGCCCCCTCACATCAGAGTCCGCACAGAGCCCCCTCACATCAGAGTCCGCACAGAGCCCCCTCACATCAGAGTCCGCACAGAGCCCCCTCAAATCAGAGTCCGCCCAGAGCCCCCTCAAATCAGAGTCCGCCCAGAGCCCCCTCAAATCAGAGTCCGCCCAGAGCCCCCTCAAATCAGAGTCCGCCCAGAGCCCCCTCAAATCAGAGTCCGCCCAGAGCCCCCTCAAATCAGAGTCCGCCCAGAGCCCCCTCAAATCAGAGTCTGCCCAGAGCCCCCTCAAATCAGAGTCCGCACAGAGCCCCCTCACATGCTGTGGACTCTGATGCAAAGGGGATCTCTGATGTAAGGGGTCTCTGGTCATCAAAGCCCCCTCTTGCATCAGAGTACACAGAGCATCCCTTAAATTCGTTTTACACGGAGGAGAGAGGGTGATCTTACTCACCCCAGGATATAGGCTCAGGCTTCCTTCACATCTCCCCGAGTGTATGGGCGGGGCAGACATAGAGTAGAGGGGTGGGAGGAGGAGGAGCATTCAGGCTGAGCAGGGAGCAGAGAGCGGAACTGTTCGCTCTGAGGCTGAGCTGTGTGTAAGAGAGTCACACAGCTCCGCCCATGCAACCGATAACTGACCGAGAAGCCAGACATAGGTATGGCCGCGTAGCGGTAGGTGAGCGGCAGCCGCGGCCTGTGTTAACCCTTTCCAGGCCGCGGTCGCCACTTACCTCCCGCTGTGCGGCCTGGACATCAACAGGCCACAGAGCGGGCAGCCCCCAGTCCAGGCGGTCCCGGCCCACCGGGCAAATGCCCGCTCTGCCCTATGGCCAGTCCGGGCCTGGTGGGGACCGAGAACGGTCTTTCACAGCTCAGTCTCTCTGCTGGGAGCCCTCAGCACAGAAACATCACCTGCCCAGTGACACTATGTGTAAAGCCCGCCCTTTTGCCACCTCACATATGTGATATGTGGATGGCAACAGGTAAATCATGTGATTGTGGTATATTAATTTGCTGTATTTTTCCAGTGACCAAAATTTGTAAAAAGATCAAAACACCTTAGTAGTAAATAGTATTTAATTAAGATAAGTTGATTGTATGACACGTTTAAGTGTGAAAATATGGATTCCTTGGGTCACAAGTGAGAAATATGGGCTTGTCAATGTCTGCAATCTTAAACCTGCCATACACTAGTAGAATTTAATTTAAAATGTTTCATGTTAAGAGCTTTTTTGATTTTCTAATCATTAGTGGGGTAAAATTTACATTCATTTCCAACCACAGTGACAAGTTTGTAGGAGCAGGATGGTACATTTTTCCTGAAAGAATGGATTTCTCACACTGTATGTGGTTTAATTTTGGTTAAATCCATTCATTCCAAGAATCAAATGTTAAAAGCAAATTCTATTTTGAAGTGCTTTTGGATGACATTCATCAAGTAATTGAATGCACCGATAAATTTGTTAGGAATCTGAATGTTTGTACAAACATTTGTTTAAAAATCTAGCAGTGTACGGCCACCAACTTACCAAGGAGCACTGTGGGGAGTTTAGATTCTGTTATGACTAGAAATGTACATTTGTTTAGTTTAATTTTGGATTAGTTCGTTAAAGAAATGTTCCGCCTGGAGAAATATAATATATGGAGGCTTCCCTGTCCAGGGAGCCCACGATCATAATTCGTAGTGCTTCCACCACCAGGTGACACCAAGTATTACCCACTTACAGACTGGAAGATTTTCCCCCTTAATGACAGGCCATTCTTTGTGATACGGCACTCCGTCGCTTTAACTGACAATTGTGCGACAATTTTGAAAAAATATTTTTTTTTAACTTTTTGCTATAATAAATATCCCCCCGAAAAATAAAAAAATAAGCGTATATTGATTGGGTTGTGCAAAAGTTATAGCATCTACAAAATAGGGGATATATTTATGGCATTTTTATTATTTATTTATTGTTTTACAAGTAATGGTAGCGATCTGCGATTTTCAACAGGACTGTGAAATTGAGGCGGACAGATCAGACACTTTTGACACTTTTTTGTGACCATTGATATTTATACAGCGATTGTTGCTATAAAAATGCACTGATTACTGTATAAATGTCACTGGTAGGGAAGGGGTTAAACACAAGGGGGCGATCAAGGGGTTAAATGTGTTTCCCGGGAGGTGTTTCTAACTGTGTGGGGGAGGAGACTGACACTGGAGGAGGAGACATATCACTGTTCCAAATCACTAGAAACAGCAGATCTCTTTCCTCCCCTGTCAGAATGGGGATCTGTCTGTTTACATTGACAGATCCCCATTCTGGCTCTCGTTCCCGTGATCACGGGTGGCCAGCAGACATCACTTTTAAAAGGTGCCAATGTACACCTACGGCCATTTGCTGGAACATGCCAACCTGACGTCATATAACAAGGACGGCTGGTCGGCAAGTGGTTAAAGCCTCTTACCGGATTCTGTGGACCATCACACAACATGGTCAAATGCGCGTGTTACATCTCCTTATGAAGGGAAACTCCAAAGCACCAAACGTGATCCAGTCAGGGTTGGTTCATAAGCAGGATGAAAAATAAAAATAAAAAGAATATACGCCTATAGTGTAACCCATAAAAAACATTTATTCAAAATATACTTGGTGTCACCTGTTGGTTTAATCAATGCGAATTGTGATTGTGGGGACACTGGTGGAGCAAGTGAATTGTGGATGATTTGTTTCCTTTGGACTTTCTTATTTCACATATATTTTTTCCTTTTTAGCCCTTGTGAATGGGCTCTTATGGACACTTATTTACATATTTGGTGTGATTTCTTTATACACATTTTTTCACCTAATAAGTTTGATGCCATTATATTGATTCATTTTTGTGTTTTCACAATATTGAGTTACATTTTTTAGCTCTGCTTCATATATTTATTACAATTCTTGTATCTAGTGTCACAGATTGCTTAAGCGGCTGCTCATTTTTAATATATATGTTTTATCTTATATGATCTTTGAATTTAAAAATTAAGCCTACACTAATCTATCTATATAATGCGTTATCTATATCTATATAATATGTTTCTAAACACAAGATATTAACATTTCTATAGAATACGCTGATATATTCCAGTTTACTACTTAAAAAAATTAATCTTTGTTAAGCTCTCTTTTTATACTCACTTATTTTCTCTACTGTGCTGTAAATAGAGACATATTGTATTTATCTCTACAGCAGGTAAGAAAACAGCAACAGGGAAAACTACTGGTGCTACTGCAGGTAAGAGAAATTTGGTGATCAACACATTTAATTAGAATTGATATCACTATTGGCAGTAATTTAAACTGTATGTCAAGTTAAAAAAATGTTTTACAATTTTTGGATAAAGTTGGGGGGGGGGGGTTAACCTCTCTTTCATTTATTACTGATAGTAAGATCTCCCTTGTCTCCTGTCCAGTTTACAATGGTTTCACAAGACAGGCAGAGGGGACAGATCTGCAACAGAGACACAGACTGGAATAAAAATCTAACAGGGATTCTAGCCTTCCACTAAACTACTGGAGAAAGTCTCTACTTAACTAATCTCTACTACTGGAGTTGAATTCCCTTCACTTGTTGTCTTGCAAAACGTTGTCAATAGGACAGGTAGTAACAGAAATCTGTCTAACAGTAAAAACTCAAAAAAGGCTTCTTATGCCGTGTACACACGATCGGAATTCCGTCCAGAAAAAGACAGATGAGAGCTTTTCATCGGAAATGTTTAGCTTTCTTTAGAAAAGAAGTGAGGATTTAGACCAGCTGACAAGTTTTTACTGACAAGCATTGAACACAGACATCAGTAAACACTCACGGGAGGCCTCTAATGCCGGCCATACACGGTTTGAATTTCGAAAGAATTTTCTTTCGAAAATCGTATCTAAGAATTTTCGAAAGAATTTCGCACCATCAGTGGGCTGCAGCAACAGCCAATTTTCGTGAGGAATTGGACATGTTGGAAATTTTTTGAAAAACTAATAATAATAATAAGAAGAAGAAAAAGAAAATTTACGGAGAGAAAAGAAGATTCCCGGCCACGAAAATTATTTTCTGTAGCAACATGAAGCTTGGTCGGTCGAATTTCGAAAAACAATTGTGGCGACATCGGGTCACCAAAAAAATTTACTTTCTGATTTTGAAAAAGAAAATGTGTTTGAAATTCGACCGTGTCTGGCCTGCTTAAGTCTTACCTGTGATTTTGAAAACAAAACTAAAGCAGGCCATACACAGTCGAATTTCAAATAAATTTTCTTTTCAAAATCAGAAAGTTCATTTTTTTTGGTGATCCGATGGCGCCACCATTGTTTTTTCGAAATTTGTCTGACCAATCCTTCAATTTCACCTCATGTTGCTACAGAAAAGAATTTTCGTGGCCGGGGATCTTCTTTTCTCTCTGGAAATTCTCTTTTTCTTATTACATTTCTTGCACGATTCTCCCATCATTGATTAGAAAATCGTTTGTTTTTCAAAAAATTTCCAACATGTCCAATTCCTCACATTTGATTGCCGCACAAAAATCGGCCATTGCTGCAGCCCACCAATGGTGCGAAATTTGTACGAAAATACTTATCGAAAGAAAGAAAATTCTTTTGAAATTCGAACTGTGTATGGTCGGCATAACTGTTTAAGTTGGAGCTGGGCTTTAACAATTATTCTCTAATTCTGTTGTGTTCTGTATTCTAACAGATTTGTCTGTTTTGTGTATGTTATCCACTACCTGTGCTATAAATGGTGACATATTGCATTTATTTCCCCAGTGAGCCAAAGCAAAAAAACTGTGAAAACTCCTGCAAAAAATGGAAATGCAGGTAACACTTATTTGCTGAAGATGTGTATGTACTGTAGTTAGCCATATTAACAGTAGTAAGTTAACATTGGAACTCCAGGGAAAAAAAATAAAAAAATACTCTGGCAGTGGGGCTTCCCCACACTGTAAGAGCTAAAAGGTTATTTTTGCTTAGGCAACCATTAAAAGAGACTTACCTTAATCTTGGCTCCCCAAGCAAGGAAAAATTCTTAAAGTGGATGTAAACCCACTCTCGTCCTTTCTAAACTACTGCAATATTGGTTATCTAGAAGGATATAGATGCCTCCTGCATGTATACTTATCTGTCAAATGTCTCCCTCTGTCTGCCTCTGTCTGTCTTTCTAAACTACTGCAATATTGGTTATCTAGAAGGCTATAGATGCCTCCTGCATGTATACTTATCTGTCAAATGTCTCCCCTCTGTCTGCTATGAGACCCGAAAAACTGCAGATTTTGTGGGCGGGTCTGTTTTCCAGGGCTTGGAACATGCCAACCTGACGTCATATAACAAGGACGGCTGGTCGGCAAGTGGTTAAAGCCTCTTACCGGATTCTGTGGACCATCACACAACATGGTCAAATGCGCGTGTTACATCTCCTTATGAAGGGAAACTCCAAAGCACCAAACGTGATCTAGTCAGGGTTGGTTCATAAGCAGGATGAAAAATAAAAATAAAAAGCATATACGCCTATAGTGTAACCCATAAAAAACATTTATTCAAAATATACTTGGTGTCACCTGTTGGTTTAATCAATGCGAATTGTGATTGTGGGGACACTGGTGGAGCAAGTGAATTGTGGATGATTTGTTTCCTTTGGACTTTCTTATTTCACATATATTTTTTCCTTTTTAGCCCTTGTGAATGGGCTCTTATGGACACTTATTTACATATTTGGTGTGATTTCTTTATACACATTTTTTCACCTAATAAGTTTGATGCCATTATATTGATTCATTTTTGTGTTTTCACAATATTGAGTTACATTTTTTAGCTCTGCTTCATATATTTATTACAATTCTTGTATCTAGTGTCACAGATTGCTTAAGCGGCTGCTCATTTTTAATATATATGTTTTATCTTATATGATCTTTGAATTTAAAAATTAAGCCTACACTAATCAATCTATATAATGCGTTATCTATATCTATATCTATATAATATGTTTCTAAACACAAGATATTAACATTTCTATAGAATACGCTGATATATTCCAGTTTACTACTTAAAAAAATTAATCTTTGTTAAGCTCTCTTTTTATACTCACTTATTTTCTCTACTGTGCTGTAAATAGAGACATATTGTATTTATCTCTACAGCAGGTAAGAAAACAGCAACAGGGAAAACTACTGGTGCTACTGCAGGTAAGAGAAATTTGGTGATCAACACATTTAATTAGAATTGATATCACTATTGGCAGTAATTTAAACTGTATGTCAAGTTAAAAAAATGTTTTACAATTTTTGGATAAAGTTGGGGGGGGGGGGGGGGGGTTAACCTCTCTTTCATTTATTACTGATATTAAGATCTCCCTTGTCTCCTGTCCAGTTTACAATGGTTTCACAAGACAGGCAGAGGGGACAGATCTGCAACAGAGACACAGACTGGAATAAAAATCTAACAGGGATTCTAGCCTTCCACTAAACTACTGGAGAAAGTCTCTACTTAACTAATCTCTACTACTGGAGTTGAATTCCCTTCACTTGTTGTCTTGCAAAACGTTGTCAATAGGACAGGTAGTAACAGAAATCTGTCTAACAGTAAAAACTCAAAAAAGGCTTCTTATGCCGTGTACACACGATCGGAATTCCGTCCAGAAAAAGACAGATGAGAGCTTTTCATCGGAAATGTTTAGCTTTCTTTAGAAAAGAAGTGAGGATTTAGACCAGCTGACAAGTTTTTACTGACAAGCATTGAACACAGACATCAGTAAACACTCACGGGAGGCCTCTAATGCCGGCCATACACGGTTTGAATTTCGAAAGAATTTTCTTTCGAAAATCGTATCTAAGAATTTTCGAAAGAATTTCGCACCATCAGTGGGCTGCAGCAACAGCCAATTTTCGTGAGGAATTGGACATGTTGGAAATTTTTTGAAAAACTAATAATAATAATAAGAAGAAGAAAAAGAAAATTTACGGAGAGAAAAGAAGATTCCCGGCCACGAAAATTATTTTCTGTAGCAACATGAAGCTTGGTCGGTCGAATTTCGAAAAACAATTGTGGCGACATCGGGTCACCAAAAAAATTTACTTTCTGATTTTGAAAAAGAAAATGTGTTTGAAATTCGACCGTGTCTGGCCTACTTAAGTCTTACCTGTGATTTTGAAAACAAAACTAAAGCAGGCCATACACAGTCGAATTTCAAATAAATTTTCTTTTCAAAATCAGAAAGTTCATTTTTTTTGGTGATCCGATGGCGCCACCATTGTTTTTTCGAAATTTGTCTGACCAATCCTTCAATTTCACCTCATGTTGCTACAGAAAAGAATTTTCGTGGCCGGGGATCTTCTTTTCTCTCTGGAAATTCTCTTTTTCTTATTACATTTCTTGCACGATTCTCCCATCATTGATTAGAAAATCGTTTGTTTTTCAAAAAATTTCCAACATGTCCAATTCCTCACATTTGATTGCCGCACAAAAATCGGCCATTGCTGCAGCCCACCAATGGTGCGAAATTTGTACGAAAATACTTATCGAAAGAAAGAAAATTCTTTTGAAATTCGAACTGTGTATGGTCGGCATAACTGTTTAAGTTGGAGCTGGGCTTTAACAATTATTCTCTAATTCTGTTGTGTTCTGTATTCTAACAGATTTGTCTGTTTTGTGTATGTTATCCACTACCTGTGCTATAAATGGTGACATATTGCATTTATTTCCCCAGTGAGCCAAAGCAAAAAAACTGTGAAAACTCCTGCAAAAAATGGAAATGCAGGTAACACTTATTTGCTGAAGATGTGTATGTACTGTAGTTAGTCATATTAACAGTAGTAAGTTAACATTGGAACTCCAGGGAAAAAAAATAAAAAAATACTCTGGCAGTGGGGCTTCCCCACACTGTAAGAGCTAAAAGGTTATTTTTGCTTAGGCAACCATTAAAAGAGACTTACCTTAATCTTGGCTCCCCAAGCAAGGAAAAATTCTTAAAGTGGATGTAAACCCACTCTCGTCCTTTCTAAACTACTGCAATATTGGTTATCTAGAAGGATATAGATGCCTCCTGCATGTATACTTATCTGTCAAATGTCTCCCCTCTGTCTGCTATGAGACCCGAAAAACTGCAGATTTTGTGGGCGGGTCTGTTTTCCAGGGCTTGGAACATGCCAACCTGACGTCATATAACAAGGATGGCTGGTCGGCAAGTGGTTAAAGCCTCTTACCGGATTCTGTGGACCATCACACAACATGGTCAAATGCGCGTGTTACATCTCCTTATGAAGGGAAACTCCAAAGCACCAAACGTGATCTAGTCAGGGTTGGTTCATAAGCAGGATGAAAAATAAAAATAAAAAGCATATACGCCTATAGTGTAACCCATAAAAAACATTTATTCAAAATATACTTGGTGTCACCTGTTGGTTTAATCAATGCGAATTGTGATTGTGGGGACACTGGTGGAGCAAGTGAATTGTGGATGATTTGTTTCCTTTGGACTTTCTTATTTCACATATATTTTTTCCTTTTTAGCCCTTGTGAATGGGCTCTTATGGACACTTATTTACATATTTGGTGTGATTTCTTTATACACATTTTTCACCTAATAAGTTTGATGCCATTATATTGATTCATTTTTGTGTTTTCACAATATTGAGTTACATTTTTTAGCTCTGCTTCATATATTTATTACAATTCTTGTATCTAGTGTCACAGATTGCTTAAGCGGCTGCTCATTTTTAATATATATGTTTTATCTTATATGATCTTTGAATTTAAAAATTAAGCCTACACTAATCAATCTATATAATGCGTTATCTATATCTATATCTATATAATATGTTTCTAAACACAAGATATTAACATTTCTATAGAATACGCTGATATATTCCAGTTTACTACTTAAAAAAATTAATCTTTGTTAAGCTCTCTTTTTATACTCACTTATTTTCTCTACTGTGCTGTAAATAGAGACATATTGTATTTATCTCTACAGCAGGTAAGAAAACAGCAACAGGGAAAACTACTGGTGCTACTGCAGGTAAGAGAAATTTGGTGAGCAACACATTTAATTAGAATTGATATCACTATTGGCAGTAATTTAAACTGTATGTCAAGTTAAAAAAATGTTTTACAATTTTTGGATAAAGTTGGGGGGGGGGGGGGGTTAACCTCTCTTTCATTTATTACTGATATTAAGATCTCCCTTGTCTCCTGTCCAGTTTACAATGGTTTCACAAGACAGGCAGAGGGGACAGATCTGCAACAGAGACACAGACTGGAATAAAAATCTAACAGGGATTCTAGCCTTCCACTAAACTACTGGAGAAAGTCTCTACTTAACTAATCTCTACTACTGGAGTTGAATTCCCTTCACTTGTTGTCTTGCAAAACGTTGTCAATAGGACAGGTAGTAACAGAAATCTGTCTAACAGTAAAAACTCAAAAAAGGCTTCTTATGCCGTGTACACACGATCGGAATTCCGTCCAGAAAAAAGACAGATGAGAGCTTTTCATCGGAAATGTTTAGCTTTCTTTAGAAAAGAAGTGAGGATTTAGACCAGCTGACAAGTTTTTACTGACAAGCATTGAACACAGACATCAGTAAACACTCACGGGAGGCCTCTAATGCCGGCCATACACGGTTTGAATTTCGAAAGAATTTTCTTTCGAAAATCGTATCTAAGAATTTTCGAAAGAATTTCGCACCATCAGTGGGCTGCAGCAACAGCCAATTTTCGTGAGGAATTGGACATGTTGGAAATTTTTTTGAAAAACTAATAATAATAATAAGAAGAAGAAAAAGAAAATTTACGGAGAGAAAAGAAGATTCCCGGCCACGAAAATTATTTTCTGTAGCAACATGAAGCTTGGTCGGTCGAATTTCGAAAAACAATTGTGGCGACATCGGGTCACCAAAAAAATTTACTTTCTGATTTTGAAAAAGAAAATGTGTTTGAAATTCGACCGTGTCTGGCCTACTTAAGTCTTACCTGTGATTTTGAAAACAAAACTAAAGCAGGCCATACACAGTCGAATTTCAAATAAATTTTCTTTTCAAAATCAGAAAGTTCATTTTTTTTGGTGATCCGATGGCGCCACCATTGTTTTTTCGAAATTTGTCTGACCAATCCTTCAATTTCACCTCATGTTGCTACAGAAAAGAATTTTCGTGGCCGGGGATCTTCTTTTCTCTCTGGAAATTCTCTTTTTCTTATTACATTTCTTGCACGATTCTCCCATCATTGATTAGAAAATCGTTTGTTTTTCAAAAAATTTCCAACATGTCCAATTCCTCACATTTGATTGCCGCACAAAAATCGGCCATTGCTGCAGCCCACCAATGGTGCGAAATTTGTACGAAAATACTTATCGAAAGAAAGAAAATTCTTTTGAAATTCGAACTGTGTATGGTCGGCATAACTGTTTAAGTTGGAGCTGGGCTTTAACAAAAAAAAAAAAAAAAAAAAAAAAAAAAAAAAAAAAAAAAAAAAAAAAAAAAAAAAAAAAAAAAAAAAAAAAAAAAAAAAAAAAAAAAAAAAAAAAAAAAAAAAAAAAAAAAAAAAAAAAAAAAAAAAAAAAAAAAAAAAAAAAAAAAAAAAAAAAAAAAAAAAAAAAAAAAAAAAAAAAAAAAAAAAAAAAAAAAAAAAAAAAAAAAAAAAAAAAAAAAAAAAAAAAAAAAAAAAAAAAAAAAAAAAAAAAAAAAAAAAAAAAAAAAAAAAAAAAAAAAAAAAAAAAAAAAAAAAAAAAAAAAAAAAAAAAAAAAAAAAAAAAAAAAAAAAAAAAAAAAAAAAAAAAAAAAAAAAAAAAAAAAAAAAAAAAAAAAAAAAAAAAAAAAAAAAAAAAAAAAAAAAAAAAAAAAAAAAAAAAAAAAAAAAAAAAAAAAAAAAAAAAAAAAAAAAAAAAAAAAAAAAAAAAAAAAAAAAAAAAAAAAAAAAAAAAAAAAAAAAAAAAAAAAAAAAAAAAAAAAAAAAAAAAAAAAAAAAAAAAAAAAAAAAAAAAAAAAAAAAAAAAAAAAAAAAAAAAAAAAAAAAAAAAAAAAAAAAAAAAAAAAAAAAAAAAAAAAAAAAAAAAAAAAAAAAAAAAAAAAAAAAAAAAAAAAAAAAAAAAAAAAAAAAAAAAAAAAAAAAAAAAAAAAAAAAAAAAAAAAAAAAAAAAAAAAAAAAAAAAAAAAAAAAAAAAAAAAAAAAAAAAAAAAAAAAAAAAAAAAAAAAAAAAAAAAAAAAAAAAAAAAAAAAAAAAAAAAAAAAAAAAAAAAAAAAAAAAAAAAAAAAAAAAAAAAAAAAAAAAAAAAAAAAAAAAAAAAAAAAAAAAAAAAAAAAAAAAAAAAAAAAAAAAAAAAAAAAAAAAAAAAAAAAAAAAAAAAAAAAAAAAAAAAAAAAAAAAAAAAAAAAAAAAAAAAAAAAAAAAAAAAAAAAAAAAAAAAAAAAAAAAAAAAAAAAAAAAAAAAAAAAAAAAAAAAAAAAAAAAAAAAAAAAAAAAAAAAAAAAAAAAAAAAAAAAAAAAAAAAAAAAAAAAAAAAAAAAAAAAAAAAAAAAAAAAAAAAAAAAAAAAAAAAAAAAAAAAAAAAAAAAAAAAAAAAAAAAAAAAAAAAAAAAAAAAAAAAAAAAAAAAAAAAAAAAAAAAAAAAAAAAAAAAAAAAAAAAAAAAAAAAAAAAAAAAAAAAAAAAAAAAAAAAAAAAAAAAAAAAAAAAAAAAAAAAAAAAAAAAAAAAAAAAAAAAAAAAAAAAAAAAAAAAAAAAAAAAAAAAAAAAAAAAAAAAAAAAAAAAAAAAAAAAAAAAAAAAAAAAAAAAAAAAAAAAAAAAAAAAAAAAAAAAAAAAAAAAAAAAAAAAAAAAAAAAAAAAAAAAAAAAAAAAAAAAAAAAAAAAAAAAAAAAAAAAAAAAAAAAAAAAAAAAAAAAAAAAAAAAAAAAAAAAAAAAAAAAAAAAAAAAAAAAAAAAAAAAAAAAAAAAAAAAAAAAAAAAAAAAAAAAAAAAAAAAAAAAAAAAAAAAAAAAAAAAAAAACATTTTGAATCATGTATGTGTATCTTAAGATTTTAAAACAAAGTATCTTAATTGGATTCAACAGTGAAAAAATAATTGCTATATGAAACAAAAAATATTCTAACTTGGTAACATGTTAATAGGAATTATGTGGGAACTGAATATTGAGATTTCTTTGGATTTTTTCCAAGATATTTTTCTTTACCTAATGGCTTTGGAACTATAATATTTGGTGATTTGTTTAACAGTTTATAAGTTGTGCATAATGATTTTTTTGTTCAAATTTATCTTTAAGCGATAACATGTAAGAGTTTTAAATCTATCAGTTACAGATGTAGCGGTAATTTTTAATAAATTTACTTAAGGTAATAAAAATTACCACAGAAATCTATGATCGTATCATATAATTATAAAGTTCAAAAAAAAAAACTTTCATAAACTTGATATATTATTTTACTTAAAAAAATGATCTGGATTGATATTTGATATTTTCCTATTGGTTTTACTTAATATTTCTTTTTACCTTGATGGTTAAACAACTGTTAATATTTGGTGTTTTTTTAAAATTTTTTCTATATTATTATTGATATATTTTTTCATATTTTACTTTTTTCTTTTAAATTATAAATTTTATATTTGTAAATTTTAGGGTGGTTTTTTAATTTTTATTTATTACTTTTATTAAATTACCTCACTATCATTAAATGTTTTATTAACTATTATTTATAATATAACATTTAATAATCTGAAAAAATTAGATTACCTTCTAACTAAATATTAAGATTTTTACTATTTCTACTAGGATTGAATTCCTTCTACATGTCTAAAGGTTTATAGGCAGATAAGAAAATTTGTACAGTAAAATTAAAATGGTCTATGCTGACATACATGAATTCATCAAAAAGTATTAAATTTTATAAATGGGTGGGGGTTTAAACTTTATTATAAAGTTATTTTTATAATGTTTAAACAGCATGAACACTCACGAGGCAATGACCAACACGTTTAATTTCAAAGAATTTTCAATCTAAATAAATTTCAAGAATTTCTATCTTGGAACATCCATTGTTAAAATTGACAGTGAAATTATTAAAAATTATATAAACAAAAGGAAATTCGGAGAGAAAGAATTTTCGCAAAATTATTTTCTAAAATGAGTTTCGGCAATTTTGAAAACATGAGAGATGTACGAAAAAATTACTTGATTTTGAAACAAAGGTTAAATTGAATTGTTTGCAATTAGTAACTTGATTTGAAAACAATACAAAGAGCGAAATCGAATTTTAAATGTTTTGAATTTAAAGAAATATATTGAGGAGAGAAAAATTGGTTGGAAATTTTAAACTAAATATCTGTTGCACAGAAAAATTTCGAGAATTTGCGTCTTCGAAAAATTTTTTTATACTTTTTTGAAATTTCAATTGTTAAAAATCTTTTATTAAAATTTAACATGTCAATTTAACATTTATTTCACAAAATCGATTGTGATCACATGGTGCAAATTTTTAAATTTTGAAAAATAATTTTCAATTGTTTGAATTGGCTACCTTTTTTGGATGGGTTACAAATTAATTTCTTCGGTTTTCTTTTCTAAGATTTCTTTTTTTTAATTTATCCTCCTTGTTAAAATGTTTTCATAATTTCCCAGTACCAAATCAAAATTTGAAAATCTCAATGAATGCGTAATTATTTGAAAATTGTTTTGAATTAAGCATATTAACATAAGTAATTTTGATGAAATTTAAAATTTGTTGGTCTTACATAAAATTGAAATTGTTTTTTGGTAACTAAAATGTTATTTAATTTGCTCCCAAGCAAGTAAATTTTAATGCGTGTAAATCAACTTAAAAATTATCTGGAAATGCAAAATATAAAGATATAGTTGCTTGGATTAACTATCATAAAGTTACCTTGGCTGGCAAAATTAAAAAATACTTTGTGGGGGTTCCTTTAAGGTGAAAGCTATTCTGACTTCAAAAAGGATGCTTTCGCAAGTGTAACTCTCAGGTTTGGAAAACACAAATGGTATTCTGTACTCCTATGAAGGTACTTCAAAGACCCTATGTTAATCATGTTGTCTAGCGGTTGAAATAAAATAAATTGACGCCTTTTACGGTAATCATTATCAAATAAGACTGGGTCACGGTTGATTAATCAAGGATTTGATGGTCGAAAACAGGAAGGCAAGTGATTCTATGAATCTTTAAACTTGAACATTATATTACAGTTGTTCCTTGGTTTAACATGAAATGGTTAGGATTATAGGAATTTTTTTTATTTATTATTCACATATTTTTTCATTAATAATTATGGGTTATGATTTTTTTATTTTAATATTGGATTTATTTTTTAGCTCTTTATATATTTGATATTTTGTTGTTTAGACATTATTCATTATTGCTTATTTTTTATATTATTTTTTTATTGTCCATTTATTTAATATTTTTCTTTTTCAATTTTATATCTTCGATCGGAATTCCGTCCAGAAAAAGACAGATGAGAGCTTTTCATCGGAAATGTTTAGCTTTCTTTAGAAAAGAAGTGAGGATTTAGACCAGCTGACAAGTTTTTACTGACAAGCATTGAACACAGACATCAGTAAACACTCACGGGAGGCCTCTAATGCCGGCCATACACGGTTTGAATTTCGAAAGAATTTTCTTTCGAAAATCGTATCTAAGAATTTTCGAAAGAATTTCGCACCATCAGTGGGCTGCAGCAACAGCCAATTTTCGTGAGGAATTGGACATGTTGGAAATTTTTTGAAAAACTAATAATAATAATAAGAAGAAGAAAAAGAAAATTTACGGAGAGAAAAGAAGATTCCCGGCCACGAAAATTATTTTCTGTAGCAACATGAAGCTTGGTCGGTCGAATTTCGAAAAACAATTGTGGCGACATCGGGTCACCAAAAAAATTTACTTTCTGATTTTGAAAAAGAAAATGTGTTTGAAATTCGACCGTGTCTGGCCTACTTAAGTCTTACCTGTGATTTTGAAAACAAAACTAAAGCAGGCCATACACAGTCGAATTTCAAATAAATTTTCTTTTCAAAATCAGAAAGTTCATTTTTTTTGGTGATCCGATGGCGCCACCATTGTTTTTTCGAAATTTGTCTGACCAATCCTTCAATTTCACCTCATGTTGCTACAGAAAAGAATTTTCGTGGCCGGGGATCTTCTTTTCTCTCTGGAAATTCTCTTTTTCTTATTACATTTCTTGCACGATTCTCCCATCATTGATTAGAAAATCGTTTGTTTTTCAAAAAATTTCCAACATGTCCAATTCCTCACATTTGATTGCCGCACAAAAATCGGCCATTGCTGCAGCCCACCAATGGTGCGAAATTTGTACGAAAATACTTATCGAAAGAAAGAAAATTCTTTTGAAATTCGAACTGTGTATGGTCGGCATAACTGTTTAGGTTGGAGCTGGGCTTTAACAATTATTCTCTAATTCTGTTGTGTTCTGTATTCTAACAGATTTGTCTGTTTTGTGTATGTTATCCAATACCTGTGCTATAAATGGTGACATATTGCATTTATTTCCCCAGTGAGCCAAAGCAAAAAAACTGTGAAAACTCCTGCAAAAAATGGAAATGCAGGTAACACTTATTTGCTGAAGATGTGTATGTACTGTAGTTAGCCATATTAACAGTAGTAAGTTAACATTGGAACTCCAGGGAAAAAAAATAAAAAAATACTCTGGCAGTGGGGCTTCCCCACACTGTAAGAGCTAAAAGGTTATTTTTGCTTAGGCAACCATTAAAAGAGACTTACCTTAATCTTGGCTCCCCAAGCAAGGAAAAATTCTTAAAGTGGATGTAAACCCACTCTCGTCCTTTCTAAACTACTGCAATATTGGTTATCTAGAAGGATATAGATGCCTCCTGCATGTATACTTATCTGTCAAATGTCTCCCCTCTGTCTGCTATGAGACCCGAAAAACTGCAGATTTTGTGGGCGGGTCTGTTTTCCAGGGCTTGGAACATGCCAACCTGACGTCATATAACAAGGACGGCTGGTCGGCAAGTGGTTAAAGCCTCTTACCGGATTCTGTGGACCATCACACAACATGGTCAAATGCGCGTGTTACATCTCCTTATGAAGGGAAACTCCAAAGCACCAAACGTGATCCAGTCAGGGTTGGTTCATAAGCAGGATGAAAAATAAAAATAAAAAGCATATACGCCTATAGTGTAACCCATAAAAAACATTTATTCAAAATATACTTGGTGTCACCTGTTGGTTTAATCAATGCGAATTGTGATTGTGGGGACACTGGTGGAGCAAGTGAATTGTGGATGATTTGTTTCCTTTGGACTTTCTTATTTCACATATATTTTTTCCTTTTTAGCCCTTGTGAATGGGCTCTTATGGACACTTATTTACAAATTTGGTGTGATTTCTTTATACACATTTTTTCACCTAATAAGTTTGATGCCATTATATTGATTCATTTTTTTTTTGTGTTTTCACAATATTGAGTTACATTTTTTAGCTCTGCTTCATAAATTTATTACAATTCTTGTATCTAGTGTCACAGATTGCTTAAGTGGCTGCTCATTTTTAACCACTTTCAGACCGGACCAATTTGCAGCCAAAGGACCAGGCCCCTTTTTGCGATTCGGCACTGCGTCGCTTTAACTGACAATTGCGCGGTCGCTGCGACGTGGCTCCCAAACAAAATTGACGTCCATTTTTTTACCCACAAATAGAGCTTTCTTTTGGTGGTATTTGATCGCCCCTGCGGATTTTTATTTTTTTTTATTTTTTGCGCTATAAACAAAAATAGAGCGACAATTTTGAAAAAAATGCATTATTTTTTACAATTTTTTGCTATAATAAATATCCCCCAAAAATATATAAAAAAACATTTTTTTTCCTCAGTTTAGGCCGATACGTATTCTTCTACATATTTTTGGTAAAAAAAATCGCAATAAGCGATTATTGATCGGTTTGCGCAGAAGTTATAGCGTTTACAAGATAGGGGATAGTTTTATAGCATTTTTATTAATAAATTATTTTTTTATTATTAATGGCGGAGATCTGCGATTTTTTTTTTTGTGACTGCGACATTATGGCGGACACATCGGACATTTTTGACACATTTTTGGGACCATTGTCATTTTTACAGCAATTAATGCATTTAAATGCATTGATTTCTGTATAAATGACACTGGCAGTTTAGGAGTTAACCACAAGGTGGCAGTGTAGGGGTTAAGTAGGCCTAGGGGTGTTTTTTTTACTGTGGGGGGGCGTGGCTGTCAGCTAGTGAATGCTGATCTCTGCTCCAATCACAGGGAGCAGAGATCGGCGTCACTAGTTGCTAGGCAGAACGGGGAGATGCTGTTTATCTCGGCATCTCCCCGTTTAGCCGCTCCGTGAGACGATCGCGGGAGTCCCGCGGCGATCGAGTCCGCGGGGACCGCGGCCGGACTCACGGGGGTCCCGACCGGCGCAGGAGCGCGCCGCTCCCGGCGCGCTCCCGATGGCACGGACAGGCTAAAGGAGGGACGTATATATACGCCCTCCTGCCTGTACGTGCCATTCTGTCGACGTATATCGTCGTGCGCCGGTCGGCAAGTGGTTAATATATATGTTTTATCTTATATGATCTTTGAATTTAAAAATTAAGCCTACACTAATCTATCTATATAATGCGTTATCTATATCTATATCTATATAATATGTTTCTAAACACAAGATATTAACATTTCTATAGAATACGCTGATATATTCCAGTTTACTACTTAAAAAAATTAATCTTTGTTAAGCTCTCTTTTTATACTCACTTATTTTCTCTACTGTGCTGTAAATAGAGACATATTGTATTTATCTCTACAGCAGGTAAGAAAACAGCAACAGGGAAAACTACTGGTGCTACTGCAGGTAAGAGAAATTTGGTGATCAACACATTTAATTAGAATTGATATCACTATTGGCAGTAATTTAAACTGTATGTCAAGTTAAAAAAATGTTTTACAATTTTTGGATAAAGTTGGGGGGGGGGTTAACCTCTCTTTCATTTATTACTGATATTAAGATCTCCCTTGTCTCCTGTCCAGTTTACAATGGTTTCACAAGACAGGCAGAGGGGACAGATCTGCAACAGAGACACAGACTGGAATAAAAATCTAACAGGGATTCTAGCCTTCCACTAAACTACTGGAGAAAGTCTCTACTTAACTAATCTCTACTACTGGAGTTGAATTCCCTTCACTTGTTGTCTTGCAAAACGTTGTCAATAGGACAGGTAGTAACAGAAATCTGTCTAACAGTAAAAACTCAAAAAAGGCTTCTTATGCCGTGTACACACGATCGGAATTCCGTCCAGAAAAAGACAGATGAGAGCTTTTCATCGGAAATGTTTAGCTTTCTTTAGAAAAGAAGTGAGGATTTAGACCAGCTGACAAGTTTTTACTGACAAGCATTGAACACAGACATCAGTAAACACTCACGGGAGGCCTCTAATGCCGGCCATACACGGTTTGAATTTCGAAAGAATTTTCTTTCGAAAATCGTATCTAAGAATTTTCGAAAGAATTTCGCACCATCAGTGGGCTGCAGCAACAGCCAATTTTCGTGAGGAATTGGACATGTTGGAAATTTTTTGAAAAACTAATAATAATAATAAGAAGAAGAAAAAGAAAATTTACGGAGAGAAAAGAAGATTCCCGGCCACGAAAATTATTTTCTGTAGCAACATGAAGCTTGGTCGGTCGAATTTCGAAAAACAATTGTGGCGACATCGGGTCACCAAAAAAATTTACTTTCTGATTTTGAAAAAGAAAATGTGTTTGAAATTCGACCGTGTCTGGCCTGCTTAAGTCTTACCTGTGATTTTGAAAACAAAACTAAAGCAGGCCATACACAGTCGAATTTCAAATAAATTTTCTTTTCAAAATCAGAAAGTTCATTTTTTTTGGTGATCCGATGGCGCCACCATTGTTTTTTCGAAATTTGTCTGACCAATCCTTCAATTTCACCTCATGTTGCTACAGAAAAGAATTTTTCGTGGCCGGGGATCTTCTTTTCTCTCTGGAAATTCTCTTTTTCTTATTACATTTCTTGCACGATTCTCCCATCATTGATTAGAAAATCGTTTGTTTTTCAAAAAATTTCCAACATGTCCAATTCCTCACATTTGATTGCCGCACAAAAATCGGCCATTGCTGCAGCCCACCAATGGTGCGAAATTTGTACGAAAATACTTATCGAAAGAAAGAAAATTCTTTTGAAATTCGAACTGTGTATGGTCGGCATAACTGTTTAGGTTGGAGCTGGGCTTTAACAATTATTCTCTAATTCTGTTGTGTTCTGTATTCTAACAGATTTGTCTGTTTTGTGTATGTTATCCACTACCTGTGCTATAAATGGTGACATATTGCATTTATTTCCCCAGTGAGCCAAAGCAAAAAAACTGTGAAAACTCCTGCAAAAAATGGAAATGCAGGTAACACTTATTTGCTGAAGATGTGTATGTACTGTAGTTAGCCATATTAACAGTAGTAAGTTAACATTGGAACTCCAGGGAAAAAAAATAAAAAAAATACTCTGGCAGTGGGGCTTCCCCACACTGTAAGAGCTAAAAGGTTATTTTTGCTTAGGCAACCATTAAAAGAGACTTACCTTAATCTTGGCTCCCCAAGCAAGGAAAAATTCTTAAAGTGGATGTAAACCCACTCTCGTCCTTTCTAAACTACTGCAATATTGGTTATCTAGAAGGATATAGATGCCTCCTGCATGTATACTTATCTGTCAAATGTCTCCCCTCTGTCTGCTATGAGACCCGAAAAACTGCAGATTTTGTGGGCGGGTCTGTTTTCCAGGGCTTGGAACATGCCAACCTGACGTCATATAACAAGGACGGCTGGTCGGCAAGTGGTTAAAGCCTCTTACCGGATTCTGTGGACCATCACACAACATGGTCAAATGCGCGTGTTACATCTCCTTATGAAGGGAAACTCCAAAGCACCAAACGTGATCCAGTCAGGGTTGGTTCATAAGCAGGATGAAAAATAAAAATAAAAAGCATATACGCCTATAGTGTAACCCATAAAAAACATTTATTCAAAATATACTTGGTGTCACCTGTTGGTTTAATCAATGCGAATTGTGATTGTGGGGACACTGGTGGAGCAAGTGAATTGTGGATGATTTGTTTCCTTTGGACTTTCTTATTTCACATATATTTTTTCCTTTTTTAGCCCTTGTGAATGGGCTCTTATGGACACTTATTTACATATTTGGTGTGATTTCTTTATACACATTTTTTCACCTAATAAGTTTGATGCCATTATATTGATTCATTTTTGTGTTTTCACAATATTGAGTTACATTTTTTAGCTCTGCTTCATATATTTATTACAATTCTTGTATCTAGTGTCACAGATTGCTTAAGCGGCTGCTCATTTTTTATATATATGTTTTATCTTATATGATCTTTGAATTTAAAAATTAAGCCTACACTAATCTATCTATATAATGCGTTATCTATATCTATATCTATATAATATGTTTCTAAACACAAGATATTAACATTTCTATAGAATACGCTGATATATTCCAGTTTACTACTTAAAAAAATTAATCTTTGTTAAGCTCTCTTTTTATACTCACTTATTTTCTCTACTGTGCTGTAAATAGAGACATATTGTATTTATCTCTGCAGCGGGTAAGAAAACAGCAACAGGGAAAACTACTGGTGCTACTGCAGGTAAGAGAAATTTGGTGATCAACACATTTAATTAGAATTGATATCACTATTGGCAGTAATTTAAACTGTATGTCAAGTTAAAAAAATGTTTTACAATTTTTGGATAAAGTTGGGGGTTAACCTCTCTTTCATTTATTACTGATATTCAGATCTCCCTTGTCTCCTGTCCAGTTTACAATGGTTTCACAAGACAGGCAGAGGGGACAGATCTGCAACAGAGACACAGACTGGAATAAAAATCTAACAGGGATTCTAGCCTTCCACTAAACTACTGGAGAAAGTCTCTACTTAACTAATCTCTACTACTGGAGTTGAATTCCCTTCACTTGTTGTCTTGCAAAACGTTGTCAATAGGACAGGTAGTAACAGAAATCTGTCTAACAGTAAAAACTCAAAAAAGGCTTCTTATGCCGTGTACACACGATCGGAATTCCGTCCAGAAAAAGACAGATGAGAGCTTTTCATCGGAAATGTTTAGCTTTCTTTAGAAAAGAAGTGAGGATTTAGACCAGCTGACAAGTTTTTACTGACAAGCATTGAACACAGACATCAGTAAACACTCACGGGAGGCCTCTAATGCCGGCCATACACGGTTTGAATTTCGAAAGAATTTTCTTTCGAAAATCGTATCTAAGAATTTTCGAAAGAATTTCGCACCATCAGTGGGCTGCAGCAACAGCCAATTTTCGTGAGGAATTGGACATGTTGGAAATTTTTTGAAAAACTAATAATAATAATAAGAAGAAGAAAAAGAAAATTTACGGAGAGAAAAGAAGATTCCCGGCCACGAAAATTATTTTCTGTAGCAACATGAAGCTTGGTCGGTCGAATTTCGAAAAACAATTGTGGCGACATCGGGTCACCAAAAAAATTTACTTTCTGATTTTGAAAAAGAAAATGTGTTTGAAATTCGACCGTGTCTGGCCTGCTTAAGTCTTACCTGTGATTTTGAAAACAAAACTAAAGCAGGCCATACACAGTCGAATTTCAAATAAATTTTCTTTTCAAAATCAGAAAGTTCATTTTTTTTGGTGATCCGATGGCGCCACCATTGTTTTTTCGAAATTTGTCTGACCAATCCTTCAATTTCACCTCATGTTGCTACAGAAAAGAATATTCGTGGCCGGGGATCTTCTTTTCTCTCTGGAAATTCTCTTTTTCTTATTACATTTCTTGCACGATTCTCCCATCATTGATTAGAAAATCGTTTGTTTTTCAAAAAATTTCCAACATGTCCAATTCCTCACATTTGATTGCCGCACAAAAATCGGCCATTGCTGCAGCCCACCAATGGTGCGAAATTTGTACGAAAATACTTATCGAAAGAAAGAAAATTCTTTTGAAATTCGAACTGTGTATGGTCGGCATAACTGTTTAGGTTGGAGCTGGGCTTTAACAATTATTCTCTAATTCTGTTGTGTTCTGTATTCTAACAGATTTGTCTGTTTTGTGTATGTTATCCACTACCTGTGCTATAAATGTTGACATATTGCATTTATTTCCCCAGTGAGCCAAAGCAAAAAAACTGTGAAAACTCCTGCAAAAAATGGAAATGCAGGTAACACTTATTTGCTGAAGATGTGTATGTACTGTAGTTAGCCATATTAACAGTAGTAAGTTAACATTGGAACTCCAGGGAAAAAATATAAAAAAATACTCTGGCAGTGGGGCTTCCCCACACTGTAAGAGCTAAAAGGTTATTTTTGCTTAGGCAACCATTAAAAGAGACTTACCTTAATCTTGGCTCCCCAAGCAAGGAAAAATTCTTAAAGTGGATGTAAACCCACTCTCGTCCTTTCTAAACTACTGCAATATTGGTTATCTAGAAGGATATACATGCCTCCTGCATGTATACTTATCTGTCAAATGTCTCCCCTCTGTCTGCTATGAGACCCGAAAAACTGCAGATTTTGTGGGCGGGTCTGTTTTCCAGGGCTCAGTGGGTGGAGTCGTGATGTCAGTAGACTCCCTGCCCACCTCTACACTCCCCTATTCAACATGCATTTTCTCCTGTGTATTTTTTACACTGAACTTCTGCTATGATCACTAACATCCAGTCAAAACCCAGAAAAGTCCCCACATGACTTCATCATGCCAAATCATGCTGAGGTGTGGAACAGCCAATCCTTGCAGAGCAGCAGAAGAAAGGAGTGGGAGGGAATTAAAAAATAATGCATGTCTTAGGCTAGTGCAAGAGATATGTAAATCACCTGTCAATCACAGCAAGGGGGAAGAACTGACAAAGTTTGTCCATTTTATTTCACTGAAAAAATATATGAGGATTGCTCAGAGCTGAATTAACTCTTTGTGGCAAGACTGGGCACAGCTGATCTGAAATCCCATACTCTATATTGTGCCAGACAAAAAAAAATAAAAAATTCAGGTTTACATCCACTTTAAAGTATAACTAAAGGTAAAACTTTTTTTTTTTAGTCTTGGATAGAATGGAGATGGCTTAAAACCACTGTCAGATTTTATTGCTGTCTATATCCCCGTTAGGGGGATTCCCCCTATTTGTCCTATTTACCATTATAATTTAAAGTGAAAGTAAAAGAAAATATCACAAATTTTGGGTTGTCCCCAGAAAAGTAATAGAGGGGAAATCTTCCAATTGGGACACTAGTTCTGGTGACCTGGGGGGAGGGGGCCCCAATGAATTCTGTATTGGCTATGGGACAGGAAGTGAAGGGAAATCTCTGCAATGGGACACAGATGGCTAAAAATATACCGACGGGTTATCACCCTTCTTTATCTTATAAACATTTTTTTTGCCTATAGTTCTACTTTAAATGATAGCTGAAATCTTCCGGGTCCTGCTTCTGTTCTGAAATGCTGTTCTGGCATTCAGACAAATTCCCAAAATCTTAACCCATTCAGCCCCCTGATCAGCAGGAGCCAAAAGTCATATATATAGAAGTGGTAGTTCTATTGCTTTCATATATGACAGCTTCCCGCTGGCAATGGTTTCTAAGTAAGCATCCCTATGAATCACTAACATCACAGAGAACCCCTGTGTGACAGACCCAAATTGGACAGGGGTTTTTGGAGAGGACTGGGAAACCTTTGTTTCAGATTCCCATGTACCTTTTATGTGTAAGTTACCCTGTGTCTATTATGGGCACAGGGTGACCGAGCCAAAAATTCATAACTACTTAATGGACTAAGAATGAGGTTTGGGTTACTTCATATGGGACAGTAATATTTATCAGCAATATCACTCAAGAAATATATGAAGACTATTCTTGGTTTCTTGATTCTGAACTATACATGTTCATTGAAAGAGCTGGTCACATTGGCCTCTGTTCCATGTAGGAGCCAAACAGTCTGTTACTGGAGGTCTCCTGCTATTGTCTGAAGATGTTCTGTGTTTATACTAATAAATGATAATGTGCATTATACTGTGTGAGCTCGGTGACAGCAAGTCTGACCTGAAATGGAGATCTCTGATTAATCACAACATTGTCCATGTGTCTATTTAATGTAATGTTTATAGTATACGTTGGTGGTTGTAATTATACTTCTGTGTGCAGTTTGTATTGTCAGGGTAATATGATCAGGAGGGGGGATGTCCTCCGGTGTATAAATTCTCTGTGAGTTTTCAAATAAACTATTCTTATTCTGAAAAAAACTAGTATTGCATAGTTCTTGGGGTAACTATAGACAGATTCACTGGTCTCGTGTTACAGATCTTGGGAAGCAGCTTCTTGGCGGAGATACCCAGTCCTGGTGTCCAGAGTCCATCACACTCTGCCCTTTTTTATAGAGTAACTCCATTTTTTATTTTTTTTTTATTCCCTTATGGGTGGTACATTGCACGGATGTTGTTGCAGATGAATACATTTAGTTTTTCTGGAGAAATACCTGTTTGTTTTTCTGTGTCCATGTGCAACAAGAATGTGTATGGGAGTGACTTTATAATTGTAGCAAGGTCTCAGGCCTCCTTGAGTCTAATGAGAACCTCCAGGGCCAGAGATAGCTTACATCCTTCTGTATGTGGTGGGTTGTAAGGCAAAGTGGGTGTAATGCAAGGTAGATTTATTGGGTGCCAGACACTTCTTGAATGCAAAGAGATTTTAATTTCTCTTAACAGAACTTTGGAAGAGGGTTAGGGCCAGAACACCCTTAGGTAGTTGCAATGTTAATTGGCTCCGAGACTTCAACAGGAGGACAGCCACGCAGGAAAAGGCATCCAGCATGACACCACATCTCCATGTGTAGGAATGCTGTCTTCTATGGCAACAGTCTTTAACCGTTTCTAACACAAAGTGTAACAGTTCCTTCACTTCAACTACAATCACTTCTTGTAGTTATTCTTCAGCCCCCTGAGCTCCCAGTCTCTCTCACTAGACTAGATGATTCACTGCCACTGAACCCCTTGAGCTCCTCCAATCTTTACTGTAGTATCTTCCTCAAGTGTCACTCCTGCTTTTCTGCTGGGTCCCTAGCTTGGCACTCAAGATACTTCTCAAGCTTCACCCCACTGGCTGCTCAGTCCCTGGCTTGGCACACAAGGCTTCACTGCAAGCGTTACCTCCACTGGCTGGGTCCCTGGCTTGATACCTGCTGAAGTTTCCCGCTTCTTCACCATCGCCGATTGGTGAGAATGCTGCTCCGGGACTTGCTTCAGTTACTCACTGTGGTCCCCAGTAATAAGGTAGATGGTCCCTTAGTGGCGACAGCTTCCCTTCTACCTCTGACCACAACAGCAGAACCATCACTTCTGGTTGGACTGCAAGCCGCAATCCCAACCCTGCACTGCTCTTTTGCTTCAGAATAGGCCCTCAGACAGCCTAGCAGCCAGATGTGCCTGGGATAGGCCAAAACTGAGCAGCCCTGCTGAACAAAATATGTCCACCCAGACAGCAGCCCAGGTGGCACAGAACACTGATCACCAGACTCCACCCAAATATATAGGTTCTCCCAGCAGGCCAAGGAATTTAAGAAAACCCCTGCCCATTGGCTGGGATACCCCATATACGCATAATCTGACCTTGCATTGCCCCTCTTATATCTAATGCCACCAAGTACCCGGCCACCTAGCGAAAAAAGAGAGAAGTGCAGCAATTACAGACTTAAAGTGAAAACAATAGGCCAAAGTATATACCTGGCAGGTAAATGTAGGAGCAACCCTGCCTAAACACCAGGGTGCTACATAAATATCATAAATACATAAATGCTGCACTTGTAAGGCTCTAATGAGGAAAGTGGCAGGGTGTGAATCCCTTAAGACATGATTTCCCTTTGGAAGTATCTCACTAAATATTATTTTTTTTTTAAGGATGCCCAAGATCTGACTTGTATCTTGTAGACCTCGGGGAAAATCAGTTAGCCAAACACACAAGCAGGGAATTTAATTTATGGAGGGTGTTCCATACACCATCTGTGTACAGAATGCCTCCAGGCAACTATATTGCATCACTGACCAAATATGCCCCCTGCCCCTTCCCTTAAATAGCTGATGACAGTAGAGGCGGGGGATTCAGTATTTCCTCCAACTTGAAGGTAGCACTGTACCTTTTCTTCAGTCTGGCAGGAGCCAATTGAGTAATAATTGTCTCCTGTTATAGGTTCCAAGCAACCATCTTGGGGGATACATTAATCTTTTTGAGTACCAAAGTCTGATACTGCTGTACTGCTGTTTTGTCAGAGTAAAGGAATACATCCCTGGGCACCCTTTAGATATTCATGTTCCAGGCCCCTGAATGCTGTTGACTACCCATCATTCGCTTCATTGCATTCTCAGACCTGCTTCTAGTATTCAAACAGCTGATCAGCACATGACCTATAAAGTCTGCACTATCTAGTGGCCAGCAGGGAGGAACTCTAGATCCAGGGATAAAATAAATGAATGCGGATACTACCTCTGCATTTATTTTAAGGTATTTTTGGGACTAAATATACAAAGGCTTTAAAATAACAGGGTAAAGCAATTGAGAATTGAAACTTTGTGTATTGGTATTTTTTTTTTTTTTATTAAAAATTTAAATTTTACCTGGGCACATAGGCTTGAATAACTTCTGGTCATGAATTAAAGCCTAGGTTAGCACACCATAGTAGTTTTCATGCTGAATTGTTTAGAGCAGTGGTTCTCAAGCTCAGTCCTCAAGTACCCACAACAGGCCATATATCAGGTTTTTCCTTTATCTTGCACAGGTGCTTTAAATCAAAGTCAACGGCTTGGTATTTTGGACCGATATCTAAGAGAAATTCCCAAAACATGGCCTATTGGGGGGTACTTGAGGACTGAGGTTGAGAACCACTGGTTTAGAGACCATACCTGGACCAGGTGTGTTTTCTATTCATAGTTGGGTTGTGGGAACATTACAGTCTAAACTCTTTTAGGATAGAGATTGACTTGAACGGTTATCTAGAACATGTTCCAATATAACATAACATTTTTCACAATTCAACTCGTGTTGATGAACAGAAAGAAAATCACTTTACCCTACAATAGATATTTCTTCCTGTATTGTTTCAGTATGTAACCCTCCAAAGACTTCAAATGCAAAGACATCTACATCACAGAAAATAAAGGACGCAAAGCCAACAGCAGTAACAGATAATGGTGTTGGGCCAAGTTCTAAACCCATAAAGAAGACAACCAGTGATGCAATTCCAGGAACTTCACAGAACACCGAGCAAACTTCAACCAAAAAAAAAGCCCCTAAACGAAAACTGGACAAATCAGGACAAGGTAATCTAGCATTTGTCAACGTTGCTCATAAACAAGTGCTTTATAAACAAGTGCTTTTATCCTTAAAATTAACCAGTTGCTTTGCAGTGCAAGGACAATGAACAAACTCACTTTAAAAATGCACCATCCCTTTTGGGAAATACCATAGTTACCAGAATGCAAGTTTATTCTTAAAAAACAAGTATGGGGTTAACAAAAAAAACACCCTGTACTCCCCTGGATGGATCAATCTGCATCTGTCCCCGCCACCTCTGAAATAAGAGCACCTCCGTTTTCCCCCTCCGCTCTGAGCATAGAGCCGTGACTGTCTCAGTCTCCCAGTGGTGCAGCTGAGAGGCTGAGCCAGCTGCTGTGGTCCAGGAATCTGAGTGAATCCCAACTGTAAAGTCATGATTTTTCCCCAGCCTGGACCAGCTGAATGATGTCAGCCGACAGCAGACTTTAGTCCGCTGTCGGCTGAAAACAGGTCACAGAACAAACTGCACACCTGTGATCAGGAGAAAAAAGCTTTAGCCATACATTTGGTGGGAGCTGAAAGGCATGTACAATATAATAGTAATATTACTTCAATATTAGCATTGCAGGATTTAAGGTTTAAACGCCCTTAAAGGAGAAGTACATTACTCTTACTATGTTTGCTGAGCATCTGTATCTAAACCACCTGGGGCTATAGGATACCCCTGAAAGGCTTTATTTTATCATCTTTAAGGTGAGAGTTCTGGGAGACCAGTTATTGGATACAATATATGAAAACCAGGACCAAGTTTCTACTGCTTTTTAATAAATTATCCAGAAAGTGTTGACCACTTGGATGAACTGACATCACTAAATTTATTACTATATGATCCACGAGATGGTTGTGCCTGATCACACACCATCCTACTATTAGGATCTGACGGATCAATTTGGACTCTGCTTTATTTATATATTTTTATCAATTCTGGGACTACATAGTTACATAGTTACATAGTTAGCTAGGCCGAAAAAAGACACAAGTCCATCCAGTTCAACCATAAAAATAAAAGAAATAATAAATAAAAATAAAATATATCGTACAATCCAATAAACCCCATTCTATACCCACAGTTGATCAGAGGAAGGCAAAAAAAAAACCCAAAAGAGCATGCTCCAATCTGCTACAGCAGGGGAAAAAAAATCCCTTCCTGATCCCCCTAGAGGCAATCGGATTTTCCCCGGATCAACTTTACCTATAAATGTCAGTACCCAGTTATATTATGTACATTTAGGAAAGTATCCAGTCCTTTCTTAAAGCAATCTACTGAGTTAGCCAGAACCACCTCTGGAGGGAGTCTATTCCACATTTTCACAGCTCTTACTGTGAAGAAACCTTTCCGTATTTGGAGATGAAATCTCTTTTCCTCTAGACGTAAAGAGTGCCCCCTTGTCCTCTGTGTTGACCGTAAAGTGAATAACTCAACACCAAGTTCACTATATGGACCCCTTATATATTTATACATGTTGATCATATCCCCCCTTATTCTCCTCTTCTCAAGAGTGAATACATTCAGTTCCTCTAATCTTTCCTCATAGCTGAGCTCCTCCATGCCCCTTATCAGTTTGGTTGCCCTTCTCTGCACTTTCTCCAGTTCCCCGATATCCTTTTTGAGAACTGGTGCCCAAAACTGAACTGCATATTCCAGATGAGGTTTTACTAATGATTTGCACAGGGGGGCAAAATTATATCTCTCTCTCTGGAGTCTATACCTCTCTTAATACAAGAAAGGACTTTGCTTGCTTTGGAAACCGCAGCTTGACATTGCATGCTATTATTGAGCTTATGATCTACCAAAACCCCCAGATCCTTCTCCACTACATAATACATAATACATGACCTTCTTATCTTTATATTTTATTTTTTTCCAATTTTGGAATCACCTAATCACTTATTCACTATTGTAATTTTTGTTCCATTTCGATTTTTATTATTGATTTTTCCTCTGTATATCAATATTTATTTATTTTATTTGTGTTTCACCAGTCACGGATTTACACTATTTTATATTGTTTTATGCACATGGATTACTACAAGAACCAATTTTAGGTTTTTATGCACATGACACTTTAAATATTTGACATATTATTTGCTATATTTATTGTTAGTCACTTATACGTGCATATATTACCCCATTATCTTATTTATTTATTTATTATCAGTCACATATGTACGTTATGTTTTTTAACTAATCAGCAATCACCTCTCATTAGCACCAGCGCCTACTACTGGTCATTATTCATATTGCACAAAGGAACAAACAGGGATTTCTTCAGAATAACAAAAGGCAGGAATCTACAATAAAGTTTGTAAAAATCCCTGCAAGGTACATAGATCACCCAGGGGGGAATGTTTTTTCTCAACAAAAGTGGGGTTACTCTTTAATTAACCACTTGCTTACTGGGCACTTAAACACCCTTCCTGCCCAGACCAATTTTCAGCTTTCGGTGCTCTCACACTTTGAATGACAATTACTCAGTCATGCAACACTGAACCCAAATGAATTTTTTGTCCTTTTTTTCCCACAAAGAGAGCTTTCTTTTGGTGGTATTTGATCACCTCTGGGTTTTTTATTTTTTGCGCTATAAATGAAAAAAGACCGAAAATTTTGAAAAAAAACAAATTTTTCTTTGTTTCTGTGATAAAATTTAGCAAATTATTAATTTTTCTTCATAAATTTTGGCCACAATTTATACTGCCACATATCTTTGGTAAAAATAACCCAAATTAGTGGATATTATTTGGTCTTTGTGAAAGTTAGAGAGTCCACAAACTGTAGTGCAAATTATACAAAATTGATCACACCTGATGTACTGGTGGCCTATCTCATTTCTTGTGACCCGAACAAGCCAGGAAAGTACAAATACCCCCAAATGACCCCTTTTTGGAAAGTAGACATTCCAAGGTATTTAGTAAGAGGCATGGTGAGCTTTTTGATGTTGTCATTTTTTTCCCACAATTCTTTGCAAAATGAATTATTTTTTTATTTTTAATTTTTTTCCACAAAATTGTCATTGTAATAGGTTATTTCTCTCACATGGCATGTGTATACCACAAATGTCACCCCAAAATAAATTCTGCTACTCCTTCTGAGTATTACGATACCACATGTGTGGGACTTTTACACAGCCTGGCCACTTGCAGGCCCAACATGCAGGGAGCGCCATCACGTGTTCTAGGAGCATACATTACACATCTAACTTGTTGACTACCTATTACACTTTTATAGGCCCTGGAGCACCAGGACAATGACATGTGACACTGACGTGGCACTGATGACAGGTGGCACTGATGACAAGTGACACTGATGTGGCACTGATGACAGATGGCACTAATACGGGGCACTGATGACATGTGACACTGATGACAGATGGCACTAATATGTGGCACTGCTGACAGATGGAACTTATACGTGGCACTGATATCATGTGGCACTGATGAGAGATGGCACTAATACGTGGCACTGATGACAGATGGCACCGATACATGGCACTGATGACACGTGACACTGATGACAGATGGCACTGATACGTGGCATTGATGACACGTGCCACTGATAAAAGATGGCACGTGACACTGACAGGTGGCACTTTTGACAGATGCACTGATACGTGGCACTGATGACACGTGGCACTGACGTGGCACTGATGACAGATGGCACCGATACATGGCACTGGTGACACTGATGACAGATGGCACTGATACGTGGCATTGATGACACGTGCCACTGATAAAAGATGGCACGTGACACTGACAGGTGGCACTTTTGACAGATGCACTGATACGTGGCACTGATGACAGATGGCACTGACGTGGCACTGATGACAGATGGCACTGACGTGGCACTGATGACAGATGGCACTGACGTGGCACTGATGAGGCACTGATGACAGATGGCACTGACGTGGCACTGATGTGGCACTGGCAGATGGCATGGATGGCACTGGGGGCAGGTGGTACTGGGGACAGGTGGCACTGGCAGATGGCACTCTGGGGACTGGTGGTACTGGGGACTGGTGGTACTGGGGACAGGTGGCTGATGGTACTGGGGACTGGTGGTACTGGGGACAGGTGGCTGATGGCACTCTGGGGACAGGTGGTACTGATGACAGGTGGCAGCGGGACAGATCGCTTTATTTTTCTTTTCTTTTTTTTACTTACGGCGCCGGCGCAGTTCCTCTCTCCCTCCTCACACGCTGTCTGTGTGAGGAGGCAGAGCGGCGCTGACAGATGATCTCATATATTTGCATATGCAAACATATGAGATCATCTCTCATTGGACAGCCCGATCTCGCTGTAAACGGCCGCTGTGATTGACCGTTTACAGCGATCTGTGACCGGCTGTGTCCGACGGACACGGCCAGCACAGAACTTCCCGATGCGCGCTCTCAGGAGCGCGCATTAGGGAAGTAAACAGGAGGACGTCCAGGGACGTCCTCCCAGCAGAGAGCGTCCGCGCTGCAGCCGTCTTTCGGCTATAGCGCGGGCGTGTAGTGGTTAAGCCCCACCTCCTGTACATATACGTCAGCACTTTGAAGAGGGATATCTCGGTAACGGCAGCAGCTGCTGCCACAACCGAGATATCCATCTTTACAGGAGGTGGTTCTGTTTACGATAATAGTGGTCTCTGTGGCGGGTTCACCGCAAGAACACCGCTATCGGCGGCGGGAGAGGTGCCACCCTCCCTCCCGCCCACCGCCGCTTACCAGAGCCGTCGGTAGCGGCGGAGGCGATCGGGTCCTGCAGTGTTATGGGTATGGAGACGAGTGAGGCTAACATGGCCCCCACTTGTCTCTATACCATAAGAGGGCGGAAGCGACATCGAAACATTTTTTTCAATGTCATTTTTTCAAATTACATTTTTTCTTTTTTACTATTGCATTTAAGTCCAAATATAAGATCTGAGGACTTTTTGACCCCAGATCTCATATTTAAGAGGACCTGTCATGCTTTTTTCTATTACAAGGGATGTTTAGATTTTTTTTTTTTTTAAACAGTGTAAAAATAAATAAAATCAAGTAAAATAAATAAGAACATTTTTTTTTTTTTTTAAAAACACCCCGTCCCGACGAGCTCACGCGCAGAAGCGGACGCATACGTGAGTAGCCCCCGCATATGAAAACGGTAGTCAAACTACACATGTAAGGTATCGCCGTGATCGGTAGAGCGAGAACAATAATTCTAGCCATAGACCTCCTCTGTAACTCAAAACATGCAACCAGTAGAATGTCGCTTATGGAGATTTTTGAGGGTAAAAGTTTGACGCCATTCCACGAGCGGGCGCAATTTTGAAGTATTGTGTATCAATTTATTCGGCATAACATTATCTTTCACAATATAAAAAAAAATTGGGCTACTTTTACTGTTGTCTGATTTTTTTATTCAAAAAAGTGATTTTTGTTCCAAAAAAAGTGTGCTTGTAAGACCGCTGTGCAAATACAGTGTGAAAAAAAGTATTGCAATGACCGCCATTTTATTCTCTAGGGTGTTAGAAAAAAAACAATATAATGTTTGGGGGTTCTAAGTAATTTTCTAGCAAAAAAAATGTTTTAAACATATAAACACTGAGTCTGAAAAACAGGCTTGGTCCTTAAGTGGTTAAAGTAGTTGTAAACCCACTTTGAAAAAAAAAAAAACTAACACCTGCAAGACAAAGGCATACTGAGCCCTTGCTGCAGTGCCCGTACACAGCACCGGCCAGCGACATCGCTCCCGGGAGTTACTTCCGGGCATCGTGGCTCCGGCCAATCACAGTGCAGGAGCAGCGGTACCTGGAAGTAACTCCTGGGAGTGATGTCGCTGGCCGGTGCTGTGTACGGGCACTGCAGCAAGGGCTTCGATCTCAGGTGAGTATTACACTCATTATGCCTTTGTCTTGCAGGTGTTAGTTTTTTTCTGTTTTTTTCAAAGTGGGTTTACAACCACTTTAAAGAGTACTCCACTTTTGTTGAGAAAAAAACTTTCCCCTCTGGGTGATCTATGTACCTTTCAGGGATTTACAATTATTTTGTTGCAGATTCCTACCTTTTTTGTGGGAGCCGCCGGTAATGGCACACTGAGTGAAGCAATGGCACATATGTGCCATTGCTTCAGTTTGCTTCAGTGCGCATGTGTCAATGACATCGGCACATGCAGGGAACAGGGGATATCTCCTAAACAATGCAGGTTTAGGAGATATCCGGAGTAGCTACAGGTAAGCCTTATTATAGACTTACCTGTAGCAAAACGTGGTCTGTAAGGGTTTACAACCACTTTAATTGAACAAGCTGAAGTTAGAAGCTGATTGGCTCCCATGCAGAGCTGCACCAGATTTTGCACTCTTCTGTTTTAGTAAATCAACCCCATGGACTTGAGCTCTAGTAAATCTACTGTATATTATTATACTGTATATACTGTGTATATACAGTATATATATATATATATATATATCAATTGCCCCATTCTTCTTAAATGGTGGGGAGGGGGCTACTTTACTATAATAATAATTGTCTCTGTACCGACTATCTCTTTATACAAGCTGTTGCCTACCTTTTCCAAAATTTGTTGGCAGTGCCTGAAGTTTAGTACTAACCCATCTTTCTGTTTCTTCAGTAAGATGCTAAAACAAATCTACTATTGTGTGAGGTTAAACAAGGTAACCAGGCTTGAGAGTTCTACAAAAGAAAACTTTCGGTACAAAAGGGTATAGGGTGCTCACTGGTGACAAGACCACCATAAACTGTACTGATATTCTTTACTGTGATAATGTTTTAGAGCCAGGCTTGTAATCTTGTTTCCTTTGCATTTCTTACAGATCAGATTGATGAACAACTGACACAGTCAATCAAGGTGAGGTTGTCTTAACCAATATTAGATCTCTTGAATAGGTCAGTGATCCAAGAACAATAATAATGTTCCTTTGCAGCAGGAATTAAGGTCACTCTGCACCAGGGTTGACCAACCTTTTGAAGAGCGAGGGCCACTTAAGCGACTTGGTAACCGGTCGCGGGCCACAATGAGCGGAGCGGGCGGATGGCATGTCCGTGTCCACTCTGCATTTGCAGAGCGGACACTGACACAGCCCACGATACTTTTTAGCGGATCGCATTGGAGGTAGAACACAAGTCGGTTTATGTCTGCCACTACTTAGAGGTGAATGGAGGGTCCAATTGGTCGGACTGTCAGACTGACCGTGTGAAAAGGGTCCAAGGCTGCTTTCACACTGACGCACCACGTGTGCAACACAGTGTACCTTTGGCTTTCCTGCAGTTTGCAATAGACTTCTATTATATTCTGCAGGTTTGGTGCACTTTCAGAAAGCTCACCAAACTTGCAGGTAATAATAGAAGTCTATAGCTCAGTGCAGGTAACCCGCAGATAAACTGCTCTGCACCTGCGGATCAGTTTGAAAGCAGCCCAGTAACCACTGCAGAAAAGATATGCCCATATATACACTGTGATTTTAGTAATAAACTGACCTTTAATAACAGTATTCTTTCTATTCTATCCCAGAGCAGGAGGTCGCGGGCCACATCAGAGGGCTCCGCGGGCCACATGTGGCCCCCGGGCCACTGGTTGGGCACCCCTGCTCTACACACTGCCTCCTATAAAATTAAATCAACTGTATTGCATAGGCAGCTTTGTGAGACATTCCACTCCTTTTTAGCTCTTACTGGGGCTTAGTTGTAAGGCAAGCAATAGAGTTTATTGAATTCTGGTTTGTGGAGTGACCTTGATTGAATTTATAAATGGAGGGAGATAATGGAACCCTCAGCATTGGTGGAGAGGCTGCAGGGAAAATTTAACAAGGGGAAAACAGGAGTTGAAAGAGTGTGGAGAGGACAAATGAAATGCCGCGTACACACGGTCGGAATTTCCGATGGAAACAGTCCGATGGGAGCTTTTCAACTGATTTTCTGACCGTGTGTATGCCCATCTGTCTTTTTCTGTCGGAATTCCTGACGGACTTTGGATTGAGAACCTGTTGTCAATTTTTCAGAGGGAAAACCTTTCTATCGAATTTTCCGATCGTGTGTATGCCATTTCTGACACGCAAAATTCCGACGCATGCTCGGAAACAATTCGACGCATGCTCGGAAACAATTCGACACATGCTCGGAGGCATTAAACTTCCCTTTTATAGTGCTGTCGAACGTGTTTTATGCCGCTGTGTTACTGACCGTCGGAATTTGGTGTGACCGTGTGTAGGCAAGACAGTTTGAGCGAAATTCCGTCGGAATTCCGACGGGAAAACCATCAGAGCTTTTTCCGACGAGAATTCCGACGGTGTGTACGCGGCATTAGAGAAGGGAAGGGACGACAGCAGGAGGAAGATGGAGAAAAGTATGAGCTTGGGTTTGGCGATGGGTCAAAGCCATGGATTTGTTGTCATTTAGGAGTGCAACAGTTGGGTCACGCAATAAGGGTGTGGCAAAAATCTTTGAAAGGATCACAAAGATATCTGACCAGCAGGATTGTACTATGGTGGACATTCCCACCATATGTGAGGTTCGATAGACACAGATCCCTATTGTCAGCGTCAGGTTGAATCTCCTATCTATATCGAACTGTTGTCGCAACAAAAATAAAGCATGTGCTTATTTTTGGATCTTTCGTTTTTTGGATACTGCACGTTCGTTATTGTTTGTTAAAACGATAACGAACATACCAGAAATTCGGACGAAAACGAATGCACATGTCTAATGTGCATGTTTTTTTTTCTAGTAACCTGCTGGGTAGCCACTGGAGGGTACCCTTGACGACTGTTAGCAGACCAAGCTGAGCCAGCGAACTCGCCGACTGTTTTTGTCCTTTCACTACTTTGTATGAACATCAAAGTCCAAGCACCTCTTGGATGCTTTTTTCTTCATTCGACTCAAAAATGTGAATAAGTCGGCTACATGACCTACCAGTATGAAAAGAGGAGCCGTTCTAGAAGTCTGTGTCCCTGAGATATTTACAAAACAAATTATTTCGTTTTTAAGAGAGTGATTGTCCTTCTTACTAAGAAATACATTAATTATAACCAGTAACATATTTTCTTTGTCTTTGAAGAAACAGAATGGTGAATTATAGGAAAAAATTAACTGAATCATCTTGTACATTTTTCTCACAGGTGGCGAAGCATGAAGGATTAAGCAGAAATGATCTAAGCAACTACATTAAAGACCTAACAGATGAAAGCTTTAAAGTCTTTAAAACTTGTTTAAATGACAGAGATTTTCTTAAGCCTTACCCAGCAATTCCAAAAGCAAGCTTAGAGAAAGCAGACCGCCTCGATGTTGCAGCACTCTTGATTAATTTCCACACAAAAGAAGAAGCCCCAAATGTAACTATTAAAATTCTGAAAGAAATTGGGGAAGCAAATCTGGCAAAACAAATGGAGAAGGTCAGCCTGTATAAGTATATAATATAAATAAAAAAATATCATAAAAAATGAGACATAAGGATTTTAAATGAGTTAAAGGAGTTGTAGGGAGAAGGTTTTGCATAGAATGTATTAAGATAAAAAACCTTTTGTGTGTAGCAGCCCCCCCCCGGCACCCCTTAATTACTTACCTGGGCCCCTTCTCTCTCCAGTGATGTCTACGAGTATCTAAGCCGTCCAAGACTCTCTTCCTGATTGGCTGAGACACAGCAGCGTCACCATTGACTCCCGTGGCTGCCAATCAAAATCAGTTAGCCAATCCGGGGAGAGAGGAGTCGGGGGTTCGTGTCTGAATGGACACATGGAACTGTGACCTACGGTCGGGTGCCTCCATAGCAAGATTCTGGCTCTGGGGGCACTCGACAGGAGGGAGAGACCCAAGAAGAGGAGGATCTGGGCTGCTCTGTGCAAAACCAACTGCACAGAGGAGGTAAGTATAACATGTTTGTTATTTTTATTTTTTTATATGAGACTTTACAATCACTTAAAGCTTAAAAGATATATTAACAGCTATTTAAGGGGTCAGTACAGGAATAGTAGATATACAGGACGGGATGGAGGTATAGTGACAGCGCTGGGTGAGGGGTCAGTACAGGAATAGTAGATATACAGGACGGGATGGAGGTGTAGTGACAGCGCTGGGTGAGGGGTCAGTACAGGAATAGTAGATATACAGGACGGGATGGAGGTGTAGTGACATCGCTGAGTGAGGGGTCAGTACAGGAATAGTAGATATACAGGACGGGATGGAGGTGTAGTGACAGCGCTGAGTGAGGGGTCAGTACAGGAATAGTAGATATACAGGACGGGATGGAGGTGTAGTGACAGCGATGTGTGAGAGGTCAGTACAGGAATAGTAGATATACAGGACGGGATGGAGGTGTAGTGACGGCGACGTGTGAGGGGTCAGTACAGGAATAGTAAATATACATGACAGGATGGAGGTGTAGTGACGGCGCTGTGTGAGGGGTCAGTATAGGAATAGTAGATATACAGGACGGGATGGAGGTGAAGTGACGGCGCTGTGTGAGAGGTCAGTACAGGAATAGTAGATATACAGGACGGGATGGAGGTGAAGTGACGGCGCTGTGTGAGAGGTCAGTACAGGAATAGTAGATATACAGGACGGGATGGAGGTGAAGTGACGGCGCTGTGTGAGGGGTCAGTACAGGAATAGTAGATATACAGGAGGGGATGGAGGTGAAGTGACGGCGCTGTGTGAGGGGTCAGTACAGGAATAGTAGATATACAGGACGGGATGGAGGTGTAGTGACGGCGCTGTGTGAGGGGTCAGTACAGGAATAGTAGATATACAGGACAGGATGGAGGTGTAGTGACGGCGCTGTGTGAGGGGTCAGTACTGGAATAGTAGATATACAGGATGGGATGGAGGTGTAGTGACAGCGCTGTGTGAGGGGTCAGTACAGGAATAGTAGATATACAGAATGGGATGGGGGTGTAGTGACAGCGCTGTGTGAGAGATCAGTACAGGAATAGTAGATATACAGGACGGGATGGAGGTGTAGTGACAGCGCTGTGTGAGAGGTCAGTACAGGAATAGTAGATATACAGGACGGGATGGAGGTGTAGTGATGGGGCTGTGTGAGGGGTCAGTACAGGAATAGTAGATATACAGGACGGGATGGAGGTGTAGTGATGGGGCTGTGTGAGGGGTCAGTACAGGAATAGTAGATATACAGGATGGGATGGAGGTGTAGTGATGGGGCTGTGTGAGGGGTCAGTACAGGAATAGTAGATATACAGGATGGGATGGAGGTGTACTGACAGCGCTGTGTGAGGGGTCAGTACAGGAATAGTAGATATACAGGATGGGATGGAGGTGTACTGACAGCGCTGTGTGAGGGGTCAGTACAGGAATAGTAGATATACAGGAAGGGATGGAGGTGTAGTGACGGTGCTGTGTGAGGGGTCAGTACAGGAATAGTAGATATACAGGACGGGATGGAGGTGTAGTGACGGTGCTGTGTGAGGGGTCAGTACAGGAATAGTAGATATACAGGAAGGGATGGAGGTGTAGTGCCAGCGCTGTGTGAGGGGTCAGTACAGGAATAGTAGATATACAGGACGGGATGGAGGTGTAGTGACGGTGCTGTGTGAGGGGTCAGTACAGGAATAGTAGATATACAGGATGGGATGGAGGTGTACTGACAGCGCTGTGTGAGGGGTCAGTACAGGAATAGTAGATATACAGGAAGGGATGGAGGTGTAGTGACGGTGCTGTGTGAGGGGTCAGTACAGGAATAATAGATATACAGGACGGGATGGAGGTGTAGTGACGGTGCTGTGTGAGGGGTCAGTACAGGAATAGTAGATATACAGGAAGGGATGGAGGTGTAGTGCCAGCGCTGTGTGAGGGGTCAGTACAGGAATAGTAGATATACAGGACGGGATGGAGGTGTAGTGACGGTGCTGTGTGAGGGGTCAGTACAGGAATAGTAGATATACAGGAAGGGATGGAGGTGTAGTGACAGCGCTGTGTGAGGAGTCAGTACAGGAATAATAGATATACAGGACGGGATGGAGGTGTAGTGACAGCGCTGTGTGAGGAGTCAGTACAGGAATAGTAGATATACAGGACGGGATGGAGGTGTAGTGACAGCGCTGTGTGAGGAGTCAGTACAGAAATAATAGATATACAGGACGGGATGGAGGTGTAGTGACAGCGCTGGGTGAGGGGTAAGTACAGGATGACTTTAAGGGTGCATTTACCCATGAATGCGTTGAGCACAAATGACATCCAAGTGGCTTTGATTATCTTTAGGTTTATACTCTCTTGTCTTTAGAGTAGGACATACACTTACACTATGGGTCTATGTATAAAACATTTGTTGAACCAGTTTCCCAAGCAGTAATCCAGCCTTCGTGCATTCTGGTCACATTTTGCCCAATAGATTTATTGCCTAGGTTTGTTACCTCCATCTACTGGCCACAATATGGTATTTGCAAATTAAGGTATTTCAGAAACATATGTACTTCATGGCCACTAGATAGAGGTGAAAATCATAGGAAATCAATGTCTTCCTACTTGACATGCACCAAAAAATATACTGTAGGAGATTAGATTCAGATTTATCACCAATATTAATGAAATCATGGTTGGACTTTTAGCACATTGGAGATGGTGATTAGTGTTCCCATTTTGATTTTAACGGTTTATGGAATAAATAACTTTTTGTTTTCTACTATTGTTATTTTATACCGTTTTTTTTTTTTTTTTTAACAGGCCTTATATGGATAAAAACTTAAGACATTGATGCCCCCTTCCTGTTAAAGCTCCAAACCATCACCAAACCACCATCATTCCCTTCTCATGCCATGAAGACTTCAGGAAACATGGGTGGAACTGGAATAGTGGTTATGTGAATAGCAGATTTGTTTTGTAGCTCTGTGTTTACATTTAAGTAGGGAGACCTTTGCTTGGGTTTATATGTTCTTCTTGATTTGTCCAGGTTCTTCGGTTCCTTCCCACAAAACCAAAATTGATCAATCAGGTGTCTTCCTTCCTATGTTGGTTTTAGTATGTGTTGGAAACATAGACATACATATCTGTGAGCTCTATCTGGAGACAGAGGCTGTCGTCATTTATACTCTGTAAGATTCTGTATAATCTACTAATGCTATAAAACATTGAAAAATAAAAAAAATGAAGTACGGTATTGCTCCAGAATGTATTTGTTTATCAGAAATCTCTGTTCCATCTTTTAATGTAATTGAAAATAAAAAAAAACTATGTTTTTTGACCAACAGAGAGATTCATGGAGTTGTTCCTTGGAATAAAATTTTGTGTTCAGAGAAATTTTGGCAACTTCCGATAAAAAAAAAAAAAAGAGAATCAAAAATTATTTAAATACTCCGGAACTAGCTGTCATAGTAAAATGGCCGGTTGGCACACTTCCTGTTCTGAGTGGCTGTATATACAAATCTTTTTTTATGTGCCTGTGATCTTGCTGTGATTGGACAGTGCACATTATAGGCAAAAGGTACAGAGCCAGTGAGAATGGCTCTGTATTATGTGATCGCTATGACCAGTCCCAGCAATCACAAGGGTAAACAATGACTGATTAGCAGCTAGCTTTCCCTTTTCCTCTCTCACACACAGAGCCATTTTGAGAGGAAGGAGAAGAAGAGCTATGTGCCAATCACAGCCAGTGTTCCAACGTGTGCCAGAGCCTGATGACAGCCATTACCGACTCCTGATGACAGCCAGTACCGACTCCTGATGACAGACAGTACCGGCTCCTGATGACAGACAGTACCGGCTCCTGATGACAGACAGTACCGGCTCCTGATGACAGACAGTACCGGCTCCTGATGACAGACAGTACCGGCTCCTGATGACAGACAGTACCGGCTCCTGATGACAGACAGTACCGGCTCCTGATGACAGACAGTACCGGCTCCTGATGACAGACAGTACCGACTCCTGATGACAGACAGTACCGACTCCTGATGACAGCCAGTACCGACTCCTCATGACAGACAGTACCGACTCCTGATGATAGCCAGTACCGACTCCAGATGATAGCCAGTACCGACTCCAGATGATAGCCAGTACCGACTCCAGATGATAGCCAGTAACGACTCCTGGTGATAGCCAGTACCGACTCCTGGTGATAGCCAGTACCGACTCCTGGTGATAGCCAGTACCGACTCCTGATGATAGCCAGTACCGACTCCTCGTGACAGCCAGTACCGACTCCTCGTGACAGCCAGTACCGACTCCTGATGATAGCCAGTACCGACTCCTCATAACAGCCAGTACCGACTGCTGATGATAGCCAGTACCGACTCCTCATAACAGCCAGTACCGACTGCTGATGATAGCCAGTACCGACTCCTCATAACAGCCAGTACCGACTGCTGATGATAGCCAGTACCGACTCCTCATAACAGCCAGTACCGACTGCTGATGATAGCCAGTACCGACTGCTGATGATAGCCAGTACCGACTGCTGATGACAGCCAGTACCGACTCCTGATGACAGCCAGTACCGACTCCTGATGACAGCCAGTACCGGCTCCTGATGACAGCCAGTACCGGCTCCTGATGACAGCCAGTACCGGCTCCTGATGACAGCCAGTACCGGCTCCTGATGACAGCCAGTACCGACTCCTGATGACAACTATGACATTAACATATAGAAGTGAGATGATATCACATATATTACAGTGATATTGCACTTTATGCAAAATATTGCAATCCAGTTGTTAATAGTTTTTACAAATGTTCTCAAAATAGAATGTGAAAGGGCAGCTTGGGCCTGCACGATTGAATGGCTAGCTGCCAATGAGCTTCTGACAAGTCCTGTATACTTGGGGCTCCAGATAAGGGTACATTAACTCAGTGTTTCTCAATCATTTTGGGTGCCACCATTTGGGTTCCCCCAGGGTGCCCTGAGCACAAGACCTAGTTTGTCCTGGATCTTAGATGGATGAGAGGACTGATGGGGGACTCTGACTATGTAATGGAGGGGATTCTGGCTATGTGAGGGCAGGCCTCTGAAATATAAGAGGAACCTTGACATGGTGGCTGGACCTCTGATACGATGAGGGCCACAGAAATGAAGGGGGAAGCTCTGCTGTGGTGGAGGGCTCTAATGTGGTCAGGTACCCTGATGAGAAGGATGCTCAGATTTCCTATTGACATATAAAATTAAAATGTCTTACATATTGGGCTTTTCAATACTTTTAAAGGGTGCCGTACCTGAAAAAAGGTTGAGAAACACTGCATTAACTATCATCTCACAAGCCCTCAGAAGAATACTCTAGACACTCTGACCTCCCACTTTGGTATATATTTCAGATTAGAGGGATTACAGTATGTTTCATCCCTACAAAGATCAAAAATATTAGTCGCTGGGAAAATCATTCCTTCTGGTAGTACACATGAGCAAAGTGCAGGTATAAAATGTCATGTCCTAGTCGTACAGAACTCCCTAGAGATAGTATGGATCTCACCCACAGCAGTCATGAGGATTTCAGCTTTGCTGTGGTTGGATTGGAATGGAGTACTAGTGTTGGAATCCTAACCCCACCCAGCCATCAGAACTAGCTGGTCCATATAATTTCATAACACTTCAGAAGGTAAGAGTCCTTAGGTGATTAGCCAAGGGATAGATTATATTGCACATCCATACTTCTATCATTTGGGCAGTTTTTGAGCAGCAATTCATCAAGGAGTGTGTTCGGAACATTTCAGTTACAAAACTTTCTTAGCATGCTTCCAAACAGGCTAAACTACACCGCCCCTATTTCACGCTCACCCCAAACACAGATGGTCAGACACTATAGCTTGCTACTGTGTACTTCACCTATTACACAGTATTTTACTCATGAATTTTACTCACCTCTAAATGGCTGTTGCTAGGGTGTCCCTTGTAGTCTGCCTCCTTCAGTGCCTGTGCTCTTGATGTCACTTCCCCTCAGCACAGGAAGGGCTCAGCTTTGGCCCCTCCATTTTATCAATCATCTGGGACACGTGACAGGTCCCAGATGATTGCGTGGCCAATCACGGCGCGCGGCGCAGCTCGCACAGGCGCAGTGGGCGCCCAGGGGTGAAGCCACAACCGGGCGCCCACAGTTACAATGCCAGCGCCGCCGAACGGAGGGGGAGACGAGCAGGGCTTCGATCCCCGCATCGCTGGACCCTGGGACAGGTAAGTGTCTGATTATTATTTTTTTAAATGGGAACCCCTCTTTAAGGACACGGGCAGCCGGCTTCCCGGCCCGCTGCTTAACAACCAGCTATTTCTTCACACTGAATTTGAACCAATCTGAATTCTAATTGTTCTGAAAAGTTGGAATTCGTTAGAAAACAAAAACTAAATAAATTTTAACTAAATTCATTACCATTCGTTACTTTTTCATAGTATCCGAATCTCCGAATAACCCAAAATTTGTCTGAATTTGTATTCGGACCAAAATGGATTGCACATGTCTACAAACATCTATTAAGTTGGAAAACATATAGGGGTCTTCAGAAAAATGATGAGGCGGGTTGGGCTCCAGCTCCTGCGTTACTGCTGGAGGTGCGTTTACACGCACAGACAGTTCCTGGACTTGGCGTGTTAGCTAGCAACACGCCTCAGTAAATAAACAAGCCTGTGTAGAGTCCATCTTCACAGAAAATGTTTTGTTAAAGGCTTGTGATAATGTCAGGCTTACCCCTAACCCAGGTGGTCAGACACTGGAGCTGGCTACTGTGTTCTTCACCTATAGCAGCCCCCTTTCCCATAAGGCAAGCAGGCCTACCGGTACTCGGTTGACCCCAGGACTTATACACAATGCTGGTGCCGCCCGGGGGAGAAGCGTGAACTGAGCAAAGCAAACAGGTACTTGCGGTTGGCAGACAGGCAGAGTGGTTCAATGATAGTCCAGGTACAAGGCAGGCAGAGTTCAGAGAATTGTCATTATTCCATCCGAGATCATACACAGGGAAATCCAATCTAGCAGGGCAGGCAAACGGGGAGCCTGATAAGGTATTACACGCTCTTACACACTATTACAAGCATGAGAATGCAAGCTTGGCTGGCTTAAATCAGATCTGGTCTCCACCCAGAGTCTGGTCATAATCAATCACCTTGGGGGGAGGAGCTTGGTCATGATCGGGTGAGGACGTGGTGGTGAGAGCTCCAGGCTCTATGGAGATTGCAAGCAGGTGAAACACCGTGTATCACAGTCCTTCCACTGCTAATCAGAGGGAGAGTGGGAAGAGAAGAACCGACCGTCTCTCTCCAGCAAAAGAAAAAGGACACTAAGGCATGACTGACGGCGGGAGGTATCAGACCCGCTCAGTGAAGGAGAAAGTCCACTCCCGGATAAGCCAAGGGAATATACAACAATACTTTACCTCTTCAGCGGGCGCCCCGGTGGAGACAGAGGAGACGCGGCGATCTGTGGAGAAGCAGGAAGGCACACCCCTGAAGGTAGGAGTGACGGTGAAAGACGCGGCTCCAGCCCCGACCCACGTGGGCGCACACCAAACACACCAAGCGCCGGAGATGATGCAGCACATACAGCACACTCAGCAGACCCAAGAGTCCCAGGAGAGACGGGACAGAGGTATGGTGTCAGCGCTAGCAATGGGGGAAGAGATGGGACCAGATGTAATGTGTCCCCAGAGGGATGTCTCTGGGAAGATAGAACCTAAAGGAGAGGGGACCCTGGAGAGGGACATAAGAAATATTAAAGAGGTACTGAACTCCCTGCCCACCTGTAAAGACATAGAAGCTCTGATCCTCAGATTAGAGGAAACACACCGCCAAGATATTAAAACGGTCAGGACCGAGATAAATAATCTATCAGAAAGGACTAAAGAGGGGGAGGAAAGGCTAGCCCTAGCAGATACGCGTGCGGACTCTTTTCAAAAAGCATTAAACATCCAAGAGACTAGGACTATAGACCTCCAGCTGCACACAGAGGAGCTCGAAGACAGGAGTCGCAGGAACAATCTGCGACTCCGAGGCTTGCCAGAAACCCAGGGGGATGAAGACCTCGAAGCGGTGGTAAAAGCGATATTTCAACAGATCCTGAAAAACCCTGAGAAAGTTATAGAAGTGGATAGGGTTCATAGAGCTGCAGGACCGAGGTCGAGGGACATAAAGAGACCTAGAGATATAATATGCCGCATACACCACTACATAGAGAAGGAGCAGATACTAAGGATAGCATGGGATACAGGAGATGTGGACTTTGAGGGAGCCCCTATTAAGATCCTATCAGACTTAAGCCGGGCAACATTGCAGCGAAGAGCCCTTTTGCGCCCCATTTTGCAACTGGCAAAGGAGCAAGGATGCACGTATAGATGGGGGTTCCCACTTACGGTTAGATTTCGCAGAGATTCACGATCATTTATAGTTCGCACACCAGATGATCTCCCGGGATTATTTTCTTTCTTGGATACTGCCCCCATTCAGATTGAGAACTGGCTTATGTACATTCCATATATAGGAGGACATTTGGGCACCGGAGGGAGTCAGAGGGTTAACCTCACAAGAAAATAAAGATAGTATAACGTGGACTCTTAAGAGGAGGAGGAAGAGATGACTAAGAAGTGTAAAGGGAAAAGGAAAGAAAAAGGAAAGAAAGCAGACATAAGATAGAAGAATCTGGAAAGGCTTTTTTTGGACCTTCATCCTACCTCCCTTTTTTTTTTTTTTTTTTTTTTTTCTCCTCTTTTGCTCTCTTTTTTTTCTCAGCTAGTGGAAGGACTATGAGTTATCTGTAGATGATGGCCTTTGTCCCTTTTTTTTCCTATACATATTTGTTTTCAGTGGTAACATTTTTTTTTTTTTTTTTTTTTTTTTCAGAGAACTGGCCCACTCAGACCTAGATATGGGAAGGGGAGCTATCAAAAACGAAAGGGGGGAAGAGGGGGGATTGAAAAGTGGGGGAGGAAGGAGACCCCCTCACAATGTGAGGATGTCCCTCTGTACTTTGTTCTGAAATTTATTTATTTTTTTTTTTCTCCCCCCGGGCTTAGGGGGACCCTGACTATGCAGTGGGGAGAGGCGGGGGACTTAGGGAGGAGGGAGAGGAGGGAATGGAGAGGAGTGGAGGGGATGGGGAACCAGCTAGGAGGGGAGCACAGGGGTAAGGGGAAAGAATTGGCACTGGTTAAGGGGGTGAGATGTAATCCCCCCTAAAAAGATATTAATTTGTTTCCCAAGATGGGAAAACTAATGTTATTTTTTTTTTTTTTTTTTTTTTTTTTTTCTTTGCACGAGGGTAATATTAATATTGAATATGTTTTTTTTTTTTTTTTTGACACTTGAGAATATATGTTTTAAATGTGGGTTTTTTTTTTTTTTGTTTTTTTTTTCTCTCCTCGATAGAAGGGTAAGATAAGGGGGTAAGAAAAGGAGGAGACACGGAACAATAAGATAATATTGTGTTTTTGTTGTTTGTGTAAACACCCATTAATAATTACATAGGAATCACATAAAAATCACTTTTAATTTTTTTTTTTGTTTTCCCCTCCAGGGAACATGTATGACAATGTAAAATGTACTGATGGTGGATTGGATGTTGTTTTTAGTCTTTGGACACAGGTTCTGACACTGATCACGTAAATTAAATACTAGGAGACACTAGGAAAATAGGAGATCACAAAATTTATGGGGACTTGGCTGGCCCCCCCCTTTTTTTTTTTTTTTATTTTTTTTTTTTTTTCTTCCCTTCTCTTGCCTCCCCTGGGTCCCACCGGCTCTCCCCGCTGCGCTCGTTGTGACCCTCCCCTCCTGCTCTGCGTACTCTTTCTAGCTGAATAAATTAGCCAACATAGGTGAATGGCTGAGTAGTTAAGTGTATAGGGACAAAGGAAGGCAGTGAGAGGTGATGAGAAAAAAAAAAAAAGAAGAGAAGCCTGGAGCTCCACATCCGATCATCCTTGTTTAATACCTCAAAGAAAGGGGAGGCTCATATACCGTCTTATACGGTGAGCACCCCATTAGCATAAAATAGTGCTAACTTTTTTTTTTTTTTTTTTTTTTTTTTTTCTTTGTGGGTTTTTTTGTGGGTTTTTTTTTTTTTTTTTTTTTTTTTTTTTTTTTTCCTCTCTTTTCTTTTTCTTTCTCTTCCCTCTCTCTTCTTTTCTCTCTCTCTCTCTCTCTCTCTCTCTCTCTCTCTCTCTCCGCTTGGATCACCCGGGGTCAGACTATGGAGATAATCAATATTATATCATTAAATGTTAAAGGATTAAATATACCTGAGAAGAGGCGTATTCTCATACACGAACTACAACGTTACGGATCAGATATCGCACTCATCCAGGAGACTCATTTCAGAGACGATAAATTACCATTTCTAAAAAGTAAGTTTTTTCCGAATGTCTATCATGCGACAAACCAGGAGGCAAAGTCAAAAGGGGTGTCAATCTTACTTGCAAATAGAGTACCATGGGTTTTAATAGACCAGATTAAAGACCCAGGAGGACGTTTTTTATTTGTAAAGGGGAAAATAGGAGATGTCTTGACCACATTAGCAACAATATATACCCCTAATGAACATCAAGAAAGATTTCTGAATACAGTACTGAATCGTCTGACTGAGTTTTCAGAAGGACACCTGATTTTGGGGGGAGATTTAAATGCCCCATTGAACCCAACTGAAGACACTTCCACGGGGGTGTCGTCCCTGTCTGCGGGAAGACGTAACCGAATAGCTAAAACCCTACAAAAAAAACAACTAATCGATATTTGGCGGTTGCACTTTCCTACAGACAGAGATTACACTTTCTTTTCAGCCCCACATAGGTCCTATTCACGAATAGACTATTTCCTGGTTCCTCATGTCCAATTAGATGCAGTGCAAGAAACTAGTATAGGTTCTATTACCTGGAGTGACCATGCTCCTATTTTTATGAAATATGCCCTACAGGATATTAGGAATATTAGATCTAGGCAATGGAGACTGAATGAAAGCTTACTGCAGGACAAAGAGATTTTGGAAGACGTAACTAAAGAACTAGATTTCTATTTTAAAACAAATGACAACTCAGAATGTGAACCCGGAAATATTTGGGAAGCACACAAAACGGTCATTCGGGGAATATTGATCAAACACGGGACCAGGATTAACCGCCAACGCAGGGAAAAGCTAAAACTACTATTAGAAGAACTAGCAGTCATAGAAATCCAACATAAACAAACGCTATCCGCATCGTTAGAAAAAGAACTAAAAGTAAAAAGAACACAAATCTCAGATCTACTTCAATATAAAGCCAAAGCAGCGTTACAAATAAGCAAAAAATTTTCATATGAATCAGGGGATAAATGCGGAAGTTATTTAGCTAGATCTCTACGAGAACAAAGACAAAGAAATTATATCCCACACTTAATATCCTCCCAAAAACAGAAAATCACAAAACAAAAAGATATAGTTAAAGAATTTCAAGAGTTCTATAAATCTTTGTATAATCTTCAGACTAAATCTCCCACACAAGAACAAATAAATAATTATTTGATCCAATCACAAATGCCCCAGATTAGAGAACAAGACAGAGAGGAACTGGAAAAACCCATAACAATAGAAGAACTCCAAGGTGCTATAAAGAACACCAAATTAGGTAAAGCTCCAGGCCCAGATGGCTTATCGGCTCAATATTATAAAACACTGTCCGCCTCTCTGACTACGTTTATGGTTAAATTTTTTAACTCCCTTAGTACGACAGCAAGATTTGCCAGAGATACCATACTAGCTCAAATTTCAGTGATCCCCAAAGAGGGGAAAGACCCATCTCTTTGTGGAAGTTACCGGCCTATTTCTTTACTTAATTTAGATTTAAAGATTTTTTCTAAGATTATAGCAAACAGGATACAACAACATATTCCTAAACTGATCCATTTAGATCAAGTGGGATTTGTCCCTACACGGGAAGCACGAGACAATACTACTAAAGTACTTAACCTTCTCCATATAGTAGACAAAGCTAAGATACGAAGCGTATTTGTAAACACAGACGCAGAGAAAGCCTTTGACAGGGTTAATTGGAATTTTATGATCTCAGTACTACGATTCGGAGGTTTTGGAAATAAAATGTTAAAATGGATCACATCCATATACTCTAACCCTGTAGCTAGAGTACAAGTTAATGGAACAGTTTCGGAGACCTTCCAAATCTCAAACGGGACACGGCAAGGATGCCCCCTCTCTCCACTCCTTTTTGCCCTGTCATTGGAACCATTCCTCTGCACAGTACGCCTAAACCAAGATATAACAGGAATTAAAATAAAGGAGGTCCAATATAAAATTTCAGCATATGCTGACGATATGATGTTCTCCCTGACAAACCCTCTGATCTCGATCCCGAATCTAATGAAAGAGTTTAGAAGATATAAATCGCTTTCCAATTTGCAGATCAATTTCACTAAATCTGAGGCACTGGGGGTAAATTGCCCACAGGGATTAATAGAACAAATGAAAGAAAATTTCAGATTTAAATGGACAGATACAGCTCTTACGTACCTAGGGACACGATTAACATCCAATATTAATAAAATTTTCGGGCTAAACTTCCCCCCACTGCTTCAAAAGGTGAAACTGCTGTTAAATAAATGGAAAACGGGCCTACACTCATGGATAGGGCGTTGTAACATAATTAAAATGAACATCCTACCTAAATTTCTTTATCTTTTACAAACACTACCAATACGGATCCCTGTAAAATATTTTAAACAATGCCAAAAAATAGTTTTTGATTTTATATGGGCTTACAAACAACCTAGAATACGGCGCACTCAACTAACACGCCCTAAGGAACAGGGAGGACTGGCAGTTCCAGACCTACGTAGGTATTACCAAGCTACACACCTCAGTAGAGTAATAGATTGGAACAGACACAAAAATACCAAACTATGGGTGCAGATGGAAGAAGCGCAGTCACACATAGAACTGACAAGAGCCCCCTGGTGCTCAACGGCCTCCCTTAGAGACATAGCTAAGCATCCTCTGATAGGGACCACCCTTAGAAACTGTAAGATAGCGTTCCCATTAATTGGGATAACTTCAGAGATATCCCCACTATATCCAATCCTGGGGAACCCTGAATTTTCCCCAGGTCTGGAAGATAGACCCTTTGAGTATTTACGGAGGAAGGGAGATCTCAACGCTTTTAATTACATAAAGGAAGGGAGGTGGTTGACTATTAAAGAATTGATGGAGATGGGTAGACTAAGTTTTTGGAGCGCATTACAGATCACCCATTTTCTGAAAACACTAGCTAACCCGAGATGTTACGATAGACCCCCCAATAAATTTGAAAAACTGTGCCTAGAAAAGGGGATAAAGTCCCATATGCTAGCATATAACTATACAATATTATCAAGGGTAAAAGAGAATGACAAACTGCCTTGCGTATTGGAATGGGAACGGGAGTTGGGGAGAAATTTTAGTAAGGCACAAACTGAACAAGTTCTGAGGTTCACACATGAGTTGTCAATTTGTGTAAAAACACAAGAAACAAACTTTAAAATCTTTACCAGATGGTATAAGACACCAGAGAGACTGAGGAGATATTTCCCGGACACATCAGATCTTTGCTGGAGGTGTCAGTCAAAGGTAGGCACAATGTTACATATTTTCTGGGACTGCCCAAAATTAAAGAATTACTGGACAGAGATTGGCCGTATCATCCAGAAGATATCAGAGTATAGAATACCAGACGACCCACTCTTTTTCCTATTTCATATATCACAGATACCGGAAAGAAAATATAGAGAGTTGGTAATATGTCACCTGGTAGATGCGGCCAAGGCCTGTGTTCCATTAACATGGAAAACAACAACACCCCCCACAGTGAGGAAATGGATGCAGAAAGTAGAAGAAATAAAAAAATTGGAAAATTTGGTCCTCTCTTCACAACATCAAGAGGATAGATATATAGAAATTTGGTCCCCTTGGAATATCTTTTTGAGATCTGAAGAGGGTAAGGCCCTCCTGGAGAGAAACCTGGATGACTGCAATACTGACCCATAGAACATATAAATAGCCGCTTGTAGAAAGTAGACACGGAAGAGATGGTCCTCTGCAGGCTGGCCCCGGGCCCGGGGGGGGGGGGGGAGGGGAGGAGGAGAGAGAAACTGTATCTGCCCTTTTTTTTTTTTTTTTTTTTTTTTTTTTTTTTTTTTTTTGGAGGGGGAGGGGATAAGGGGTAAGTACTAGGCTAGAGATAATCACAGGTAAAACGTAAGGAAATACTGACTCAGGGGAGGAGAGGATGAGGGGATAGTGGGAGGAGATCGAGGGGGAATGGAGAGGAGGAGAGGAGAGGGAGAGGGAGAGAGGGGAGAAGAGGGGAAGGAGAAGGAAATAGAGGAAAGAATAAGCTGAGGATATGAACCTATGGTATAAATATAAATAGAGATGTATTATGAGATGTTTAATCCCCACGCCCCCTCTCCTGAGTATAAATATGTATAAAATGATTGCCTGTAATGCATGTGAAAATTTGTTTGGAAAATAAAAGATTTAAAGTTGTCATAATCAATCACCTTGCAGGTGGACAGACAGACAAGGAGAATGCCACAGCCAAAACCAGAATGCTGGAACCAGCAGCTATGATGGTGCAGGAGTGCATACGGCTCCTGACAGTTGTGGACAGAGCTGGGAAGGATTATCTGGACTCTTACTCTTCCACCTGCATACACTGACCAGAATCTGTATACTGTCATTTATTAGTTTATGGAAAATCATGCTAACTGTCTTTTTCTGCCATCTAGTGGTGAAGTAGCAGAATGAACTACAATACTTCACAAATGACTTTGCAGTATTAAAAAGGGCACAATACTGTTGTATGCCCTTACACCATAGTGCTCCTATATGTTCCATGACACAACCTATCAAATCACTGAAGCGCAAGGCATGTCAAACTTAATACCGCTGGTTCAGATTATAGGAGGACAACTGCCTTTATTACAGTAGACCTTTAAAATTGGTTCCAACTTTCCCTTCAGTCTTGCACAGTTGTAGCGGCTCCCCTCCTGGACTGAAATTACTTACTCTGATTTCACTGCACACTGTGAGCTTCTTACAACGTGCATTAGAAGCTGGAACAAGTAAGAGTCTGCCTCATTTTCTGGCTGGAGGACATCCAGCATCTTATAGCCCCCAGCCTGACTGTCCCTTACCTTCGCTCTTTCATTCATTGGATGGGGACATTTTTTAGGGTGGTCAGCATGCCAATGGCTGCTCAGGAGTGCCCACTTTTCCAGACTGATATCCACCCTTTAAGGCATTTTGATATTTACATAACTCCTCGCAAGAGCCAGCTCACTGCTTCCATCAGGACTGAGGGCTCTGATTTTACTGTCCAAAATGCTGTCGTTTTCTGAAATCCCGCCATGCAATAATATATACCATATTTTGGCCACTAGATGGAGCTGACGATCATAGGAGTTAATCTATTACAGAACGTATGGTCGGCATGAATGTGCGTAACATTCGCCCAATAAAGGTTTTGAAAATACACCCCATAGTGTGTCTCTAAAGCAATAAAAAGCTTGCTTGTCACTTCCATGGTTACAAGGTAATATCTGGGTTTGCATAGGCATTTGGTGCACTTATGCCGTGTACACACGAGAGGACTTTTCGACACACAATTCGATCGTGTGTGGGCTCCATTGAAAAATCCGACAGACTTTAGAAACAGAACATGTCTTAAATTTTCCTGTTGGAACTCCGCTGGACCCAGTTCCTATCGAAAAATCCGCTTGTCTGTGTGCTAGTCATTAGTCAAACGGACAAACAAACGACGCTAGGGCATCTATTGGCTACTGGCTACAAACTTCCTTATTCTAGTCCGGTCGTACGTCATCACGTT